>CALSCE010009770.1:185533-207294 GCA_943593645.1 Bovichtus variegatus | reverse complement strand
GTTTGCAGAGCCTCTATAGAAAATGTGAAACTATAGGATTGTAAGTGTGTTACTTGCTTTGATCAGTCATGTGTGAAGCATTTAGCTGTAGGATTCGGATGCCTTCTCTTTGGATGATTAACCACACACACTCAGTCACTCCATTTACACATAATAAAGTGCACACACACCCCATTAACATATCATTGACTTTCTCGCCGAAGACGAATCAACTCTTTTTTGTTTTTCCAATTTGTTACCATTTCAGGCTTCCTTATTTGAGCTCTTCTGTTGTAGCCAATAAAATAAAAATTTAAAGTATTTTTTGCTGACCAACAGTGTTTTAAGCTATCACCTAGCTGCAGTGATGTAAAAGTATATATCACGGTGTGTCAGTACACTGTTGGGTGTGGTCGGGTGCCACAGAGCCATCAGTAAGGCTGGGTGTATGTCAGGAGTATCCATCAATGTCTGTCCTACTGCTTCTGACAGAGCTCCACAGCTGTGATAAACACTTCCAGTTGCATTAAACTGATCACTAACCATTAGTCAAAATGTTTTACTTACAAAATAAATCTGTTCCAAAGAAGCAGCTTTTCCCACTGTGACGATTAACATAGCATGTAACACAACTACAGTTTCCAGTTAATTTGTAATGTATTACAATGAAATAGGAAAACCAAATCTGATAGTTGAATGACTAATGAAACAGTTTTTTGTCCCCCAGGTTTGGTTCAGCAATCGAAGGGCCAGATGGCGAAAACAAGCAGGAGCCAATCAGCTAGCAGCTTTCAACCACCTGTTGCCGGGTGGATTTCCTCCCACAGGGATGCCAACACTTCCTACATACCAGCTGCCAGAGTCCGGCTATCCAACCAACACTCTGTCCCAAGGTAGAGATAATAGCACTAACATGTGGCTCCACAATCTAACATAGGTGTTTTTAAAAGATCTTTAATTATCAAGCTTAAGTCTACTAGCGGTCATAAAGAAGTGTTACAGAGTGGAGCTTCTTCCCACACAAATTATTAGTGACAGCTGATATGACCCCACACCAGTGAAATTTGTCATTTTAAGTGGCAAAAGAAGCTGCTAGCTGAATATTATATTAACTATATACATACACTGCTGCTTTTTGTTAACAACAAAGAGAGAGTTGGAGTTTAGCAAAAAACACCTGGATGTCAGAATCACTCACACCAAATTATTTTTTACATAAAAAAAAAAAAAGTTTATTTATGTTCTTTGGTGTCATACAGAGTTGAAAAAAGTATTATGAGAATTACTAGTATTATAAGAAATCAACAAAATGTTGTGAATAATGACAATTATTACTGTAGGGTTGTTTTGTCACACACCTGCAGACTGTACACACACATGCATTGTGTGTACAGTCTGAAGAAATAGATCTGTGTTATTGTACACAGCAGCAGACTGTGGTAAAGAAAGGTTGCAGATGGTGTATCTTTAGTTGCTCATCTATGTGCTGTTGTGTTTTGCCCTTCAGACGGTAATGGTACAGTTCACCGTCCCCAGCCGTTACCTCCATCCACCATGCACCAGAGCGGTCTGGCCAGCACTGAGAGCAGCTCTGCCTACGGTCTGGCTTCCAACCGCCACGGCTTTTCCAGCTACTCTGACTCCTTTATGAGCTCTGCAGCACCTAGCAACCACGTCAATCCTGTCAGCAACGGACTCTCCCCCCAGGTAAGACCTGCTGGACTACTATAACTTAGAGAAGTTGCATGAGGATGTATAACATCCAGTGGATGAAGAAAAGTTGATAGAACTAAACGTCGACTTCACCCGTGTTGGTCTGTAATGCATCACTTTATCGCAAGTAATGCATTACATGTTGGTGTTGGATAGGGTGATCCATACCAGTTTCATCTTTGTGTGTTCAGTGTAGAGACTGGCCTGGGACGTTTTAGCTTTGCACATGGGCTGGAGGTAGAGAGATGTGGCTAGCATTCATAAAAAGAGGAAAGATACACTTTTTTTGGTAAAGAGACCAATACTTGATGAAAACTCGTTTCACCGAATCACTACAACGGAGGTGGTGAGTAAATGTGCAACCTGTAATGCTGTTATCCTGCTCCGTCATCTCATTCAAAGGTACATTCTTTCAGCAGTGCTGGGTATTACCGATATACTGTACCTACCTCTCTGGTGTTGGTGCTCTCTTCAGTTGATTTGCTTTCTATGTTTGTGTGAACATGTATAACCAGATAACCAATAGCATTGTTTTATAGTATTTGAATGCACTGTGTTGATTTTGTTGAAATAAGCAGATGAGATTTCCAAGTTATTAAATTAAGAAGAGTGCTGAATCAACTGCACACACCCCTCTGCTAACGGGTGAAATAGTACAATAACATTTTACTATTCATTGTATTCCCCATTCCTCAGTCCCTGCAATTAACTACATTGTTCGACTCCATGGCTCTTAATGGATTCTAGCTTGAACTTTCAACCTCAAAGATGTTCATTTGGAAAGAAAATCCTTTTTAATCTTCAGGGGGGAAAATAGAAAAGAAATAATCTCATTGACTAGTGACTGGGATCATTAATTTCAGACAACGTCTCTCTTTTTGCAATTAACAGATGTTGCTGTCAATGCAGGCTGCTCTAATGAATTGTAGCTGATATCCAAGTACTATATCTTGTAGTCCTTCTGTTTGTGTGTCATTTTGGTTTAGTGTGACATATATATTCTCCGTGAACACAGGAACAGGTTTTTAGACCAGTGGTGAAGTTGATCGCTTGACTTAAATTTGTTTAGATTTTCAATGGATCAAATCAACCTGGGCTCACGAGGTAGAGCGGATCGTCCACTAATCCAAATTGCACCTTGCTGGTAACTCGCTGCTATCGGTGTGTGAGTGTAAGTGTGAATAGGGGGATGAGAGGCAAATTATAAAGCGCTTTGCTTAAAAGTGCCAGACTCCAGAATTCTAAAATCACACCTGTTTTCCAATCTCTGCATTGGTTCCCGGTTAGTTCCAGAATTCATTACAACATTTTACTCCTTCTCCATTAAACTCTACATGGCCTTGCTCCACACTTATTCTTTATGAACCTATCAGACCTGTTATGTCTCGGCCCTCTAGTTGTTCTGAGGGTTAAAGTTGGTGAAGCAGCTTTTGTTTTTGTGGTCCCAGCTGGAATACCTTGTATGAGATTTTCTCAGCATTATCATTAAAAACATAAAACATTTTTGTTCTCTTGTGCGTTTAATTATTATTATTCAAAATGAACGTAGAATTACATGCATACTGGACAATTGTGCACCTTACAATTTATGCCCAATGCCAACATTTGGTGCCAGTGCAGGACGTAGTGTGTCCTTTATGTAGTGAGGTGAGTGGAGTGAGGGTGTGAAGGTTAGGGTGGGGATGGACTTCCATGTCCTGTCACAAACAACCAATTGAAGTTAGTCTTTTTTTTTTACTATAAACATGATATTTCCCAAACCTTAACCCTACTGTAGTTGCCGTGCAAAGATATTAGACAGTGATTGTTTTTGGTTATAAAAAAACATTGCCTTTGAACGTAATACAGGGCTTTACAGGAACATTCAAATTGATGTTCTCGTCCGGTTGTTTTTTTGCAATGATAATGTCTGTTTTGAATCTTCACTTCACTTCACTAAATCATTCATTGCTAGATGACTCATTCACAAAGAGTTGGCAGCAGGAATTCTGTTTCAATGTGTTAGTGTGTCCAAACTAACAGGAAGCAGTTAGGGGTTCCTCTTGTTATCCTGTCTTGGTGTCTTGAACAAGTGTGTGCTCAGGAGGGATTGTTCTCTGTGGCAGAATAGACGACTGTCAATACACATCACTGACTGAAATATGTCACAAATCAGTGCAGAACATCCTGAGCAACAAGATCCTCAGAAAATAAGATTTGGAAAATCAAGTTCAACAATTTGTCTGAAATATAATAAAAGTAATTATAAATTATATGGTATCCACCATGTAAAATAACATTATGAACTCCTACATATAATACAATATATTGCAGACATATTACTGACCTTGTACAATACAATACAATACAATACTTTATTTGAAGTAAATAATACACAGTCTCTGGCCATCTAAATTCTGTGCCAGAGCCACAGAAATAGCGGCAGAAAAATGACCATCAAAATCTTGATTAATGTGGGTAAGATTGATGCAGCTGTACAGGTTGTTGTAAGTGGACTTACTGATTGGTTAGAGCAAAAGAACCCCGCCTCCCAAACAACATCGCCAACATGGCACCGTGTCAGGTAAATGAAATAAAAGGAAATGTTGTCATTAGTTCAAACATTACAGTCAGTTCAAGCATACTATACACTAGCTTAAATGAAATGATGCAGTGCAACAAGCTAATACATGAAGCTTATGTATATGAGGATTTATATGTGTGTTTATAACTTTAAAGCTAATAAAAGGGAAATTTAAAGGGAAAATCAGGTTTGAAGAGATTGAAATGAAGCAAGACTGCTTTTACCATCCACTGTTATACGTTAGGACAGAGAACCAACATATGAGTTGACTGCAGAAGGAATTCCATCAAATTTAAATCAAAACAGCTCCAGTAAATTCCTTTGATTGAAATAGTATTCATTCCTGACATAAAATGCATCTGAAGTGAATGCTGCTGCATGTGTTTATGGTCCTCTCATTCTATTCTGAATGGCTCCGAGACTCAGCTGAAGCTTTTCCATTATGAGTTCACTGCCATTGACCCTTTCATCATGCTCCCAGGCATTTACATGAGATAACAATGGAGGCAGAATTTCCTAAGATCCCACTTCAAAATTACAGAAAGACCATATGCTGTTCGTCTGACAGGCAATAATTCAATTTGAAACAGCTATATTGCATTTGGAATGTAATTCACACAAGCCATTTCTGTGCCTCCTCCTCTCAAATTGAATGGGAAAGAATTAGAGGCCGACTTTCATGTGGAGATGGAATATGCAGCCAATTCCAAGTCTTATTGACAGAAAGACAAAATGACAGTATGGAATTCCATCCCTCTGGTGGCACTGCATGTGTAAATAGAAACTCTTTTCACAGCTTCACCATCAGAGTTGTTACCCCCCTCCCTCCTCAGAAAGCCTGCAAAAATAAAGCTTTTTTTTTTCAACCATACTTTTTGACAAATTCCCATGAATTTAGCTTTAAGTGCTCTAAGTGGTTAGGAGTTTTTTTTCTTCTGTCAGACCGTCAGTAATGCTAGACCACTAATCCGTTTTTGTCAGGTCAGACAACTTAGTGACTTGCCACTGAAGATGAAACTATTACTTTTCACAGTGACCCCAACACATCAACACATCACACGAGTAAAGAAGAACACATTTCTCCTCTTGCATTCTCATTTTTCTCTTCAGTTTGTTGTGAGAGGAAGATTTAGCCTGCTTTGGAATGGTGGAGTTCTCTGGCTCGCTATTTGATGTTGGGGTGAGAGAGAGAGAGAGAGAGAGAGAGAGAGAGAGAGAGAGAGCTAGAGAGAGACTGGGGCGAGTAAGGATAGAACAGAGTGGGTTTCAGTGTTGGGGGATCAGAGCTGCTTTGGTTCTCCAGCTCTGTCTCTTTGATCCATATCCCCAGGCCTGCCTCGCTAACTCAGGCCTCTGCCCGTGATTCCTGACAACTGTCGGCCTGAGATAAGGAGGTGGGTTGGGGGGATGTGGGGGGCCTCTTCTACCAGCCACCCCCCCCCATCCGCACTGCATCACTATCACATATACTGCCATTAACATTAACAAGAAGTAAATGTGTTGAATTATATTCAAGAAGCTGAGTAGGGAGACCCCTCCCTTAAAAAGATACAAATAGAAGCACCCCCATTCTTGTGCCCGTCCCCCTGCAGTCCCCCAGTTCTCAGTGTGTTGACACGGCTGTTTGCACCTGAATGTCAATGAGTGTGGTGCCTAATATTAGTCTCAGCTGCTATTAAAATTAGCAGTACTAAGCCCTTTCACTGGGCACTCTGTCAACTGGCACGTTCTCATGTCAACAAATCAAAAAGGATGAGCACATATATTTACATCATTCCCATAATGAGGAATAGAGTGGGGGCAGGAGGGTAGATGTTAATTAGAAATCGCCTAAAAAACAGATGCTGCTTCAGTTTGGCAAGAAGCAAAACAAGGAGCTTTTTAGCGAATAAATAAAAATAAAGACAAGACCTACTCAAGAAAGCTGACAGAATAGCAGAGGAATTTAAATCATACCCAATGATGGAATGTTTATAGGATATATTTTTATTTATTTATTTATCACTCAGAGTGTTCTTCTCTCCTTTCCTCCTCCCTCTGTGGAAACTGAACAGAGCCCAGAGCTGTCTGACTGACTGAGTGGGTAGAAGAGTGTTAAGCCCTGCTAGTTCCTGTGGTTTGGATGGAATGTAGGCGTTGACTGACTGGCTGCAGCACCCTACAACCTGAAACTAATATCTCCTGACTTATTTATGTGATCAGGTTTTTTTTTTTTTTACAAGCAATTGTACCATGACCACAGTGAATACTTGGTTCTGAAGGCGTGCATTATTTTCAGATACCTTCACATGTCTGACGTAGTGTACAATAAAAGTGTATACGGCTGAAATGGTAAAGAGCCTCAATCGGCTACAAAGATTCAGACAGAAAAAAGGTAAAGATTATCACAGACCGTTGAAGGCTAAAGAAAAGTGAAGGAACTGATCAAGCACACATTTTGAGTGAGACGAAATATTAAAAAACAATAGGACCATATGTTGCATAAAACTAACAAACATTTGGCCACACTTTAATCTTACCTATAGTTGTTAGTGTTTTCAGATAAATGGAGTACTTACATACATTTTGCAGACTATCAAAGAGTAAATGTACGGTGGATATTGATACCTTAATTGATGGGCAGGCACTAGACACAAGGTTATATTTAGATTTTGTCATTATCTTTTTGATCTGATAATGGAACCAGATGCCACACCTTCAGGATTTCTCCTCCTATGTCAGTGTCATGGACCAAAGGGTCACCAAAAGCATCATGAATTATTTTTTGGTGATAAAATAAACTGACAAAAAAATCACTCAAATGTCCTGTGATGTGCAATAACCTCAACTAATAGCCACATCTCCCAAACCAACACCAGCACTCTCACAATCTTTTGTTACCCTGCCAAATAAGGTGCACCAAACTGAACAAAGCCGTACCACGAGTGGCTGTTTCCTGTGCTGATGCAGGAGCATAATGCCTATTTTACAGCTATGATATTATTGTATGATACCTTGTTTATTATACCTTGCTACTGTGATGTAAAGATTTTGCAAAGTAAGTATTCACTACACTACAAATAGATATTCCTACTGCACTTTCTGTCTGGCTGTAGGCATATTACTGTCAATCTCTCTGTAATACATTCAGGATCCAGCTGTCTGCTGTTTGTCAGCCACCAGCTGAGAGCCATCTCTGTTTATTTACATTTCATTATGGTGAGGAGGAGCAGATATTAACACTGTCAGCAGCTGTTTGACCTGACATCTCTCAAAAGGTCATCTTCCCGCTGCTTGAACAAACAGCTTCTGTCTGCTTCTATCCTCCGCCTCCACCCAAACCTGTTTGTCTGAAATCATGAAAGTAAGTGTGAGGCCTTGCAAGAATAGGAGAGTTAAGCTGCACACTGTTTCCACAAGAGGAAAAAGCCCATAAATGGATGTAATGGTGCACAAATTGGTTACCTAAAAATTGTGTATGGGGAGTTACTGAAACAATGAAACCTCTTTCAGCAGTTATCATCTGTTCATTTAAAAAAGTTCTTTAAACGGCATTCAGAGCATTGATGTTACAACAAACAACTATTATTATTACAAAGATATTGTGGAATAATAATTACCTGAGCAGAGAATGTGTGTGTTGTAATCCAAGCTTCTCTGTGCTTTGTTTAAATAGCCGGGACGGCCGCGCGTGCATGTTAGTGCATGAGTCCCTGTGTGTGGCTAGCTAACGGCCGCTGCTCTGCTCTGCTCTGCTCTGAACTGCACTGCTCTGCACTACACTGCACTGCTCTCCTCTGCTCTGCTCTGCTCTCATGCGGCGGTTACCGCTGTTAATGCCTATCTGACCCCCAGTGTTGTTGCAGAAGCGCAACACCCTCCGGTACCCTCTCAGGTTAACACTGTTAGCTCTGTCAGCACTCTTGCTGTTGTTTGCACTGTTCACACTTTAAGTTAAGTCCTTAGACCTGGAAGGTAATGAATGACGGAGCTTTACTGAGGTTAGTCTGCATTTCTCTGGACTGACTAGTGTCAATAATGGATTGCTGAATGAGCTGGGTAATCTAGTCTATCTACCAGATAGAATCTGTTTGTCATAGATTGCGCCGCAGAGTGTTTTAATGTTTACAATCACCTTATTTGTATTTTTAATCTGACCCATAACCGCACTGATTTAATTTTATATTTAGATATTGTTGCATTACTTGCAGCCTCACAGCATTGCACATGCTTATATGTAGAGTGAAAAACATCTAGTTATCTTTCTTTTTGCTAGACTTGGCCGAAAACATCGCTAGTGTATTTTCTGGGTTTCTTTGTTTTGTTTTTTTGGCGATTTTTGTCATTTATTTTGCTAATTTAATAGTCCCCCCCGAAGAGCGAGTGAAAGCCACTGCACAAGAGAGCGACATCGGGGAAAACAGCCTGTTGTAGCGTAGTCACATTTTCTCATCTTAGTTACTTTAAGGGTTTATTTTGACCATATTTTGGCTTTGCGATTGAAAGCTGCTGCTCAGAGAGAGCAACAGCAGGGGAAATGGCCTGCTGTAGAGCCGGCACGATTTCACAAGTCATGAGAAGGGCTATAAATTGTCGAAGATGGATGGGTGGGTGGCGCTGCTGATGTAAAGTGTAATTATACACTGTCTGTCGCGGAAAATTCTGAGACCGGAGTTGTTGACCGGGTAGATTGACAGATGATTAGATGTATGATTGAGGCCTGGCCCCGCTTCCGCGCCTACGTCAACTAATTAACTTCATCAATTTCTATTTTTTTTGTTCAGTCTTTAAAGAACTTCACATAAAAGCCTAAAGGGAAAGGGTGGGATTATACCATTTCAGCCATTACATTGCTTCTAATGTGAGTGTTGATTTGTGTTGATTTTATTGACAGTAGATTAACATTGACCAAAAAACTAATAAAACACAGCAAAGTATAAACCATTGGAATAAATGAATGAATGAAAACAGTATTAGTTAAAAATAGAAAGTATAAGTAGTGAGACTGATAGAATTATTGCTGTGGAAATGTAGATGATGCTAAATGTATCAAGACATTTGGTAAACATGGAGAAAGTGTGGAGTTTGGATTATGAGCAAATTAAAACGAGAATAGGTTAGAAAACAGCAAGAAGTCTTACCAACATATGATTAAATACACCTTTTTAAATGAAGGCATGGTTCCTCTTTGTAAGAAAAAGCCCTGTTCCTATTTGACGATTTTGAATTTGATGATTTTTTCAGTTAACTAGATAAAATCTCAAATCAAGGTCCATCTTTCCATTACCCAACACTGCATTAGTGAGTAATTAACATGTTAAAAGACAGTGGAAAAACATTCCATATTCTTTGCTATTATTTACTATCACAAACACACACCAACGTCAGTGTCATTTGTCTCTTCATCTTGTTCCCTCAGATACACTGTGTATGATATCTGTCTTTCAGTTCAATCAGGTTCTGAATGCACTTGTTTGTTGTTGCATATTTCTTCTTTATGACATGGAATTAGATTTATTTTTCCATCACTGAAGGAGAAGTTGGGTTTTCAGAATTACGGCCTCTGACAAAAAACACATCTTTTAGAAAAATAGCAAAAGCGCGATTGCATATTAACCTCTGATTGCATCATATATTCTGCATGCAACACTGACAGGCTCAGTGTGATTTGAAAATTATTGTCTGATTTATGAATCCATGGAAGATCACGGGTGACACCATCGACATGCCAACATCAGCCTTAATCCCAGTCGCTGTATCCGCCCACAACAGAAGATCAACCTGACACTGTGATGTAAATCATAATGAAGCTTTAAGATCAAATGTTATACAGTTATGTAGTGTAGTGGAAGATAAATTGACATCTAGAATGAGTTAATCCTCGATTGTCTGTTCTTTCTCTCTTGACCATGAGATATACTGTGACATTTACAGTGTAAAGATCAACTTGTCACTGTTCTCTGGTAGACAAACTATGTCATGAAGACTCTGTTTCTAAATGACCTAAACATATATTTCTGCACTTACATTTCTTTTAAATGCATATATATCTATAGTAAACTGAGTATTCAAACTAGTATGAAGTAATTATTCTGAATGGCCGTACTCAAAGGTGATGCAGAAAGCCTGCCGGTATAGAAAGGGGGCAAAGTAACAATGCACACTTCGAGGGCATTATTGGTATTGCACTCGTTTATACATACAAAAAGTCATGGAAGAAGATGTGTGGAGAATGAAAAGAAAGATCTTGAAAGTGAATTTTAAATTGTGCCTGCTTCCACACCTCCACACACCTGACCAATCTGCATAAAGGGGCTGTTGTTGTCAGATTGTCTGTTTTGGAAAGTTACAAACACACAAACTAAACTCCCTGAATATTTTTTTCATTTAATTTGTCATTTAGTAGACGCTCCTATCCAGAGTGACTTACAGCGAACTAACTACAGGGACAGTCCCCTGCTCAGGGGCACAATGGTGGCAGCTCCTGGTATTGAACTCTCAACCTTTCAGTGTTCTATTTGCAAACCTCACCACCAGACCACCACCACCTTGTTTAAAAGTAGTGTAGCATGTAGCATGTAGGAGATGGTAATGTGTACACAGGGATAACCGTAGCACATCTGCACACCTCTGTGCTCCTCTCCTTTTGAATATCTCTACAATTTAATTTGATACAAAAACTCAGATCTTTGTCTGATTAACTGTTGGTGTGATGCCAGGTGTAGATGTACAACAGCTGAATGAAAAGGAAGATGGGTGTGTTTTCTAAACGTTGTCAATCATCCGTTACATCCCAACAGTACATAACAGACCAGTTTAATTCCTGAGATATGGCAAGAGGGTAGGCAAACCAAACTATTTGACAACCCGCTGATAACAAATCCACAATTGAACCAACTTTTCTTTCTCAGTCTTTAGTTCAGTTATAACCATCCATTACATTATAAACTGTGCCCTAAATCTGGTATGGACTGTATATTACAAAAGTTAATAAAAATGGCGTACACCTGCCACACTTAACGTAGTTAAGATATTCTTAATAGTACATATTCTTACCGCAATTTTGTGATTGTGCGCCCGCATTTTAATTGCCCTCCACATTCGGGACCCAGTTTACTTTTTATGTTAGTGTTACGTACTGTTTATGTGTGTGAGTTTCAGATTGAAATCGGGTAATAAACAGCTTCAAGTTCTTTGGAAATAGCATAACTTTATAGTCAAGGGTCACTCTATGAGTGATACAGATTCTCAGTAGAGGGAATACGTTATACAAGTAGTACAGTAGCACATACTGTATGTATAGTTTTTTTGCCACTACAACCTATATCAGTGATGCACAAAATCTAAGCAAGAATGCCGTTTAATTTTTTTTGCCAGGTTGTTCCTTGCTTTAATTGAACAACTGACTATGTTCATAGTATTCTCCATCCATTCGCCCACGCTGGGTCTAAAATAAACAATCAATAAAATTGCAGGTAGCATACATTAATAGTTTTCTATATTATTAATTATTATGACGTTTACTTGCGGAAAATTCCTTCAAACCATACCGTTACCAATTTGGTATATGTTTTTATAATTTACACCACTGGTAATGCAGCTAATAGAAGACCGATTAGTCTATTGAAATTCATCACAAATTATATTCAATCAATAAAATCAATTTCACTTTGATTTGGCCAAAACGAAAGTCATTTCCACATTTCCTTCTTTAGGTGTCAAGACCTAGATAGACTTCCTTAGTATAATGTTTAAATATGCTGCATCAAGTTTAAAGTTTAAGAGCTGTAAAATGTGCAGTTAAACGGTAGGCATTGAGAGTACATTGAGTGGTAAAATAAACATTAACTTACAAAATCAAATTTAAATTTGTATTTCGCATTTCTCTCTTGCCTTATTTGCAGCAACAGTGTTGCTCTTTGCTGTGATATTTTTTCATGTTCTTCATAGAGAGAAGTATTTAGCACGTGATCGGTCCATTTTGTGCAGTAGAAAAGTCAAAGGATGCACCAAACACCTACTTTATGAGAATATGTACAGAGGCTGAGGAAGAGAAGCCTGGGTTGACAGTTGATAACCACCGTTGTGGTACCCATTAACCCTCTTTGGGTTTTAGGCTTTGTCAACTTGCTTCATATTACAGCCATCTGGGAAACACCGTTCATCAATTGCGACATTTGAGCACCAAGCATCATTGATGCAAACACAGTTTCTGCCTCCTACTAAAGGAATCCTGGGCTCAAGTGCAACAGTTTGATCCAAGATGCCACGATGGAGCCAGGTCTCTGTAAAGAAGTAGGTAGTCTTATTTCATCCATTTTATTTTCATACGTCCGGACATCGGCCAGGAGCATGCTGGGTAGTGGAATAGCCTTAGGTCCTAGCTGGGTTAGCTTAGCTCCCTTCTCAGTTCTCCTCCCGGAAGCCAGGTCTGGCTGGGTGGTCGGAAGATACGGACATGCGGTTATCATCACTGCTGCTCTTCAATCCAATCCCCATGTTTCCTTCTCCGATGTTGATGACTCCAGGGAATGTCTTTGGATCACTTTTTTGGCAGTTCCACAGGCAAAATGCATTTGAAACCAGCCAAGAAGAACTCCTACTCCTGCCAAGATGGCTCCATCACTTGTCATGCCACACACCTGAGCTAGACACAGCAATCGCCAAATCTATGGAGGTAAGGAATGCTAATATCACTAGATTGATTGGATAAGACACCACATCTGAGCCAAAAAAGGAAGTGAAAATGGAGGAAGAATCTGGGGATCCTTTGAATATGTGAAAAGGCAAGTGGATCCCCCATATTCTAGAAATGGAACTCCGGACAAAGTGCAAACATTGACTCTCTAAAATGGCCCCTAATGTGGTGAGTGTCATTATTGCCAGAAGATTTATGTGTGTGAACATGGTTTTATGAATGAAAGTGAACCTGTATCCAGATGACTACCCCCCTCAGTTTAGGAGCAATTATACCAAATGAGTCCCACATGCCGGTGCAACTTGCACCCTATATGTATGGTGTACACCCACACACTGTCCCTCTTTCTACCAACTGGGAAGGAAAAGACAGGACCAACCTTTACTACCAAGTGAGAATGAATGGTTACAGGTTCGCTTTTATGTAAAACCGTGTTTACATACATAAACATTCATTTTATTTCATTTCAGTGAACCTGTAACCAAATGACAACAGTAAACCAAATCAGTCATGAGGAGAGTAAGTTAGCACAACCTACAGGTCATAAACACAGAGGGATTCAATTACCTCTTAGTATAACAACAGAAAACAGATAGATTTGATTTGATGATTTGCTTTGCTGTGCCCGACCAAAGCTAATCATATCTGGCCCACTACCTGCGGGTGCAAGCGCACCTTGCCAGGGTGAGGACCACCCTGTAACTGCTGACACATTCTCGGGCCCTGGAAGAAAAAAAGCCCTCAGGAACACCCCCTTGGATTGAGCAAACAACAGCAGCCGTTGCACTCTTAAATGCAGGGATAGAGACTTCAGCCCACCCTGACAGTTGACATAAGACACCACAGTAGTGCGGTCCTTTCTCACCATGACCTGCCTCCCCAGTTTAATTGTGTGGAAGTGTCTCAGGGCCAGGTAAACTGCCTCCATCTTGAGGACTAATGCCAGGCTCTCTGAGCACATACCAGCCTTTCATCCAGATGGTTGAACTACCTGATGCACTTCCGCCGCAGAAGAAAAAGTGCAGCATCCATGCGTTTTATGTACGTTTTTGGAGGAGAGCTGGTTTTCTGAACTCTGGGCCGTGTATCAGCCCCTCCAAATACACCAGCAGAAGCGCATTACTGCCAAGACTGTCTAGAGGCCATGGCTGCAGACTAATAAGCCTTAATCACCAACCCATCAGTGGTGCGGCAGTGTTAATGATGCTGTTCTGAACAGGAATTTATGACTTGGATGCTGTATATAATGGGGGTGACCCCTTCTCCCCCTTTATATATCTACATTTCATATTTTTTTGTGTCGGACGTGTGACATGGTCTCCCCCTTTTTGTTACTGTTTAATTTGTTGGTTTATCTTAGATATTTGTTTGTACTGGTCTGTGTATTTTCTTGTCTGTCAAAGTGGGCATAAATTGATGAAGATTGACTTCATTGTGTGAGGCTGCTACACCAATTGCATTATGACCCTTAATGCAAGATAGACGTTCTATATTTATCTGTATTGCTGATGCAACAACCAAATTTCCCCACATGGGATCAATAAAGGTTTATCTGAACTTAACATTTGTTGTTCTTGGTAAACCAATTTCCAGTGTCCATATTAACATAACAACTGTTGCTGATATGATTATTAAGCTAACTACTTATACCACAAAGCAAAACACAATGAGCCAAAACCAACCAAAAAATTTTGCAGATGTTTGAGAGCAATGTACATATACATTTTACTCAGAAGTACCCACAGGCCGAATGTATGTCAATGTACAACAAAACAATTTCCTACCTTAAATAAATTTTGGAGGAAATCTGAATCCTGGGGTGGACACTATTTTTCACACATCTAAATGTGAATTGTCTGCAATAAACTCCACCGGAGATATTAAGGGAAAAGGTTTGGAAAATATATCCAAATATATCCCCTTGCAGATTTGCATATCATGGAAGACTGGACTATTGGCCTTGGCAGAGGTCTGCGCTCAATGAATGCCCTTCTAGTTATATATGGTTAATTGTTTGTGTACCGAATTGTGTCCTTTTTAGTGAGTACATTGTCCACACAGATATTAAGAGCCCGTTATCGTCTCTGTAGCCACAACAATGTCAGTAATCCAAGCACCTTTAATTGAGTTTATGCTAAATATTGAACCACCGTTACCATAACAACCAGGTTTTCATGGACCCTTATTCACTTAAAAAAACTAATGCCCAGTCCCAAAACAAAGAAAACAAGGCTGTTAAAATATTATTTCAGACAGTTGTCACAAACAATTATAATAGCTACAACATAATTTCAATGAATATGCAAAAAACATTTAATTTGTAGAACAAATGTTTCAATCCGATCAAATCATGTTGACAAGTATTTCTGATTTGAAACTGCCCCTGATAACTTCAAGTTCATCCATACCACTAGATCTGATAAGAGAGATGGTGGGATAGCTGTTGTCTTCTCTGATACGTCGTCTTTAATGTGTCAGCTTTTCCTGTACAACAAGAGTACACAAACAGTGTCAAAAACGTACTATTAATAATAATACCATGAAACCTTTATGAATACTGTAATTGAGTTGAGTTGTTCACATCGCCAACTGAGGATTCTGTGAACAGCTTCAACTCAATTGACAACATTGCACCCATTAAAACTAAAAACATGGAAAAACAAAAAGCCCCTCATGTCTTCGTCCCACCCACGGGAGATGTAAGTGTAGGAGGTGAGCAAGAGATGCGAGGAGAAAGGAGACCAGGCAACAGGCATTTATCAAAATCAGACATCCTTTCCTCGGAGCAATCATATAACAACATAACAACAGTACAGTAATAACAGTAATAACAACACAACAACAGTACAGTAATAACAGTAATAACAACATAATGACAATTTGAATATTCTTAAAGCTTGATTAAATGTGTGGCTAAAGTTTAGGTTAGTGATAATACATAACAATGATTCATCCTCTGGGGAGAATGCAAGTTCTCTGAACATTTTAGAGCAATCTGCCTGTTAGATTATGAGATATCTTCTGAACAATGTTGACATTTTGGCACTAATGGAAAGCTCAGGTGGTCACCAAAGTGGTGAAAAATGATTGTCATGAATATTCAGAGCAGATTTTTCTGGTGATATTTTGCTCTGTACCAAAGTGTTAGACAGAAGAAGCCTGTCTGACAGCAGTTTCCTCCTTTGTGTTTGCAGGTGATGAGTATCCTGAGTAACCCCAGCGGTGTTTCCTCACAGCCACAACATGACTTCTCCATCTCACCGCTCCACAGTGCCTTGGACTCCTCTCCTTCCAACGCCATCTCAGCCAGCTGCAGCCAGCGTTCAGCTGAGGCCTCCATTAAAACGGTGGACAGCCTTTCGTCATCCCAGTCCTACTGCCCCCCCACATACAGCACCACCAGCTACAGCATGGACCCAGCTGTGGCAGCTGCCGGCTACCAGTACAGTCAGTATGGCCAGAGTGAGTCCTGAGTCCTGCTAGTTGATTGTGACCATTGGTGTTGAAGCGGTTTAACTAAATTTCTTCTTTTTTTAAATCCACATTTATTGACAGTGAGTTATTCCTTATTCCATCCTATATCAGCAAGTGCATCCAACATGCACTGTGGTGCAGAAATACCAAATACCAAGTGTGCCAGCAGGTCCTCGGTGCACGACAGACATTACTGAGTACTGACTGTTACAGTCTCAAGGAGATATTTTATAAATAAATGTTATTATATTACATATAATTGTTAGCTGCAGTCTCAAGGACCATAAAAAAGCAAAATGCACAGGAGCAAGAAATCACAGAATGAAGCTGTCTGTTGTGACTTTGTGGCTTTGGCAACTGTAACCATCTTCTTCGGAAGTAAGAACGCCACCTCTACTATCTGTCTCGCTACATAAAGAGCACATGACTCTCTGCATTGCCACTGAATGTTGGCATTGGATGTAAATCCTGAGGTGTGGAATTGTCCAATATGAATGTGATTCCTTCGTTGTTGCCACACATCCTTTCGATCAGTTATAACAACATAACCAAAGTAATGGCTGAGATCTTACTTCACGTCTAATAACAAACATGATCGCTAACGTTTTAACTCAGGTTATATAATGAAACATGTCTTTAAGAAAATATCTCTGCCGCTATAACTGATCCTCTGTGATGTGAAGTGTGTGGTTTGGCTGTGGCCCTCCACCCCGAGCTCTCCCTCCTGCCGACAGATTAAACAGTTTACTTCAGACATTTGACTCTTCTCTTGTTCTAGTGCAGGAAATTCCTGACAGATTAAAGCACATACTGTCAAAATAGCTGAGGCGTCTGTGTGTGTGTGTGTGTGGTGTGTGTGTGTGTGTGTGTGTGTGTGTGTGTGTGTGTGTGTGTGTTTGTGCACTTGTGTTTGTGCATGTGTGTTAGCGTGTTATCAGATTGGCTTAATCTTGGCAGAGGACTCTCACCGTGACTGCTCAACAGGGATTTAAGGTATAAAGCTGGTTGACAGGAAAAACAGCTTCCTTTAGAGGGCCTTACTAAACCCTTGTGAAACACACACACACACACACACACACACACACACACACACACACACACAATGCTCCCCCACTTGCTGTCTGGGTGACTGCCATCTTGGCAGACAGACCTGCCCACCCATAGGTGCTCTTCTTTGTCTCATTCCTCAGCACAGAGTGACAGCTTCCTTTCTGTGCACGCAAGCATCCTAACTGACATGCCTTACTTATCTCCCCCTGATAGCCCAAACACACACATGCACACCCAAACACACCATGTCACATAACATCTGCTGTCAGCCCTCCTCTCTCCTGCCCTATAAAAGAGAAGTTATCACCAGCTGAACCGGGGAGGGAGAACATTCACCACATTCTGAGCATTAATGCCAGCTTTCCAAGAAGCACAGTTATTCTGGTGACTACCTGTCTCTGTGTTTCTGTCTGTTGAGCCAAACTGTTGGCTCCTTTTGTCTGTCTGTCAAATGGTGTTCTCTTGTTAGTCAGTATGATTGGACACAAAACAAAACAATTCTGCAGCAATATAATGCATTTTAAAGTCTAGCAATATTTAATATGTGTACTAACAAGTATTGTGAGTGTATCCAAAGCCTGATATAGTATCTTCTTCCCCTGTGCCATAGAGCTCCATTGTTGTCCAAAAACGATTTAAAACACATCAATGAGCCACACTGTTGCACTGGGTGACGTGTTCCTTCATTACCATGAACTCATTCTGTAATGTATTGTGATTTGATCCCACATACAGCATTTTGCTGCCACAAATACTCACTGAAGCGCAACAACAGTCTTTTTCCTAGAAATTACGTTTCAATACTACTCGTTTGTTTTGCCAGATACCTTTTGGAGGAAACATAAATGTTTCCTGGATGATATTCACTGGCAAAAAAATTTAACATCTAGGAAGAGCTAATTTCATGTACTACACAGAAATCGTAAGGAGTTTGCCCGGGGTTCATATCGTGAGTGATGTGTGTAGTTAGTGAAAAACTGTAGGATTTGGTTGAATATTGAAAAAGTAAACGCATCCTGACCTGACCAGACACGTATAGTATGACAGTTTTGTGACTTTGCAGATATGTTAATTAAGAATCTTTCCTTACTGCCAAAGATATTTGCTGTTGCAGTACGTAAACTTAATTACTAGGAGACAGGTTTGGCATGACATGTGAATGCCACAGACAGGGTAGGGAAGTCACACAGTTTTGAGGTAAGGAACACAACCTTTAACACTTTGTCTGATTCAATCATTTAATATCATATATTATTATTATTATTATATTTAAAAATGGAAGACCCCCAGGTGCTATGTTTAATTCATGGTAGATTATGATACTACAAGCATCATTCTACAATGACTATGACTAGGAGTGGGTTGCACCAACTGGTCTTTACCAAGCCTGGTACTAACTGCTAAATCAGTCTTTTTTAAGACCTCTCTTTAGAATGGACTTTAAGCCTAGTCTTAACTACGCCCGGTCTAAGTGATGCGCGTTCATGTGAATGCCCACACAACTATGGCGATTGCCTAGCAGCGTGCATTTATAGGATACATTGTTAATAATCTCCCGCTGTATTTCTAATCTGTAGCTATCCTTTATTATTTGCGGCAACGTTATTATCATAAAAATTCCAACCAGCAGTGTCATTTTTGTTTGTGCAAATGAGCCATAACTATTCCATAAGAACTTTTTAATTGTAAAAGATATAAGCCAACTCAAATCTCAAATCAAATAACACTCAATTTTTCATTAGCACTGTCTCACCATCAAATTCCCACCCATGCAGCGCAGAGGAGAGGCCCGGACTGTGTGCGACTAACACTCGTTGTCATATCCAAGATAACATCAAATATATATAATATAATATATCAAATGACTTTAAACATAGACTTTAGACATAAACTTGAAGGGCAAGTTTGACATGTTTTACTTGCCCGATCACTTACTTTCTATCATTTATTTATCAGTTGCCCGATCAGGCAACTGCCTGAGGCATTCCACTTGTCTGTATACAGAGTTTACTTGCAACCAACTAGATAATGCAACCAGTTTAATGATTAGGTCAGGTTTAGAATTTAGATTAAGACCAGGTGTAAACCCTGTTGGTGCAACCGGCTTCAGAACTGTGGATGGAAATCAGTGTTAGTTGAACAATGGTCCAAAGCTTTAAATGGGCATTCCACTGATTTTACTTATAGAGATCAGTTAACTAGCCATTATGAGCTCTATTTAGCCTGTGAAAAAAGTTGTACAATGTTGGCTATGGCTCTGAATGAGTTCTGTCCAGTCTTAGTGATGTCATCAGGGCTTGTGCTAGGTGAGGAATATGAAAGATGTGGCTGCGGCTAATGAACAATGCTATTATTTGTAGGATCCATGTTTCTGAAGCTTAAGTGATTGAAAATAACTATTGTGATCCTAGACAATACAATCGCATCCCACAGTGCTCACAAGGGGAGTAGAAGGCAATAACTCAGTAACTGATGAGATTTTGGCAAAAGTTTGGAGATGTCACGTGCCATTGCTCCGTTTCAGCATTGTCATATAGCTCCATTTTCTTCCTTATTTTCATCTGTAATGCAATGTTATCGGGAGAAGCATCAATATAAATATTCCAAGTTTAAACAACATTTAGCTTCAATGAAGAGCTGGAATAACAGAAACTGACACGCACACACACGAACACACACATAGACACAAAGATATAAATATATATATTCATATATACATCATTAACTCTGTCTCCTGTCTCCGATCTTCTCCAGCTGCTGTGGATTACCTGGCAAAGAACGTCAGCCTGTCCAGTCAGCGCAGGATGAAGCTTGCCGACCACTCAGCTGTATTGGGACTGCTGCAGGTCGAAACTGGCCAGGCCTACTAGTAGTCACCTGACATGCATGCAACATGACACCTTTTCACCAGCACAACCCGCACCTCCTGTTACCTTCCATACAAATCTCCCACAGACCATCTGTGTCATAGATTGACTATACAGTATATTGGGCTGATATTTAGCTTTTTTATACTTAATTCATCTTACTATTATCCAGGGTTTAAGGTTTGAATGATGCAGCTGTCCAAGCTTTAAACATTTCCCATGGGAACACTGTTCGGAAAATTGTTTTTTAATTGTTCATAATGCTCTAGATTTTGTACACAGCATTGGTATAACATGACTGGATAACTATAAACTAGTGATAAAAGCAATCACTATGTGAACCCTGAGCCAATGATCTTGGACTGGGTGTAACCTGTGACCTGCTATTTAAAATGTATTTCACATTAAAAAAAACAGCTCCTCTGTGGGTCAGCAAACAACAAAATGATGCATTACAGTCAGCCTGTAGTGGTGCATTCAGATGGAATGCTCAGCACCCGATTTTGTCTCAATTCATGGTTTACATCCATTGTGTCATTACATTGTCACTAAATACATTTGTTCACATCAAGAACTCCCTTTGCATTCAGTCTAAACCAAGGTTTGCGTTTGAAATCTTCCAGGACCGGCACCAATTTTTTCAAAGTCCCGTACAAAATGGGTGAAATTCCAGTCAAATATTATCTGCGTCTATTAAAAGCATTATTAACAGAATTATTGTTAGATTATAAGACATTTATAGGCATTCATAAGAAACTTGTTAGTTTATAGACTGCTTAAGAACGTCAATAATAAGCCTTATAAGTTCTAATAATTAATTATAATAGCATTAAATACACATTTATTGATTCTAACCTCTTGCCTATTCTATAATTGTTTAACTTTTACAAAACAGTTTTTTTGCTTTATTAAGATTAAGACATACTTTATTTAGCTTTTTTTTTTTTTTGCAGTTAACTATGCATGGTTTTTTATTTTTTAAGATTTAAAATATGACATGCAACAAATTTCCCGAGGCTGGAACTGACCACAGGAAGTTGCAGTTTTGTGGCATGTGCTGTAATCACTCGGCTACGAAGGCGCTCGACAGCAAGCGGGGCTTCTCTCAGCTCCTGCATCTGGAATGAGCACTACATGTTGTCAAGGTTGATAAAATGGGAATGAAGAAATCATTTTCCATTTAAAATTTATATCATTTTGATGTCAATGAGAATTTCTTTTTTTAAATAGTACAATTACAGTATATTCCAACATATTGACATTGTTAAAGACATTCGGAAAACGTGATATAAAACACCACGTATCACATCAACAAAAAAAGGGTGTAATTGTAACATATTTGTTTTTTTACAATATACAATTTACCTGAATGTTTAAAGATACTGTAATTGTATAAATAATCCATCCATCCATCCATTTTCAACCGCTTATCCGGGGT
>CALSCE010009770.1:164992-175533 GCA_943593645.1 Bovichtus variegatus | reverse complement strand
GTGCTGATCCTCATTCCAACCGCTTCACACTCGGCTGCGAACCGATGTATAAATAATAATATTTCCTTTTTTTTCAAAGGCCGGTTTGGTTTTTCTTTGGTTTATAGAATTTCTTTGTGGCTGCATGTGGCTGCCATTTACATGAAAAAGATGGACAGTAAAAAAAAGTGTGTTTAAAAGAGTGATTTTGTGCTTGACCGCTGAAACACTGTATTGATATGTAGTTTTTTTTATCACATATTATCACCTGTGACAACATGTACTGTTGCGGAGCTGCGATAAAAGGCATAGCTGACTGTAGAGAGCCTTCATAGCCAAGTGGTTACAGTGCATGCCACATGACTACAATCACGCCTCCGACTCCAGCCTTGAAGACTTTGTTGCGTCATATCTTAAATCTTGAAAAATCTTCTTAAAAAAAGTATAGTCAACTGTTAATAGTGCATTAAAAATGAGCTATTAACCTTAATAAGACATTGTTCTTGCTTTAGATCCTGTACCTGCAAAAAGCATAGTTAATAAGTGTGTAGTTAACTGCTAATAAATGCATAATAAAGTATGTATTGATCTTAATAAAGCAACAAACAAGGTAAGTAAAGGTTTAACAATGATATAAAAGGTAAGTCAGTTAAACTCAATAAATGTGTTTGTAATGCTATTATAAACAATTATAAGAAACTCATAGGTCGTTTATTAACATTCTTAAGCAGTCTATGAACTGTCAACAAGTTTCTTATAAGTGTTTATAATCTAAAAATATATGTGTCTATAATGCTAATATTATAATAAATTATTATAATGCTTATTACAATCACCTTAATATAAAGCGTAACTAATGGAGGCTGTATAAAGAATGATGTGGAGCCACAGCATCAGCGGTCTCCCTGACTTCACACTGGGACTCGTCTCCTTTACAATGCTCTATACAACCAAGGAGTTTAAGAAGATTCTTTTTTTTTTTTTTTAATAGTAGGATATGTGGACATTTAATTTATGCCGAATACAATTCCAATTGTGCTTAGAGGGAATAATTTTCACTGGACATTATGACTGGAGAAATTTAGATATGTCGGACAAAAAAATGATAATTACCGGATTATGGAAACCCTGGTCTGAACACACCTTAAGGGAACACAGCCCAGTTACTCTGCAAAGTCACCTCCATGATCAATAATATTCAGTTTCATTCATTGACATGTTTTTCTGCTTGTGTTGTAAGACAACTGCACACGTGATTTGATAACAGATCATGAATTCTACCTCAAATTCAAGTGTGTTGTACTTCTGACCACACACAGCATCACAGATGGGTGGTGAGAATTGAAACCACTTGAGGTCAGCAAAAACAAGATTTTGAGCTGCTATCTTTAAGTAACATCGACCTAAATAGACAGATTGTTCCTGGCTGAGTTTTAGTGTTTGAACTTTTTATTCACCTTCAGAAAAATAAAATGCAGGGACAACCCATAATACTTTGTACTTTTTAGGTGAAACTGGTCAACTTTATAGATACTGAATATCAGCACAAGATATTGGCAGCTTAAAAATAAAAATAAATGTGTTTTGTGTTCAGGAACTCATGTGTGTGTAAGTATGTGAGGGAGATAAACACCTCTGTAGCAGACTGATATGGACTTATTCAGCCAATCCTGATGAGATGTCTCTGTTCTGACACTGCAGTCTCACTTATCAACAACAAGACCTCCCGAAGATCTTTGGCAATAGTTGGAGGTCCAACAAGCTCCTGACTGAGCAGCTGACATTCAGTGTGACGAACACTTCCCACTTGGTTGCAGGCAGACATTTCTCCAAGTAGCTCAGTGCCGATCCTTACCTTTCTTTTCTTCACATCTTCTGATTCTAGTTCATTTAACGTCTACTCATTGCATTTATCTATGAAAACAACCACTGGGTTGTACTATGACACACCAACACCAACTGTTCTTAACTACTCTTTAGACAATAAATGGATTTTAATGAGGCATATCAGCAATTACAACTGGACTAGGTTCAGTTGGTAAATTATTCAAAATAACTTTTTTATCATATTTGCTGAAACTGTCCCTATACCCTGACAGTAGACAGTAGATACTCTGCCTCCTCCTGTGGCCTAATGGCATTTGCAAGATTCCACCGCGCCCAAAGGAAAAAATCCAATCAGAGCAGAGGATCCTCTAACGCAGTGGTAATCGCTGCTCTTAAATTCCGATCTAACTCTCAAACTAGGCAATGTTGAGGATACAGGAACCTGAGTATCTGTCTCATGCACTGCTGTCAGAATATAGTGACAGTTTCAACAGATATGATAAAAAGTTTTTTTTATTAAACATTTTATATAAATATTTATTAGTTACCAATTGAACATTAACAGTGTTGTTTAATTCCATAAGTAAATCTTTCATTCTTGCTAAACGTGCTACTTGAGGAATTACGATGCTGTGTAGTAGACTATCTTTCTCTTCCACATATCAAAGTGAATGTTCATATTGAGCATACCTGCAAATTGTTTACTGTCAATGTTTTCATGTCATCTAACCATGACAACTAAAATATGGTTTAGGATGGTTGCAGATGCAAAAATTAGCTATAGTGCCTGTGTCTTAAATCCTAAAGTTTCCTCGGAGTTCACTGTTGATATGCTGAGACGCCATACAGTTCACCAATGAGGTTTTGGGAGTGTAGAGTTTTGTTCACTTCCAGCAAAGAACACTTTCCAGCAAAGAGCATTATCCTCCCTTTTTAATGTAAAATATCTGCAGAAAGTGTTGTGTTTCAATTACAGTAGCTTAACAGCCATTTAAAAACATTGCACAGTAGAGGCAACAAAAAATTATTTCTGAGTGACACAGTATTTGACATAGGAACACACACAGTGTTTATACCTGGCCATTATTTGAATACCAGCTCTCATTTGAGATTTGTATATATATAGAATTCATGTTTGAAATAATCAAAAATGATTATGCGTCACAACATAGATAAAAAAAATGTTCCACTCAGAATATATATAAAGATAAATGACCATTTTGACATGTTATAAAGATTCCTGTAATGTCAACCTCAAAAAAGATAAAGCAGTACAAACTACACTAGTTCCATAAAAGACTCTATTGAGGATGTGTAGTACAGTCCATCTGATCACCCATACTGACCAAAGGGAAAGTTTCTCGCCAATTCCACTCCTACATGCTGTCCACAGGAACTACTGCACTGCTCAGGAGTGGAACAACAATGCTGCAAAGATGCCACCGTACTGAAGTGGAAACCACTTCAAGGTTTGGAGGAAAAACAGACCAAACGGAGAATCATTCCCCCTATCGCATCATTCCAAAACAAAAGAAATACTTGAACAATCAAAATGTGCTTTTGCATTATTAAAGTTGTCTTTATTTTTTTCTTCACTCTTTGTTCTGTGTTTGATGACGTGTCAGAGAGAAGCTAAGTGTTCCTCAGCTCATATCATGAATTTAAAGATGATGCCATGAAATTAAACTGATCCGAGTTTGATGAATTTATTTCCATGTTCACTGGATGCTGGTGTCCATGTATGCCTCCGGGGAGGGCAATCATCCCTGTCTCATACAGAGGCTTAAATAATTTCATCTCTCCGCACCTCCACAAGAGCCATGGAAATTCTTTAGACGCTGGCTGTAATGACCTTCTACCTTGTGTATATATATTTTTTTTTACTGACAGCAAACAATCAAATGTACAGTTATGCTCATTCACCCCCACCCCTCCTGTTCACCTCTTGGTCCTTTCTCTGCTTGTTTTGTTCTGCTTTCTGGCATGTGTGTATGTTACCATAGTATAATTTATTCTCCTTGTATGAAGTATTAGACTAGTGACAAATTTGTATTGGCATTTACTCCCCTCTGCCCCTTGGTGTGTTAACTGTAACACTGGCGTAACTGTCTGTTCATTAAAGCTCTACAACTGGACCAAGACCACAGGGTTGTGCTGGATACCCACTCTTTATTAACAGACTCTGAACTTGTTGTTGTTCATAGGCAGTACAAAAAAAAGAGGGAAAAAATTATTCAGCATTGTGAATTTATTCTTAAATGTGTACCTTATTCAGGACCAGAGTTTTAGAAAGTAACAGCTTTTTTTTAGTCAGTCATTCAATTGTTGTGTGTGTTGTTCAGGTGCATAATAATGTAAATTGGGTTGTGATTATTTATGTAAACTAATATCAAGATGCAAAGTCTTAAATAGGCCTGGTTTATGTAAACAAACAGTAGTGGCTACTATGAAGAGGGAAGAAAGACCAATGAATTCGGACCTCAGATAAATGTAAAAACAATCCACTTCATGGCTGCCTCGACAGAAAAGCCCATCTGCTGTGGCTTTTATCAAGTGTCCATCCTCTACCCATACTCTTGTTCCTCATAATGACCTCAGCATAACCGAAACACAACACAATTATAAGCCATACCAGTGTTTTTGTATTTTGTACACAAATATATGTAAAAAATGTTAACAGTGTTTTTTATTTTACCAGTTTAGAATTCAACTTGCAGACACTTGAAAGTTGATTGATGTAATCCATCCCCAGCAAAAGCTTTTTGTTTTTACTGTAGTACTGACAACATTTTGTGCAGGTAAATGTACCTTAATATAGCCAACTGAATACAACGTTTCAAAATTAAACAGTAATGTAGGAAACAGAAAGTAATAATGGAAATGTACTCACAGACATTATTGTCTTTGAAACAATGCAGGTTGAGCCCCTCATTTTTATTTTTGTCAAACTTCAGCTATCATTGCACGGTAATGCTGTTGTACGATCTCTGCAATATGCAGTATCCGAAAAAGTTAAACTTCAAAAGCCACTTGAGTCTAGACGTGGCAAAAGTCATGGTGGACTGTACGTAATAAGCAGAGCAAGCAGGCTGATGCAGCCTCAGGGTGATCCCATCGGATGGATGCTCACACAGGCCATAGTGAGAAGGGCTGAGCTGCAACAAACTGCAAAGACATGATACATCTGGTGAAGTGTTCAATACATAAAACGTTGATGTCCAACACTGTCTGAGGTCCAAAGGAAAGGGAGAAGTACTGTGGATAATGGAAGTCAAGTGTTTGGGCAGAGGAAGGTAAGGATGTCAGCAATCCTTCGCAGGCCTATATACTCTTTGAACTCTTTATGATCGTAATTAATTCTGATATTTGTTCAGTTGATAGCATGCAGAGTGTGTTACAGAGATAATCCATGGGCCAAATTATTTTCCTATCGCATTGATGACATAAACCCTTATCATGATCTAACCCCCGCTTCGATAATCTACAACTCTCCAGGCTTTGAGGGCTTTGATGACAGCTCCTGTGATTGAAGATAATAAAAATCCTTTGTAAAGGCTAAGCAGAATGAATGGAATCGTGTTAATGAAGAATGCCGTGTGAGCCGAACCATGCTACTTTGTAAAATGTGCTGGCAAGGAGCTGCAAATTAGTTAACTGCCTCATCGTCAGTCGCTGCCTGAGGACTGAGAACATGGAAGGCCCGATTAGCACTGTTCCAGAAAGTATCTGCAAAGCAACCCCTCCTTGTCATGTATATGATGAACAAAGAGGCATATTAAACAAACAAGGACATGTCATTCAAAAAGATTTGAAGTCTTAATAGTGTTCATTCTCTGAATACAATTATACCTAACGTGAACATCAAGCTGCTTCTTAATCTACAAATCCGTGGTCTTGTCCACCTCAGAGGCCCTGATATCTTCCACGACAGCGCTCAGGATTTCAACCTCTCCTCCTCTCTCCTCATCCTTCTCCTCTCTTCTCCTCCTCCTCTCTTCTCTTCTCTTCACGTGAAAAAAGAAGGAATCTGCAGAAAGACAATATGCCCCTGCTGCTTTCATTTAGGGGAAACACTGAGGTTTAAAGGCTCAGTTTCACAATGAAAGTCGAGGTGAGAAACCTGCTATCACAGCCTCCTCCTGGTTGCATCCCACTACTCCCTATCATCTCTCTAACATTGCTGTATTGTTTGTGTGTCTTTGTTATATCATATTGGGTTAACAGAGGACAATTTCAGATAGACAGTCTCACCTAGAGGTGTACAGACGTCATTATCTGTATCTGTAGGTGTCTTCTTCATTGGCAGAGTAATTGTTGTGCTTTCAAAGCATCAAATTGATTTAATTTTGGCATATAATTAATTATAAAATATATTTCACACATATTTCTCTCTTTTTAACTAAACTAAGTTTTATGAACTGTCTGAACCCCACCACCACCGACTCTTTAACTGGGGGACATTAAACAATCAGAAACTGAATTTTCCATGAAACCTATGGCTGATACATACAGCATGTTAAATCTCAAACCAATTGATATTGACTGAAATACAAGGAGAGTTTTTTCAATATTTCAATATTTTTTAAATGGAAGAAATTTACACTTACGGCTAAAATCTACAGGTTCTAAGCTTCATTGTGAAATACAGGTTGAAGCTGATTGCTCTGCAAATACACACTCTTGGTGCAACAAACAGAGACACATGGCTACTTATTATACAAAATCATGTCATCGGACCATGTTGGGGTACTACAGAATATAACTATATAGCTAAAATCTACAGGTTCCAATTCCCATTTTGATGTGTATGTTACAGTGGTTTGAAATAAATCCAGCAGGGACCATACCAAGTTTTTAGGGAATCCCAAAAACAGACAGCTGGACAGAGAAGTTCAAACCCTGCCTGCTGTCACTGCTTTCGTGATGTAGACAGACCTTTTTTTCGTTTGACATAACATTTTTTTCACATTTCTCGAATGTGTAATATGCTAATATTAGTTATGATAATAGTATTGGACATTCTACTTATGTGGCTTTCATGCAAATTCATTTGACATTTCTTCACAGCAAATGTATGGTAGCAATACCTTCTCATAGTGACAAATAATAATAATAATAATTATAATAATACATTTTATTTATCAAGCACTTTTTAAAAAGGTACTCAAAGACGCTTTACAGATACATATTATTGATAAATACATTATAAAATCAAGACATCATTTAAAATACATAAAAATGATTATACATTAAAACCAGATCTGAAAAGGTGAGTTTTGATTTGAGATTTGAACATGGAGAGATCGGTACAGTCACGGATTGAGTTCCAGAGGGAGGGGGCAGTGATGGAGACGCCTCTGTCACCCCAGGTCCGGTGCTTGGTCCTTTGTGGCTGAGACAGGAGGTTGGCGTCGGAGGAACGGAGGGTGCGGCAGGGTGTGTGATGATGGAGCAGGTCGGTGAGGTAAAAAGAGAAAGAGTATATAAAAATATTTCTGTGGTGGGAGAGGAAAAGCTGTAAAAAGTAATTTCATGGAGCAGAAATGAACAGCACCAGAGTATATTCTTTTTGGACTACAATAAGTTCCTAAAGACATTTAGTTTTTTTTACACTTTTCAGTTAAAATAGAAGAGATTCAACTAGTAGTTGCAAAACATTGGAATACATGTGCTTTAATGAGCAATTAACCTCAATTGAAAGATCACAGGATCAGCTAGATGTCCACAGTAATGAGTATTAGCAGTCAGAACAAATGTCATCACTCTGTGAGTAGAAAGTGCCATGAGGAATGCAGTGATTGTGTCTGTAGAAGTTCGATCCCCCTTCTGCAGCAAGCCCAGGGTATTGTGCACCGCTGTTTCAAACACTCAACCCTGTCACAATGAAAGCGCTTACAAAACCTAATATCTCCCTAAATCCCATAATTATTCCAGGATACATTATGTACCTGGGCCCCAGCTGCCCGATCACGCAGTGAGGGGATTGCACTTTCTACAGTCAGCTTACATGAGACAGATTGCTATGATTGGCTAATAATATTAGCTTGTACAGTAAGTAGTGTGCTTAAGCAGTGTGAATCAGACAGAAGAATACATGTAAAATAAATTGCTATCCTCTCCACCTCCATCTGCACTGCTGTTGTTGGCCGCTGTTATTCTTAACGTTCCCTCTTTTATTTACCTTGCAGATTTCATTTTCTCAGACAACAGAGGAAAGTGCAAGGTAATATATTTTTTTGTAACCACTTCCTCTTCTTTCATTTAGTGTGAGGGTTTTCCTTAAGTCTGGTGTCTTTTATGTCTTATCGCTGCAGTCTCCTGAATGTATGATTACTGAGCGCTATAGCAACCTCTGTTGTTTGGTGCTGCACTCTCACACCCTGCCCCCTCATTCACATCATCCCACTCATTCTAATCTCCTCACGCCAGTAGCACTTTGAAATTAAGCTGGGAGGAGGCTGGGTGTCTTACTAACCTCTCTGCTCCGACACCAGGCCCTCAATCAGCCTCATTGTGGAAAAATACTTTAGCTCGTCTGAGTCAACATGTCTGAGCTGACAGCCGCTCTGTAAACCTTGGCTTTAAAAAGCAACATGACTTGCTGATGCCCAACTGGTTCCACACAGCAAAAAAATGCAGATAAATCGCTTATGTACATTTCTTATTGGCTGTTGTGATTGCCATAAATGGTGCTACCATTTCAGATCAGTTAATGGCCATTATATGGTAATGGAACACTGACAATGAATTAAATATTGGGCACTACAACCTTTCATTTAACAGAAGTCATCTTCTAATAAGCATGAAGTATTGGCATGGATGAATGCCCAGGAAGCATTTTTGAGATAATAGCATGCCATATCATAGATTATAATTTGAATTGAAATAAACCTTTCACCCAATTCAACTTGAAATGGACATATTTCTATACAGCATTCTGACATTGCATTAACACAGCACATAGGTCATTAAACTATATGTAAACCTAGACTTTTCCCTCCCTCTTGGATGGTTCCTTGGCAGGTTCCTGAGGGATCCCTGCTGGGGCGTCAGGTACTTGGCTATGTGGAAATCAGTTGCAATGGTTTATCTACCCACCAGGTGGAGCAGTGATGGAGGCTGACGCAGTTTACTGCAGCTGAAATAATCTTATCATATTTGACATGAAAAAATGTGCTTCCAAGACAGAGCATATTTTCAATGATTATTATTGTATCATGATCATATCATAAAATTGTGTCTTTTCCATAAATGTAGTGTAATGATGAAATCAGGTCATGACAATATTATGCTGAAGCTTTTTTGTAAAACACAGAGATTGTTGTTATTCTTATGCATTAAATAATGTGTTATTCAACAGAATTACGTGAAAATGAAAGCAATATGAGTGGGAAATAAATGCTATACAGAGATACATAACTGTGTGCGTCCAGCGGCACTGATCTGAACAGCTGATTTCAACAGTACAGTAACAGGCAGGAAAAATGCTCTTTAAACAAATAAATAAATAATTGAATGCATACGTTTGACAAATAATTACATGTGTGTAGTAGACAGCGTTATTTAAACTTAATAAAGTTTAAGTTTCATTAATTTAGTGTAATGATGAAACACGTTCAAACGGGCAGTGTGAACCCTTACAAAAAACCTGTGGTGGCAGCAAGAAGAATAAAGAGAGCAAATGTGAGCTGCCAGCTGACGATCAGAGCAGCAGAAAAGTTGTAAAGTGGTGTTAAATGTACAGAATAGGTTTCAGTGAGTATGTCGTGCCCGTTCCTTTTTGTATCACAGCTTGTGTGCTCGCATGGAGCAGCCTTTTGTGCTCCATTCAACATCATATCCCGAATATGGACAAAACCGGGATAAGCCTCATAACTATTTTCTCCCTTCCTCCCTGCGGATGAGTATGATTTTTAAAGTTGTGTTTTTGGTGTTTCAAGTGTAAAGCACTTTATGATGCATTATGTGAATGAAAGATGCTCTGAAAATAAATTATTCTTTCATTCGTTTATAATCGGGATACTCCATATAAACAGATTTAAAGCACGTTACGTAGTTTCAGCGTTAGCAGCGTCAAAAACCATAGCAATGATAAAATCTCAAAACACATTTTATTGCCGAATTTAAAATATTGCTGAAGCTGAAATCATTATCTTATCATATTTGATGCGAGTAAAAGTGGTTCTCACACAGAGTAATAGAAACATTTACTGATTAGTATAGGCTTACGGCAAGAGCGTTCAGTGAAAAAAAAAAGATTTTGATAACTTTTTATCATCAGGGTCTTTACTTCGACTGAGTACTGAGTAAATTTGAAGTCGATCGGATTAAATCTTTCAGAGGAGTTTGTTAAAGTACAGCACCTGTAAAAAAAATTGCCTAAAATTGCAGATGAAATAAAAAAATGGCCGACTTTCTGTTGGGTTTATGGTACACCTCCAAGAGATGTATTTCTCCACTAGATACATACGGTATATCGACCAAAAATCATACGTCTACGTGAAATTTAAAAGTAGGGGTTTTTACATTGAAAACAGAAGTGGACGTGGCTCACACAATTTTTCACGCCCAAGCCAACGACCAATGTCAAATATCTACTTTCACCAGTTCCTACACATGTGAAAAGTTTTATCAGTTTTCCAGCAACCCAAGTACCCCATGAAATGCCCTCAAAGACCACAAATAATAATAATAATAATAATAATAATAATAATAATAATAATAATAATAATAAT
>CALSCE010009770.1:150537-164982 GCA_943593645.1 Bovichtus variegatus | reverse complement strand
ATAATAATAATAATAATAATAATAATAATAATAATAATAATAATAATCAGTTACAATAGGTACTTCATTCCGACTTTGTTGGTGCTCGGGCCCTAATTATAGTTGCAAGCAGCGATGAACGGCCCTCGCTCATCCGCACACATTGGGTATACTCGCCTGCACAATTACACAGGAACGCTCAGCTGAGCGCAATGATGCCTCCCACAAGTGTCTACGACAAATGGTGCATGAGTTATGTAAGGGGGGGGGGGAGTCCACAGTGATGCTGTTGGACGAAAAAGTTCACGTCTGGGCCAGAAAAAAAGTCAGCTTCCCAGATCAGAGCTATTCAGAGCGACTTACAGTGAACTAACTACAGGGACAGTCCCCCTGGAGCAATTTGGGGTGAAGTGCCTTGCTCAGGGGCTCAATGGTGGCAGTATTGAACTCACAAGCTGCTGGTGTTCTATTTGAAAGCCTAACCACAAGACCACTAGACTACCACCACCACCCTGTTTTTCTAGCTTGAGTTAGAACGAACTGTGGGCTTGTGAGCAAGGTATGGAATTGGTGGGATGTGTACAGGATCACTGAATGCTCCATGGTTAATGAAGAGGCTTTTTGAAAAGCAGAAAGCGATGCAGCTAATCCCTTATAACAAGGTGGCAAGCCTGTCTCAATGTTATCTAATTTGGTGCTGTAATATGCCAGTGTTTTTTTTTCGTGTTGGTGTATCTTGCATCAATACCACACGGGCAAATCCCAATTGTTCTGCAACAAATAAATGGAAAGGATTGTGCTTTAGGAGTTTTGGTTGTAGCTTCTATTTGTGAAGGAGCGAGTAGACTCTTATCCCCACATTATCTTCTTCCCATATACTCAACTTCTGCCTGACAGAATTGTAACTTATCTTTACTGACTTTGTGCCCTCCCTTTGCCAGTGCTCTTGACATAGCCCTGTGCTACTTGTTTGTAGGTGTACTGCTGTCCCTGATAAGTAAAAGCAAATAAATGTTGCAAGACTGGATGCAATGGTACACTGAAAAAATATTAACAGGGTGTTGCAGGGGCTCTTTTTCTTTATTAATACCCCTGCTATCAATAGGCCCTCAATAGTGGGTCTGATGCCTACAACAGCATGTTGCATTAATTGATATTGTTTTCTGTACAGCAATTTGGCTCCTTGTTTAAGCTTTATATGTATGGACTCTGCTGATCAAAACTTGCCCTACATCTGTCTTGTGTTTTTACCATACTTCCTGTGGTACTCGTTTTAGCAGATCTTCATGTTCTGTTGTTAATGATAATTGTACAGGAGTTCTCTGATTTCCGTTAGTCCCTCATCACATGCTCGTAATGATATTCTGATATACTGTCCATCTGACGAGGTGTGAATGTATTTGCTCTTGGTGGACTCCCATTCCTGCATTTGTAATGCTGCTTTTACCATTGACCCAAGTTTGTGAGATTCATGTCCTTTTGCCACCAGCAGTGTGACGTGGGGAGGGACATTTTGGACTAGGAACCAGTCTTGTAGTTCAGAGGGGAGCATTACAGTATGGTTTTCTGTTAATCAGTTCCTTCCAACATTCCTCCTAATCCTTGAGCATCATACATGAGAGTACAACGGAGTGGCAGCTGTGGCTCTGTTGCATGTCCCAGTTGAGTTTGTGCCCAAAGTTTCCATGTGTCCCATTTTTGGAGCAGTCTGGATTTTGGCATTAGCCTGAGCCAATACACCAAGGGTTAAACTTGGTTATCCAAGGCATTGCCATTGGACAACACGTCCAATGGCAATGCCTTGGATAACCAAGTTCAACCCAAATGGGTACAGTATTGCCACCAACACCCCGCGCAACAAGGTATTGCCTTTTGACATGTGTCCACCTCCAACACCTTACTGTTGGGCCTGGGGTAAGCCAATTGGACAAGTTGATATATTGATATTGATATACAATATTGATATCCACAGTGCATTGGTCTAAGAGGCATGAACTTACAGAACAGGTTCCTAGACTCCCCAGGAGAGGCCTTCCACCCCTGGGCCATGTTTGAGGGATGTCCAGGTCTTGTTATACACTCTTGAAGGACATTGGAAGGGGGCTTGATGGGGCATGATGGAGGGATGTACAGGCATGGTTATACACTCTTGAAATACATTGGAAGAGAGCTTAATAGGGTAGGATTGATTGATCTCTGCGGCTGGGCAGACACACTTTGGGACCCTGGAAGGAGGATGGGGACAGTTGGAGGTCTGTCCCCAAGGTATGGCGATTCCAAAGTTTCAGGGGTTTTGCTCTTAGCATTGGACTGCAAGCCATGAAGCAAAATACCGTATGCTCGATGTCTATCTGAGAGTGCTGCAGCAAAATGTAAGGAAGTGATTCCATCGGCACTTAATTCATAACCATGTCTCAATATCAATGTAACAGAGGACTCCTGTGCTAACTTTAGTCCCAAATTAATCATCTTGTTGATAGAGCTGCAGCCTCACTGCGAATTACACTTGACTTGATAATAAAACAGAGAAAGCAAGCTCCGTGGCTTAATCAAATCAAATCAAGTTTATTAATATAGCCCAATATCACAAATTATACATTTGTCTCAGTTGGCTTTACTGACTGTAAACATACGACACCCTCTGTCCTTAGACCCTTGCCAAACCCGCAAACTAAAACTAAAGTCGAGAACACTTGAAAGGAAATGGCGTTCCACCAAGCTGGAAGAATCTCTTTTAATCTGGCTAGATATTCTTAAAACATATAAGAAATCTCTACGTAAGGCCAGAGCAGCTTATTACTCTTCATTAATAGAAGAAAATAAGAACAACCCCAGGTTTCTTTTCAGCTCTGTAGGCAGGCTGACAGAGAGCCAGAGCTCTACTGAGCCTTCAACTCCTATATCGCTCAGTAGTGACGACTTCATGAGCTTCTTTAACCATAAAATTATGATTATTAGAGACCAAATTAATGAAATAAATCTCCTCTCCTCAATTGGTAATGATTTAGCTTCTAATACAGGAACCTTAAAAACAGCTGTAACACCTGAACTACATCTAGACTGCTTTTCTCCGAACGAACTTAACCAACTAATTTTAACAATTTCGTTGTCTAAACCATCAACCTGTCTCTGAGACGCGATTCCAACTAAGCCGTTTAAAGAAGTTTTACCCTGAATTAACACCTCGTTATTAAATATGATAAATCTGTCTCTATTATCTGGCTACATACCACAATCCTTTAAAGAAGCTGTAATAAAACCTCTACTTAAAAAGCCCAGTCTTGATCCAGAGGTTTTAGCCAACTATAGGTCGATATCTAACCTTCCTTTTCTTGCTAAAATCCTTAAGAAAGCAGTCACAAAACAGTTGTGTGATTTTCTACATAACAATACTTTATTTGAGGTTTTTCAATCTGGATTTAGAAGTCATCATAGCACAGAGACGGCACTGGTGAAAGTTACCAATGACACTCTATTGGCATCAGACAAAGGACTTGTCTCTGTTCCTGTCTTGTTAGACCTCAGTGCTGCTTTTGACACTGTTGACCATGACATTCTACTACAGAGAGACTGGAAAATTTCATAGGCATAACAGGAACTGCACTGAACTGGTTTAAATCCTATTTATCTGAGCGATCTCCATTTGTACGTGTTAACGATGAATCCTCCATGCAAACCAAAGTCATGGAGTCCCTCAAGGTTCTGTACTTGGACCTATTCTATTCACCTTATATATGCTTCCTTTATGCAATATTATAAAGGAACCACTCCATAACCTTTCATTGGTATGCAGATGATACCCAACTATATCTATCAATCAAGCCAGATGAAACCAATCAATTATCTAAACTTCAAGCATGTCTTAAAGAAATAAAAAATTGGATGTCCTGCAACTTTTTGATGTTCAACACAGACAAAACTGAAGTTATTACACTTGGCACCAAACACATCCGAAATGCATTTTCTAATGACATAGTAACTCTGGATGGCATTGACTTGGCCTCCAGCTCCACCGTAAGGAATATCGGAGTTATCTTTGATCAGGATATAAAACACATTTCAAGGACTGCTTTTGTTCATCTACACTACATTGCAAAAATAAGGCACATCCTTATTCAAAACGATGCAGAAAAGCTAGTCCATGCATTTGTTACTTCAAGGCTGGATTACTGCAACTCCTTATTATCATGTTGTCCCAAAAAATCCCTTAAGACTCTTCAGTTGATCCAAAATGCTGCGGCACATGTATTGACAAGAAACAAGATCATATTACTCCTGTTTTAACTGCTTTGCACCGGCTCCCGGGAAAATACAGAATAGAATCGTTCTCCTGACCTACAAAGCGATTAATGGTCAGGCTCCAGTTTATCTTAAATATCTCATAGTCTCTTATAACCCAACTAGAGCATTGTGCCTCCAGAATGCAGGGTTACCTGTGGTTCCTAGAGTCTCTAAAAGTACAATGGGAGCCAGAGCCTTCAGCTATCAAGCTCCTCTACTGTGGAACCAGCTCCCAGTCTGTGTTCGGGAGGCAGACACCCACTCCACATTTAAGAGCAGGCTAAAGACTTTCCTCTTTGATAAAGCTTATAGTTAGGGCTGGCTCAGGTTTGCCTTGGACCAGCCCCTAGTTATGCTGGTATAGGCTTAGACTGTCGGGGGACTCATTCCTCTCTTTTCCTCCTTTCCCTTTCTTTCTCTCCTCCTCTCCCTCTCTATCTATATGCATTCATGTCTCTTAATAAATGCATGTCACTAACTCATCATCCGGGGCATCATCCGTGGAGTTTCTGTGTCTCTCATCTGGCAGGTTGCCACTATTAAAGGTTACGTCTGGATCATGAATCGTGGCTGCGCCTGTTGCTCTGGTCCTGCCTGATGCTTGCGCTAATATATATATATATATATATATATATTTTTTTTTTCATTATTATTCTTTTTTTTACATCCTCCTGGATCCGATCACATCATCATATCTGTCACATAGATTGTCTATATTGTATTTTTTAACTTTGTTGTCCGTCCTGGGAGAGGATCCTCCTCAGTCTCTCCCTGAGGTTTCTTCCAGATTTCCCCCTCTAATTGTTGGGTTTCTTTTTGGGAGTTTTTCCTTGTGTGGTGCGAGGGTCTAAGGACAGAGGGTGTCGTATCCTGTACAGTCTGTAAAGCCCACTGAGACAAATTAGTAATTTGTGATATTGGGCTATATAAATAAACTTGATTTGATTTGATTCTGCTCTACTGTGGCTGGGTGGTGACGGTGAGCCTGACTGGTCACTTCTTACTGTTGCCTCCCGATATTCTTTCCTATGACTCTGGGTGACTGATTCTATGCTTAGACTTCTTTGTGGCCTTTTTTTGTTAGTTATCTTTATCTTTAGATAGAGGCTGCCCGTTGGTGGTGTGTAGGTTCCTCTGAAGTACACAATTTCTTCCTCAGAGGACGCATCTTCTTCTGCATTTGTTTTTGCAGCACCGTTCATTGATCCTGATCCTATGCTCTCGTGGTCGTCTTCTCCTGTTGTTTTTCCTCAGCCTCTCTTACTCCTCTCCTTGTCATTTCTTGGTGGGCTTTGCATCACTTTGAACTTCCCCTTCATCTTGCCTTCCATTTCTAGCTCCTCCTCTTCTTTATCTGCTTCTCTCAGTACAAACTGTCCTACTTTGGACAACTTTACGTTGGGATAATAGGGTGGTGGCCTTACTGGTAAAGGTGGGGAAGTAGGCTGCAGTTCTTGTTCCTGTATTTCTTTTTCCTTTGTCAGTGTGTCTGTGCCCCTCGTGTTTAAACCATCCAACTACTTGTTTTTCCCTAGACCTCTTCCCTTGTAACTTGCATCTTTACCCTTGTCATGTTTTATACTGGCTTCCACTTCATCACAGCATGCTTCATTGAAGATGCCCTCTTTTGGCCATTGTAGTTTTCCTGATGTTTGTCTATGACATTTTTTCATACATTATTGGATTTGTTTCATACAATCTTGATGTCACTTTGTGGGGTTTTGATAATGTAACCCAATTTATCTGTTTGCCTCTTAACTATTGTGGGGATGACTGGGGATGGATTCACTGCTATATGGTCCCTTCCCAATATCCCATGTCCCTCTGGTATTCCTAACACTGGATTCAAAGTGAATGTTGCTACTGCACTAGGATTCTCGCACAGAAGCTCCAGCAAAAAGGCCAAATTGGCTGTGGTGCACCGTGCGTCATCTGAGGAAGAAATTGTGTACTTCAGAGGAACCTACACACCACTAACGGGCAGTTTCTATCTAAAGATAAAAATAACTAACAAAAAAAGGCCACGAAGAAGTCTAAGCATAGAATCTGTCACCCAGAGTCACAGGAAAGAATATCGGGAGGCAACAGTAAGAAGTGACCAGTCAGGCTCACCGTCACCACCCGGCCACAGTAGAGCAGAATCAAATCAAATCAAGTTTATTTATATATGTGTCACCTCTTTCCACAGGACCTGGGGAAACTCCTCCTCTACTTGCTTAAAATTGACAAGCTTTGTGATGTTCAACAGTTTTAATTAGTTGTTTATCCTGCTGTTGCATTATCAAATCAAAGAAGTTTGTTCCAAAGAAAAATGTGTTCTTATTCCCTGTGTATCTACAGGTCCTCCGTTACTATAATGTTCTAATGAAAATACTTCATCTCCACTGCTATTTCTCTCATCCATCAAAATCTAATGGCTTTTGTAAAGACAAAGATTTTGTGTAGTTATCAAAAATCATCTGTTACTGCTTCTACAGTTACTTAAACATTATGTTGATAATTACCCACTATTATTTAAACAGTTACTTTAACACTTTTATAAGCAGTATTCACATGCACTATATACACTTCTCTGGCTAATGTCGCACTCCCGAAGACTCCTAGCGACTGTCGCCATCCCATAGGCCTCTTAACCTGTGGATACAATACAATGGATATAATGACAAATAAAGAGACAAAATTCTACTGATATGCATGATAATAAGCGACTAGTTATTTGTTAATATGTGTATCTTAATATAAAGAGTTATCAATTTTCTTAATACATTGGTTCACATTTTATTTATTCTATAGAATCAAATTTTCACTATAAATGCTACACTATAAATATAAATAATTTCTTATAGACTTCATTTTTATTTTTCCTAGAAACCCAATAGTTCTTTCTGGAAACAAAAAAGGCCACTATAGACAACACAAGTAGAACATGTGGTGGAAATGTCTTTTGTTGAGGGTTTAGATACAAAGTTGCTTCTCCCAAATATCCCCCGTGTGTCTTGTAAGCTGTGCAAAAGAAAATAAAGTTACACCCCTTTATCTCTTCTAATTCAATTTCATGTCTGTGTTTCTTTACTCCTACTCATCATCTCTCTGGACTACGGATCAGTTGAACATTCTGATTGTTTTGTTCTACAGCGAGAAATTATTTAGCACCGGGGTAGATTTTTGTTATTGAGGGGATACTGGGAGTATTACGATTGTTCTCTGAAGACAGACTTGTCGCTGATTCTCTCAACCAAGAGATTTAATTTTCTTGTGTCAAGTCTTGCTATTTGCAATGCAAATGCGCGAGAGAGAGAGAGAGAGAGAGAGAGAGAGAGAGAGAGAGAGAGAGATAGACAGAGACAGAGAGACAGAGACAGAGAGACAGAGAGAGACAGAGACAGAGACAGAGAGAGAGAGACAGAGAGAGAGAGAGAGACAGAGAGATATAGAGAAAGAGACAGAGAGAGAGAGACAGAGAGAGACACAGAGAGAGAGACAGAGACAGAGAGACAGAGACAGAGAGGCAGAGAGAGACAGAGACAGAGACAGAGACAGAGAGAGAGACAGAGAGAGAGAGAGACAGAGAGACAGAGAGACCAAGAGAGAGAGAGAGAGAGAGAGAGAGAGAGACAGAGAGACTTTTTTTTGACTTTTTCAAAAACACTTTATTTACAATATTCTCCATCAACAAAATCTCCAATACATAAAAGTGCTTATCTCATAAAAACTTGTGCAAAGTGCAATTCTTCGTCCCTGACGGAACAAATAATATTTTTAAAACACCAACGTTGTTTAAAAGTGTCTAAATCTCCTATATGTTTATAAAACCTGAACTCGAGCCAGAGTCTCGCCCTGATGTTGCACAGCCACACTGCTTTGGCCTCCTGCCCTTCTCTGTTCTCCACTCTGTTTTTTCTACTTATATAAATTGCCATCTTAGCTTCTCCTGAGAGGAAATTTAGGAGCTGCCACTTTTCTTTGTCCGCTTTTTTGTAGGCAGCTCCCATGATAAAAACACTCTCAGTAAAAACTACATTAAAAAGACTAAAAACCAATGTTAAGAGAGTGAAGAAACTTAAAAGTCTCTTACACTCGCTAAAAACATGGAAAACAGTCTCACGCAGTTGGCAGAAAGGACAGTTGTTAAAAACAGCAGAATTAATAACAGAGATAAAAGCATTGGAGGCGATGGCGCCATGTAAAATCCTCCACTGGAGGTCGGCGGTCCGCTTTTTGAGGGGAGGTTTATATAAAATCCTCCACTGTGGGCCAGGTCCACTTCCTCCACCCAGCCTGGTACTCCACACAGTGGAGGGCCTGTCACTGAGGGTATTTTTTTTAATACTTTTTACGCAGTTCCCATAAAAGGCGGTTTTATCCGCCTTGTGCAGCGACAGTCTCTCAGGGTTTTTGACCTTGAGCAGGGGGCCGGTCAGTTCTCCGAGCCCTGGGCTTAGGTAGATTTCTGGAAAGGGATCTGCTGGGTCTGGAGAAGCCTTTCCATCGCCGTAGTCCTTGATGAGGCTTCTCTCCTTTCCCGACAGCCTCTGCCTCCAGAGCTCCAGGATCCTCTGGGCCATCCGGAGAGAGTTCAGACCCAGCAGAGAGCCCAGGGCCCGGGCATCGCTCAGGTCCGGCCCCACTGCATCCACCAGCTGTTGCAGAGTCAGGGTCCTGGACCTGCACAGCGCCGCCATCAGGCCAGGTGTGACGCTGCTGCAGATGTCTAACCTGGCTCTGTGAATTAGAGGCTCATTTAACAACCAGTGCAGAGAGTCAGACTTTGTGCACCTCTTTTGATTAAAAAGGGCCCAAGACTTAAAAACACCCTGATAAAACGGAGGCAGCCCACTTAACTTTAAACATTTAGAATCAGTTAAAAACAGAGCAGCATCCAGCCCCAGGTTACTCACACGTCTGAGAATGCAGCTGGCCACATCTCTCCACACCAAATCAGCCGGACCTGTAAGATATTTTTGTAAAAACTGGAGTCTAAAAGTGGCTGTTCGGCTGGCCAGGTGGACGAGGCCCTGCCCCCCCTCCTCTCTGGGTAAAAACAGCACCCCCTGTGGCACCCAGTGTAGACCATCCCAAAAGAAATTCACCATCTTTTCTTGTATTTTGGCTAATAAGCCTGAGGGAGGGTCTACACAGGTCAGACGGTGCCACAGTTGGGATGCAACAAGGTTGTTTAAAACCAAAACCCTACCTTTAAAAGACATTTGAGGGAGCAGCCATTTCCATTTGGAAATTTTTCCCTCAATCTTTTCTGTGACGTTCTCCCAGTTCCTCTGGACCACGTCCTCCTTACCCAGAAACACTCCTAGATATTTAAAACCATCTTTTTTCCAGGCCAGGTTCTGGGGAAGAACTGGGAGACCGCCACGCCACTCACCGACAGCGAGGGCTTCACTTTTCTTCCAATTCACCCTCGCTGCCGATGCTGTACTAAAATCCTTTATAATGTTGATTAAAAAGTCTGCGTCCCTCTGGCTTCCAACAAACACCACTATATCGTCATATCAGCATACGCTGATAAAACAATGCCGCCATTAAAACCAGGTAAAAACAGACCCTGTAGGTTGGAACGTATTTTGCAGAGGAGAGGTTCCAGGGAGAGCGCATAGAGCATCCCCGACAGAGCACAGCCCTGCCGGACCCCTCTACACACTCTAAAAGGAGCACACAGAGCACCATTAAACTTCAGCACACTCTCAACTTCACTGTACAAAACCCTGATCTTAGCTATGAAACCAGCGCTGAACCCAAACTTCTCCATCACTTTCCAGAGGAAGTTGTGCTCAACGCGGTCAAAAGCCTTTTCCTGATCTAGAGAAATCAGACCAGCATTAATGCCCAATGAGCTGGAGACCTCCAAAATGTCCCGAATTAGGTAGACATTGTCTACCATAGACCTGCCGGGCACACAATAGGTCTGGTCCCGGTGGATGACCTGCTCCATAGCCCTCCCCAGGCTGGTGGCCAGGGCCTTGGACAGAAGCTTGTAATCCACACACAGCAAAGACACAGGGCGCCAGTTTCCGATGTCCTGCAGGTTTCCTTTCTTAGGCAGGAGTGTTATTACAGCTCTGCGGCAGGACATCGGCATGGAACCAGAGGCCAGACTTTCATTAAAAACATCTAAAAGATCATGTATTAAAATATCCCCGAAGGCTTTATAAAACTCGACTGTGAGGCCGTCGATGCCGGGAGCCCGCCGTCCCTGCATAGCCTGCAGAGCGGCCTGCAGCTCCCGCATGGTCAACGGCCCCTCGAGCTGTGAGTTGGCTTCCTCGGAGACCTGTGGTAGTCCACCACAGAACTCCTCCACCAGTGTGTCCTCCCCCTCATACTCACTGGAGTAGAGGGAGGAATAAAAACTCACAGCTCGCCTTCTGATCTGGCTTGGTTCCGTTATTTCTTGCCCTGCGTCTGAAAGAAGTGAGTGGATTACCCTCTTCTGCCCGTTCTTTTTCTCCAGGCCGAAGAAGAAGCTAGAGGGAGCATCCATCTCGGTGGTGTTTTGAAACCGGGACCGGACCAGTGCACCCTGTACTTTTACCTCTAGCAGGTCGGCCAACGCCATTTTTTTTATTTTGAGGATTTCAATATATCCTCGATCTCCTGTGGACTCAATGATTTTTTCCAGTTCCACTATGTCACCCTCCAGGTCTTTCATAGATCTGGTGATGTCTTGTGTGACATTGAGGGTGTGCTGCTGACAAAGCATTTTGATCTCAGTCTTACCATGGTCCCACCACTGCCTAAGACTGCTAAAATCACACTTTCTCTGTCTAAAAACACTCCAGAAATAAATAAAAACCTCTCTAAATTTTTTATCAAAAGTTAAAACTGAGTTAAAATGCCAGTATGCACTTCTTGGCACAATGTTTCTAATAAAAACATTACATAAAAGCAAGGAGTGATCTGTAAAACCAACAGGTATAATAGTGCACATTTTAAAAATATTAAAATGATGTTTAAAACAATAAATACGGTCTAACCTGGCTGAGGAGATCCTGTTCTCTCTCAGGTGGGACCATGTGTACTGTCTAGTGTCTGCATGCATCCTCCTCCACACATCCACCAGGCCATGAGAGTGGACCAGCTGCCTCAGAGCGTTCTGGGACGCTGGATGCGGCTCTGCGTGGTTGCGATCTAAAGATGCATTTTCTGTACAGTTAAAATCTCCCCCCAAGAATAAAAAATCCTCCGAGGCACAGCCATTTAAAACATCATTAACTTTTTGTAAAAACAGCTTCCTCTCTGCACCGATTGTTGGAGCATACACGTTTATAAAAACAGCATTAAAAAGGTCAAACCGTGCTTTCACTAAAAGCAACCTCCCCTCGATAAAATGCTCGACCTCCAGTGAGACTGGAGTAAAAGACTTGGAGAAGAGGAAGCCCACTCCTCCACTAAGAGAAGTGTTGTGGCTTAAAATGACTTCCCCTTCCCACTCTCTCCTCCAGTCTGTCTCATTAAAACAGTCGCTGTGCGTTTCTTGTAAAAACAGTACATCAACATTCTTCATTCTGGCGGTTTCATAGATTTGTTCTCTTTTTTTTAAAACTCTGGCTCCATTCACATTTAAAACACCTACTCTACATCTATCCATAATAAAATATGTGTTAAAAGCAAAAATAAAAACAAATAAATTAGTTAAGACACACATCATCAACGTTCATTTGCTTTTTTACTTTTAGCACAAGTTTCTTCAATCTAAAAACCTCCTGGTCAGTGAGGCCAGACTCCTCTCTCTGGCTCATATGGAGTCTGGCTGAGGTATTAAAAACGGCTATATCAGGAAAGTGTTCCTCCACTTTTACACCATGCTGGTTTTTAGTTTGCTGGAGGAACACTTTCAAACTTTCAGCCGTGTACATCTTTTTTTTCTGACTATTACTTAAAACCACACTAAAACCCTCGCTGCTGTCTGAGGCAGACTCTTCCTCACTAGTACTGTCCTCAGTCTGCCCCAGCCTTCTTCCTGTCTGCCCTTCATCCCCAGTTTTTATATTTTTTGCCTCAGTTTCTTTTTTTGCCCTTCTTCTTCTTTTTGTAGCAGGTTTTTGTTTATTTGTTTCTGTTATTGCTGCTTCCTCCTCCATCTCAGCTTCCTCAACCTGTTCACCCCAAGTCCTTTTTTCCATTATATGATTTGCATTATTTTCACTGTTATTTTCTGGTTCTGTCTGTTGTTCACTGTTTTTGTCTGTTTTATTTATCTGTTCCCCATCATTTTCACATGTTTCTTTGCCTTTTTTACCCCCAACCTCGTTTTCTCCTGCCTCACCCAAACAAACGTGCTCACTTTCTTTTACACCTTTACTATTACACCCACCCTGTGTAATCTCACCACCTATCTCGTGCACCAGGTCGGACACGACAGTGGCACGGCGCGGTGCGGCTCGCGGAGCGGCCACCGGCCGCCCAGGCACAGCCATCGGCCGCCCAGGCGCTGCCACCTCATCCGCAGCGACAGCAGCAGCGGCTGCTCCCGGGGCGAGGGGGCCCACCGCCACAGCGGCTGCGGAGCAGCCGCCCTCAGCGGCGAGGCTCCCCCCCCCCCAAACAGCAGCCGCCCGCCGCTCCGCTACAACCGGCACGGTAGAGGGTGGCCCCGCAGCAGCGCCAGCCGTCTCCCCCGGCCCAGGCGGAGCCGGCTCCCCGCGCCTCGGACAGGCCCTCGCGGTGTGTCCCTCCTCTCCGCAACCAAAACACTTCATAACCGATGAGGTCGCAAAAATCACGTAGTCATAATCATCTACTCTAACATGAAAGCGGAGGTTGAGCTCCACATCCCGGTTATTAAGTATCATATATAGCTGTCTGCGGTGAGACACTACGTGCTTCAGTAACTGAGACTTACATCCAGACAGCATCTTCTTCACCGGGGAAACTATCTTCCCGTGTCTGGACAGCTCTCTACTGAGGAACTCATCGGTTATGAAGGGAGGGACGTTTGACAGGATCACCCTGGTTGCGGGCAGGGTCAGTGGCTGAACCTGCACAAACAAATCGTTCACCACGATACCTGTCTCGACGACGCGGTGCACCTTCTCCACCTGGTCCAGGAAGACGACAACGGCGCTGTTCATCCGCGCCAGCGACTTCACACTGCCGTGTCCGACCTTCTCCCCCACCGCAAGCCCGATGTCCTCCACGCTACACGGGAAGCCGGCAGATATCTTGATACCGTGCTTCCTCGTGAGCTTGGCGAAGTCTCCATTTACCATGGCGTCAGACGCCGACCGGCGTGACACCGGCAGGATGGAAAACACACACTATACACCACCTACACCACCTACAAACACCACAAATAAACTAAAGTAAACTGCCACCAATAAACTAAGTTAAATTAACATATATTATTAACAAAATAAATCAAAAAAATCTCAAAAAGCACGCGCTCAGCGTCTCGCTCACACACCACAAACTCCCAGCATGCACCGAGAGAGAGAGAGAGAGAGAGAGACAGAGAGAGAGAGATGACTCCTAATAAATATGGCAACGGCTGTTGTTGCTTTAAACATTTTCTTTGTGTGCATGCTGCAGAGTTGCAAACCAACAATCCTGTTCTTATTGCCCCTCTATTGAAGTGGTTTAATCGCAAGCATCAACAATCCCATCCCTGATGGTTAAAGTGCGCATTCACTGTGCCTGCTTACACATGTACGTTAAACAGTCAGGCCTCCACTGATCTTGCCAAGGAAGCAACTGGAGTCTCAAGCCCCACCGCTTTACTATCATAATACAAAAGGGTCTTAAGGACAAAGGCAGGGAGCACAAGGAGCAGATGGACATGTTTTTAAGAACTCCGGTGTGTGTGTGTGTGTGTGTGTGTCTGTGTGTGTGTGTGTGTGTGTGTGTGTGTATCATTCACTGCTCCTCAGGTTGTGGCATGTGATTACATATTGGACAGCAATATATGCCTTGTCTCCTTCTCCTTGGAGTATTTTTAATTTTGAGAGGTCTGGGATTACAGAGTTACATTTGTGGAAATAAAAACATTTGGAGTGGAGAGTGTCTCGAGGGCTGGATTTAAGATGGTTAAAAAAATTGAGTGCTTTCTTTTGAACGTTCATTATCATTGGGTATTTTCCTAACTCTGATCTACATGCAAAGAATGGTTCAATAACCCCAATGCAACATCAAAAAAGAGGAGGCGTGACCCTGCCCGGAGGAAGCCCGGGGCCC
>CALSCE010009770.1:100101-127424 GCA_943593645.1 Bovichtus variegatus | reverse complement strand
GTAAAAAATGTGCCGCGGCTCAAAAAAGGTTGAAAATCACTGGTCTATGGCATTAAACGTCACAGGCATAAGTGTAGGCAGGCTCAAACCAACCTCAATTGTGAAAAGAGAGATTTCAAACAGAATCAAAATACTTCAGCTGAAATGGACAGAGTTCCCACAGCAACAAGTAATGCCGAGTCTGACCAGGAACAATAGAAAAGACATGTTACTTATACACACACAAGGAGTGTGGGGGTGGTCGGCAGACTTAGTTCTGTCACTATCTCAACAGGTGGAAGGGAGGTTAACTGAAACCTTCTTCACAGTCAAAATATCAAAATAGGAGACATTCTCACAGACATGTGAAGTATGTCCACAGGGGAATATACTGCAAGGACAAGTTCAACTCTCACAGATGAAAAACAACAGTTTCACAGACAGAGAACAAATAACAAAGAAGTAAAGTTATCATGGACATTTCCTGCTCGGCCTTACAGTGGAAATTCACGACAGGGTCAAAACATTCTGCCTCAAAACATACAAACTCAAAGCTTACATAAAAAGGGTTAAATGAGAGATATGTTTGGTTTAGTAATTGGTTAAATGAGAATAAATATGATAAATTGTTATAACACCTAGGCCATTGGAAGTTCATATAAGAATAGTTACAATAAATAAATGAACAGATAATTGGTTACATGTTAAAATATGATGACATATAATACATTTAAAGTTAAATGTACAATAAATTCTAAAATGTGTAACAGTAAAAACAAGGGGATTTAATTCATATTAAAGGATGAGTTGGTATATTTACATTTTGTATATGTGTTAAAAGCAAGTGTGTAATGTAGAGCCCTGCCCCAGACACACCTGGAGGAGATCTGCACTTTACTGAGTGCACTTTTTTAGTTGCATGAGTTAATCCTGCGACATATTAGACATTGTCTGACTTTTGGTTTTTATCTACAATCACAGATTGTTTTTTTTGGGACAATGTTACACTCTGGAAACATTGATGCTACAAATCTATCAAGTTACAATTGCTTATGACTACACTGTTCCTAGGTCATTGGAAGCTCAAATAAGAACTAGAAAAGGCAATATCTGAATAAATTGTGGTGTGAATGCTGGATGCGAAAAAGCTGACACCACACTGTATTGCTGTTTTAAATCTGTACGAAGAAAAGTGTGAATGGTTTCAGTTACTATGAAAGTAATTGAAAAGTTGAATACTACTATAGCTGCGTTTCTACCACATTGTGCGGCTCTATTCAACTCGACTCACGAGATACTACCGCCTCAGTGTAGGTGATCAGCTGTTCGCCATAGCAACGCAGCTTGAAAGTGCCGTTTAAACAGGAGACTCGCTGAAACTCTTTCATCTGCAACCAAACAGAGGAACGTTTGCAATTTGTCAATTGTATGGCGTGGTGTACAGCATGGTTTTGCCAGGTTGCTCGGTAAAGTCAAGTAGAGCCGTACCATGCAGTGGAAACGCGGCTTAATAGTTTATGAAAAATATGGAATGTTTTAAGTTTTTTTGAAAAGCTGACACTGCATTGCTGGTTTTAAAAGTTGAATAATACCCAGAATGTTTAAAAGTTGTATAAAACTCCTTTTGTTAAGGTTTGAATTCAGTTTAAATCAGTAGATAAGAGTTAAAAATGCATGAAAAAGCAGCCGAAGCAGTCTGAATATTTGGAAAAGTGGAAGAGAAATGAAGGATACAAAATAGAGAGTAAACAATGAAAGACGTTCAAATAGGGATTTTAAAGCAAGGACCTAAATAAGCTTAAGTGTAATGACAAGAAGCTAAAGTTTCCTTTAATTGTCTTTGTTGGAATCAGAATAAAACATTAGTTGAGGTTTAATCCCTGACAAGAGTTGAACTATTAGCCCTTTTGTTTTGAAAAGCTAGGTCAAAGCCTAGTTTTGAAAAATAAGTGTCATCCTGAGCTTCCTGTTGATACAGTTACTCTATAGGGCTTTTATTTTGAAAAACAGCCAATTTCTGAATTCACTGTTGGAATACTCTTCTGGGGTATTTATTTTGAAAAACAAGGGTGAAACCCTTTCATCTGCAACCAAACAGAGGAACTTCAAGGTCTATTCTATTAAATAAACTTGATTTATCCCTAGTTTCTTGTTAAGATACATTTATTTATTTGTATTTATTTATTTTGAAAAATAAGGCTAATCCTGAGCAAAAACAATACTGTTATTCTGCACCTTTTTAAAAGCTTTGTGGGTGTATTATTAAAAATAAATGATTCGTCTACATAAAAATATTATACAATATAACCTTTGAGGTTTAAGGAGATCAGATAGGGACCTACCCATAGTAATCAGAGGCACCTTCAAGCCTGATCTGACATAGATAGGTAGCCAATGAAGGGAAGCTAGAACTGGTGTTAGATGCTCAAATTGTCTAGTCTTAGTAAAAGGTACTAGCTGCAGTGTTCTCAACCATTTGAAATGTAGTATTTATTATTATTGCTTACATAATGTGTGAAAGATGTGGAACATTGTAAGATATAAATTGAGTTTTTAGGTTTGAGTTTTTAAATTAGTCGAGCAAAGTTTGAAAATGTGTATGTGGTTGTGTCAAACTGCACTGATTAGCTCATCTTAATGAGCTGTGTCTGTCTCGCAGCAATCAAAGGTTGCCATGGTGATGCTAACTTCTTACCGACAGTTGATCTCATTATTTAAAAAGGAGCAACAGTCAAATACTTTAACTTCGCTTTTATTTTTGTTACCATGAGGATTTAGGACCCCCTGCTCAACACACTTTGAAATGTATGTATGTATGTATAAATGTAGTGACAAAGGTTTGCTTCCCTCCAGAAAATGTTGGTCACAGTTAACATAGGGCTCTATGCGGCAGTTAGTTGGAATCCCTGTCACTTTCAGTCTCCTATGGCCAAATGTGTAAGACTTTTTGAGTCCACGGAGACATTGTATGAAAGAGCACACATTTCCATAACTTTTGACCTGAAATTATGTATGAAGAGTGAGAGTTGTGTGAATAGGAGCAGGTTTAAGATATTTTTTCTGACGATTTTTAAGCTCCTCTCCAGTCTGATGGAAAAACCTTACTGTACATGAAAGAAAGGAGGTGGGACCTTCTAAAAACGAGACACCATTATGAACATATGAATTTAACTGTTTGAATAAATAATTACGGGAGGGAAATTAAATTTTAGATCAACTCCCATCTAGCAAAGGCAGGACAATATTGTGTGTAAAAGATGAACTCAAACTGTTGTTATTTAGTGTGTGTTACATGTAACAACCTCGGGTTTTGTTCTGCGCGTTATAGAATAAAACTCTATTGCTTCAAAGTCTGCTTCTCTCCACTGAAGAGAGAGCCGTAACCACACCCCACTGCCATATGCCCACACCCCGACTTAGGCTGGGTCCCCGCTGACCGCAAGAGTGACAAATTAGTACAACCCGTACGGAGTGGAGAAGACTAATCTACTGTGAAATGAGATGCAATATTTGTAAACTGTGAAGCTTAAGAGTACACCAAGGGTGACTGAAGATCTGATTGGAGCAGAGAAGCGCTAAGAGGTGTGGACACGCCTAAGTAACAACAAGGGGCCAATAGGACCTGGCCCCAGCCAACCAATGGGAGAAGACTATACCCAAAAGGTGGCGGGTATGAAATATGTTGTAAACAAGAGATCGTGGCCGTTCTATGAATCTGTGAGACAGAGTAACTACTTAAATGTGGTCTGTGAAATGGGGTGGTCCTCAGCTGAGTACTTTTGTAATGCGTACCATATCATCATTGAATAAACACAGTTAATATGAAGAGAAGTTTTCTGAAATTGATTTCTATGAGTCTCTATTTCTAAATAAAAGAACACGACAGGCCGTGATCGTACCATCACACCTGGGGGCGTCTCTATGTGGTGGTGTATGAGAGTTGTGCGCCCTGGCAGGGGGGAGAACACATCAGCAAAACGGACCCTACTCCCAGTTTTCTTTAACCAGGCTCAGGAGACAATATGAATGAACATATGCAGTATACAATATGTGTAAAAGCAGCTATTGGAGAATCCATGTGCAAAGAAAAGGTGATAATACACATGTATTTAAGTTGCATTTAGATTTTACTATCCCTGTATATTTGCAATACATAGTATTAGACACATTTTAGTGTAGGATACTTGAAAGAACAAAGCGATATGTTAGTAGATACATGATAAAATAGAATAAATAAATCAGAACATTCTATACGCTAACATGTGTGACTTTCTTGTTATTGTTTTCAGACATACTCAGGTCCCAATCCTGAGACTAGTTTTGAGCAGTTCTTAACAGTTATCAGACACAATATGTTTGTTGTTGTTTTACAGTTTGTTTTTTTTATAATCACTAACAGAATTTTGGCCAAAGGCTATGTATTTTAGAATGTTTTGTTCATCACTGGCAGCAATTTTATGTTGCTAATAAAGCCTTTACTGCAGCAATTCTGTAACTCACCCATTTGTTTTACCATACATTCTATGAAGTAAAGATGACTCATTCACTTTCAGATAGTATGTTGCCAAACTTGGACACATTTCACATTCAACCGAAACATCTAGTGTGGTTAACAGTAAAGGACAGTGAATTAAAATGATACAATAAAGGATTTCATATTGTCTGTTGTTAGCAGGCCGAAGTGAAACATGAAAAGTAATGCAGTTTTTGTAATGCCATTAACTGTTAGTATTTTGGGAGTTGAATAGAACACATGTTACTGTTTTATAAAAATGATATGATGAATGATATTGGTATTGAGTTGGGTTTGCTGTGTGTTGATAGAGTTTGTGTATGTAATGTTTTTTTTGCATTTTGAAATGTAGAGTTTGTATTTTATGAACAAAATGTTGCTTTGAGCAGAAAATAATGATATAGGTGATTGTGTGATGTAGGTGTGTTGCTGTGTTAGTTTAGAAAAAGTATCTGAAGTATTAACGATTTTTAGCAATTGTAAAAAAATGTAACTTCACTTGCAAAAAAGAATAAATGTGTTCAATGCAATACACAAATAAATAATAATTATGTATGTGTGTAGTAGATTGCTTCCTCGTTCCCATGATCAGCACATGGATTGTGTCATTTTAAGAGAAATTCAGCTCTTGAAAATGCTAAGCTCACACACTGACAACTTCACATGAATCATTGGCAAATAAAAGCTTTCATAAAAATGATTCAATAATAGCTTCAGGTTTCACACAGACATGAATCAGGGCTGACGGGAAACTGGACTGGGGAGGTCAAGGCCGCTGCAATGAGTGACACGTCACTTTCCCAGGCTTTTGACAAGCCCAACAGCTGAGATACCCCACCCCCACCCCCAAAACCCATTCACTGCTCCCACACACAGATGTATGAATATATGAACTGTAAGTGTGTGTGTGCATATTAATGCTTGTGAAGTTTTGCCAATGAGGGAGAGTTGTGTGATGAGAACGAGAGGGAGATAATTGAGGGACGATGTTTTTTTCTCCCATCAGCAGCTTGATGTTGAGAGTAAAACAGCTGCAGCTGTGCGCTCTCTTCACACCTGTTTTTACAGTGTCTGGAAAAAACACAACTACCTCTTTCTTAATTTTCATATTCTTTATTGCCGTAAGCGTTTAAGAGTAACAATCTTGCCAAAGGATTGATAAATATCACATTATGTATAATAAGTGATACGGAGAAACATGACATTATTCTATATTCTTCTTATTGTCAACAAATTCCATGAAAAGACCAACACCAACAATGTGTCCATCACTACTTATTATTTCCATAACCACAGGGCAGTGTACAGTGCAAAGGTGGTCAGTGTTGATGCAAAAACCACAGTACAATACTGATAGTAAACCACCACTTTACCAACTGCATGAATACATTGTAAGTATGTTATCAAAAGATATAGGAGTGCATTTGCTAACCTGTGGTGATTTCACTGATCATTAAACATTAAGACACAAGTTCAATGTCCTGTGAAATCCACTTTTGCTGATACACTTTATTTAGATTCATTTAATTTAGACTTAATTTTTTTAGTGATAAACATACAATTTATTAAATTCACATTATTTTCTTCCATTAGAACCTTCCTTGTGAAAATCCCACCTGTGCTATTGTACTGGCTGCATATGTGATAAGGAGAGAGAAAAACCTTGCAAACACTCGCTACAAATTACATTTAAACTCTAGCCTGGTGCGCCTCTTTGATTAATAAACTGCAGGTGTTAGGGATAAAATACTTTGCCAAGACAGAAAACTATCATTTAAAATGGCATGCCGCAGTGGCAACACAAATTTACCACCTCAATCTCCTAAAAGTATGGAGGGAGGTGGCCTCTGGCCACTACGGTGATTGAGAAAGATGAGCAGAGGTAATAAAACGGACAAACCAGCCCTGGTCTGTTGTGACGGCCATTTTTTACTGCCGGGTCAGATCAGACGTTGCCTCATTACCACATAGAGACGCCCCCGGGCGTGACGGTGTGGTCATGGCCTTATCGACTACCTGAGTACAAAAGGAAAAATGTTCTGGTGGAGCTTTAGGCCATACTAGAGATGGGGGTAATAGAGGAGTCCAACGGTTACTGGTGCTGCCCAATCGTGCTGGTACACAAGTCTGATGGGTCATTACAGTTCCGTGTGGACTATCGCAGGGTGAATAAGGTGTCCAAATTCGATGCTTACCCGAGGCCGCGGGTTGACACACTCCTGGATCGGCTAGGCACGGCTTGTTTTTATACACTAGATTTAACCAAGGGCTACTGGCAGATTCCCCTGTCTCTAGAGTCCAGGTGAAAAGTCTGGTGGACACCAGGGACCACCTTCTTGCAGCTCACGGACCAGGTTCTGCGTCCCCACTCTGCATATGCTGCTGCCTACCTGGATGAAGTCATCATTCACAGAGGAGAGAGGGGCTCACAGCCAACTAAAAGAAGTGTGCGGTTGGGTGGAGGGAGGTTCGGTATCTGGGGTACCACTTGGGCGGCAAGCAGGTGCGGCCACAGGTGGAAAAGACTGCCGCCATTTCCTTCCTGCCAGGTGCCCAAGGCAAAAAACGAGGTCATGAGTTTTATTGGTCGGGCAGGCAACTACAGGTGGTTAATTCCAGGTTTTTTCGGAGCTGACCAGCCCCCTTACCGACCTGACCTGTAAGGGTGCCTCAGATCCGGTCCAGTGGACAAAGCTGTGTTAGCTGCCATTTGAAAGGGTTAACCCTTTAACACCGATTGTGTCGGCGCCGACACAAATGCGCAAGCGCACTTTGGATTACCGTAACTCCGTCACTGTTTGCGCTATCAAAAAAATAGGTTCAACGGTTTCTCAAAGCTGAGACACTTTTCTTTACAGCCAATATGGTTTCATTACGGGAATTTCACTTATGGCTCTCCCGGAAGCCCGCGAAACAGCGCCTTTGTTCCGAGCGAATACACACACAGCGGTGGAGAAATACAGACAACAGAGCGGAGAAACAGAGCGGAGAACAGCGGATTGAATTAAAATGGAAGCAAGATGGTATGTAAATCGACACTTGTATTGCCTGGTGACTTTTTTAGAACAGTGTACCAAGTCTGTAAGTTTATATTAGGTGTGTAATTGTACTTTCTATGCGTAAATGTGCGCATCTTCAAGTAGCCAGCGTTCTAGGAGCGGCTGTGCGGAGGCTGGAGCTGGAGATGAGGAAGGGTCCACCAGACGTCACATTCAGGACCGGAGAGGGAGACGCCGTGGGGATGCTGGAGGATCTGGTCATGCTGTCACACAGACAACTTTTACACCAGTCCCCTCCTCTTCCGACACCTGAGCCAGCAGGGATTTGGAGCTTGTGGGACATACAAGCAGGGAAGAGTCGGTGTCCACACCACCGAAGAAAATGCACTCACCAAAAGAAAAAGAAGTTTGTGAAGTGGATGGACACCAGAGAAGTCTCCCTGCGCTGGCAGAAGACACGTGATGTGCCAAAACAAAATATCTCTGTCCCCAGACCCACCACAGTTACAGAGTACAACAAATACATGGGGGGAGTGGACACCTCAGACCAGATGATTGGCACAAATTCAGTCCACCGGAAAACCAGGAGATGGCCCACCACTGTTTTCCAGCATCTGGTTGACATCGCTGTGACAAACTCCTTTGTCATCCACAAGGCTCGCTGTGCCAGCCTGCATCAGGAGAATCCTATGACCCGTCAGCATTTCCAGGAGGAGCTCACTGCACACCTCCTTGGAGTGGACTTGAAAAATGGCCCTCAGAAGACACCAGGTAAAAAGTACATCCCTGTCTCCACAAGCAGTGGACAGACCAAAGCTCAGAGAGCCAGCATGAGACGACGGCGCTGCACACTCTGCAAGAGGAGCACTGCTTGGAAGTGTGAGGACTGTGATGTGGGCCTGTGTCTGCAGCCAGAGAGGAACTGTCACTGGCAGTACCACCAAGGCCTTTGCATATGAAGAGAATTACCCTGTGTGGCAAAAAACGCCTGCACATAGTTTCCATTTTATGGCTTGTTTTTGCACATTTAAGAGACAAAGACTCTCAAATGTTATTGTAAATAGTTTTATACATTTCATATTTCAAATTTAACATGCAAAATCTGTTATCTCGTACAATTGTAGTGTACAATTGCAGTGTTTTTTGTTCACTAAAACTCTAAAATCAAATTCCGTTTTTGTGTTTTTTTTCATTTGAAACTGTTATTACACTCTTATATGATGTTGAAAGTGCCAGGTATTCTTGAAAAATGGGCCATCCAGTCCAGGATGGCTCTCCTCATCTGGTCATAAGTGTTTCGAGAGGACGCTGGCAGGCTGTGTGCCGCCAGCTGTGCTTCCCCCAGGGGCAGCAGCCACACAGCCCACTCCTCCCTCGGCCACGCGCATGCTCTAGATAATCTTTTTGCCCTGCTTAATGACATCATTTCCACACCCATGTTTTCTGTCTTTTCCTTCAGGTATGTGACAGTCTCTGTGGTCTACCCGCTCTTCTTTGTCCGATCTGAGTGGCCCCACGGCTGGGCTGGGATGTCTGAAATTTCCGCTTCGCTGTGACCGTCTGCTCCATCCTAGGTCTGCTCTGACCTATGGGGCTGAAGTGGCCTTAAGCTGAGCCAGGCCGGGCCAGGCTGTGGTGGGTCGTACAGGGCTTTGTGGCTTGCATCATCTTTGGAGCTCGGGCCAACATGCCGCCACAATCTTCTGCTGGAGAGGCTGGAGCAGAAGGATCGGCGGGCTGGCTAGTAGACAGGAAGGTGGCCTGAGAATAAGGCTGGCCATCGCGGGTGTTTATGAAGTCCTTGAGACAGTCCGACAAAAAACATACTAACCAGGGCCTCTCAGCCACTTCCCGCGCTAAGAGCCGCCTGTTGGAGCTCCCTACAGGGTGTCTCCCCGATGAGACAAATCAAGGAGAAGGAAAGTTCCAAAATCTCTTTGTCAAAAAACTTACAGCTGGGTCCATTTTCTGGTTGGTTTGTTCTGTCACGGGGTGAGGTAACGAGGAGGAGCCAAATGTAGGTAACACATGGAGGTTTTAACAAAAAGAGAGCTTTATTCTTAAAGCTACAAAAACAATATACAAACAAACAGGCAAACAAGTAAACGAGCAAAACTGAGACACAAACCGGGCTGGAACGAGGGAACATGGGGATAGACGACATGGGACTTAAAGACAACGAACCAACAAGGAACAATGAAACAAGACAGGAATAAATACACACAGAGACTAATGAAAGATGAGACACAGCTGGAGAGGGCGGGTAACAAGACAAGGGTGGCAGGGTGATTACAGACAGGATGTAAAACTAAACATGACACAAGGGGAAAGAACTTTACAAAACAAAACAGTAAGTGGGAAAAACACAAACCATGACACACTGTGGCGCACAGAGGTGACTGAGGTGAGACCTTATCGCTTTACCTCATCCCTTCTGCCCTCTGAGAGATTTTGGGAGAACAGCCAGCCTCACCCAAGCAGCCCGCACCCCCCCCCCCCCCCACACACACACACACACACACACACACACACACACACACACACACACACACACACACACACACACACACACACACACGTCTTTGTGGTATTGTGGGGTTAACAGACTAGACCATCATTTTTTAAGGACCACCCTTTGGTACAGCACTGAACAAAAGGCAGTATCCAGTATCTGGTCACTGACCAGACTAGAAACAGCTTTCTGGGGACTTGTCAGGTACTTAGTTATAAGTGGGGTCCATATATACACACTGTCTTCCGAAACTTACTTTGGGGAACCAATTAACACCTTTGACTGTCAAGGTGATTGCTGTCATGATGCAGCAAGATATTCAACTACTGTGTAAAATGGCAGTTCTGTTGAGTTACTGTACAAAACAATTACATTTAATTCCAGAGTACTGATAAAGTTTTAATAAGAATTAATAACTAGGAGTATTATTTTATTATTAGTCTCTTTACCCAATGTGACACCTGCACGGACATTGTTGCTCGGTGCACCAGAATTGTCCTTATCATTAATCCTTTGTTCAAACATTGGATCCCTTTCTCCAGGATGTCTGAACTTGGTTGTGACTATAACAGAAAAATAGTATTCAGTGCACAGTAAAGGTATCACTATTTAAAGTCAGCATTATTATAGGACAGAAGTAAAGGGGAGGACCCAAATGCAGAAAACAGACAGTGTGGTAACAAAAAGACAGCTTTATTCTCAAAGCTTTAAATGATCAAAAACAGGTAAAAAGCAAAAACTGAAAAGACAAACCAGGATGGCATGAGGGAACACAAGGGATCGAAGACATAGAAGTCATAAAAGACGAACCGACCAGGAACAACAAATTGGATGTCCTGCAACTTTTTGATGTTAAACACAGACAAAACTGAAGTTATTTTACTTGGCCCCAGACGCCTCCAAAATGCATTTTCTAATGACATAGTAACTCTAGATGGCATTGACTTGGCCTCCAGCACAACTGTAAGGAATCTCAGCGTTATCTTTGATCAGGATATGTCCTTTAACTCCCACATAAAACAAATTTCGAGGACTGCCTTTTTTCATCTACATACGTATCATTGCAAAAATAATGCACATCCTGTCTCAAAACGATGCAGAAATTTTTTTTGTGCCTTTAAGGCTGGATTACTGCAACTCCTTATTATCAGGTTGTCCCAAAAAATCCCTTAAGACTCTTCAGTCTCTCATCTGGCAGGTTACGTCTGGATCATGAATCGTGGCTGTTCCTGTTGCTCTGGTCCTGACTGACCCTCACGCTAATATATATTTTTTTGGAGACACCGGGAAGCTTTTTAGTGACATCCTCCTGGATCCATCTTTTTAATATATGACCACATCATCATTTCTGTCACATGGATTGTCTATGTTGTATTTTTTTTTTATTATGTTGTTTATTCTGTACACACGTCACCTATTATGTCCGTCCTGGGAGAGGGATCCTCCTCAGTCTCTCCATGAGATTTCTTCCCTTTAATTGTGGGGTTTCTTTTAGGGAGTTTTTCCTTGGGCGATGCGAGGGTCTAAGGACAGAGGGGGTCGTATGCTGTACAGTCTGTAAAGCCCTTCTGAGACAAATGTATAATTTGTGACATTGGGCTATATGAATAAACTTGATTTTGATTTATCGCAGTCGCTTTTCCTTGGAATGCGACATGCAGTGATGGAAGGACATCATGTGCTTCTCAACACCGTGGATCTCCTTCTTCTCCCATATCTTTTTCTTGAAAGGTTGCTGACCTGTATAACAATTACACAAATAAATAATTTTGCGTTTCTCCATGGCACTGCTTTGGAAAAGTTATTTGAGGAACAAGTTGATAAACACCAATTTTAAGGCTGCAAGTGTTAAACCCAGGTAACAGAATATGTCAATCAATTATACAGACCCGTAATAATTTGCATTAAGTCGTTTAATTACATCACTCCGACCGTATTTAAGCAATAATTTTCATTCCATTGACCTTCATAGTATTGGGCATGGTGGCTGAAATTTCAGAGGAGAATGTCCCAAAACCTCCGCACGTAAAACCACCAAAACTACCTGCATAACACCGGCGGCTAGTGAGATATACATTTTGTAATTTGTTTGACATTACCCTTATATTGCATTAAATGCAAGAAACACATTTCTTTCCAGAATATACTGGAAACTATTAGATATGCAAGGGGTCAAATGAGAGGATGTCAAATGTTATTTCTTATAGTCGGAAGAATTTCTTAAGATTAACATTATACACCAAAAGATGTAAGGTTTGTTAGTGTAGTACCATAAAACATTACATCAAACATGGAAGAGCATACAGTAACAAACTTTGATCTAAAAACTACCTCTTATTCTTTTTGGTGACTGGCGTTGAACGGCTTGTGGAGATGTCATGGTGCCCTGTTGTGGTGCTGCATCCCTAAGGCACATCTGGCATTGTTGTCTTGTTCTCTTGCCTCTGACTGGAAGTGACCTGACCCTCTGAAAACGAGATGAAAACAAATTATCAAAAATATCAATTATATAGTATTAGTAATGCTCTAGTAAATTAGAGATGTCCCAAGCAAAAAACTAAAGATCTGATCCGGGCAATTTTTAATGGGTGGATATTGGCTAAAAGAAATCTGATACTTTTTTACTGTATTCTACTGTGTTTTGTCCACCACAGTTGGCTAGTGTTTCTGCGCTGTTCTCCTTTACAACTGAGCTATACAGTGTGATCTTTTCACTCCATATCAAAGTAAAAATTTGTGTGTGAATGTGAAAAATGATTTGGGTGCACCAGTTAGTGATCTCCCAGTTCATTCATATCATATTCTAGTCTTAGCTGGCTGCACATGTAAGGAACGCCAGGACATACAGGGAGAGCAGTTTACTGTGCCTCTCTGAAACATGGCTAACAGCTAACACTGCGGACGCTAATGTGGACCTACCGGGATTCACCACAGTGAGAGCGGACAGGGACGCTAAACTCAGTGGCAAGCGTAAAGGAGGGGGACTCGCACTGTTTATTAACAACAGATGGTATAACCAAGGACATGTTACGGTTAAGGAGATCAATTGTTGCAGGGACATTGAGCTGCTTGCGGTAGCTCTCAGACCGCATTACATGCCTAGGAAGTTTGCCATTGTTGTTTGTGTTTACATCCCTCCACGTGCACACGTAGAGACCGCTTGTGACGTCATTCACTCTACTATCATGAGCCTGCAAACCCAACACCCAGAAGCATTCATTGCCATCTCAGGAGACTTCAATCATGTAATACTAGACTCCACACTACCAGACTTTCAGCAGTTTGTAAGCAGCCACATCAGGAAGAACAGGACATTAGACCTCCTGTATGCTAAAGTTGAGGATGCTTACACTGCCACCCCCCTGCCCCCACTGGGGAAGTCTGATCAAAACCTAGTGCTGCTGAAACCACAATACAAACCATGGATCCAGACACAACCTACAACCACACGTTCCTTTAGGAAGTGGTTTCCGAAGGCAGAGGAGGCTCTGAGAGTTTTGGGTCTACTGACTGGAGTGTCCTGCAAGTGCCACACGGTGAGGACATTGAGGGGGTGACACACTGCATCACTGAACCTGAACTTCTGTATGGATGTTATGTTTCCCATAAAAACTGTAAGCTGCTTCCCTAACAACAAGCCCTGGATTACCAGCAATGTCAAGGACATCCTTAACAGGAAAAAGAGGGCATTCAAGGAGGGTGAACAGGAAGAGCTGAAGCGCGTGCAGTGGGAGCTCAAGGTTCGACTGAGAGAGGCAAAGGAGGAATATAGAAGGAAAGTAGAGCTGAAGCTGCAGGACAACAACATGTGGGAGGTCTGGGATGGCATGAAAACCATCACAGGCTGCAAGAAGAAGGGCAGCAACAAAGCAGAGGGGGACGCTGTGAGAGCAAACCAGTTCAGCCTGTTCTACAACAGGTTTGATAGCCCAGCTGTTGCAGCCAGGAGCTGCCCACCCAGCACCTCCCTGCAGCTGAACACTACCAAGACCAAGGAGATGGTGGTGGACTTCCGAAGGAACAGGCCACAACTGCAACCGGTGTCCATCGAGGGAGTCGACGTGAAGGTGGTCAGGACCTACAAATATCTGGGGCTGCAGCTGGATTACAAGTTGGACTGGACTGCAAATATGGACACTCTTCACAAGAAAGGGCAGAGTCATCTGTACTTTCTGAGAAGGCTGGGGTCCTTCAAAATCTGCAAAAAACTGCTGTTGATGTTCTACCAGTCTGTGGTGGCAAGTGTTCTCTTCTATGCTGTGGTGTGTTGGGGAGGAAGCAGCAAGAAGAGGGACGCAGGGTGGCTGGACAGACTGGTGAGGGAGGCTGGCTCTGTAGTGGGCACAGAGCTGGACTCCATGGGGACAGTGGCAGAGAGAAGGACCTTGGAAAAACTGTTATCCATCCTGGACAACGCCCAACACCCTCTGCACAGCATATTCATCAGGTAGAGGAGCATGTTCTGCGGCAGACTGCTGTCTCAGTCCTGCTCCACAGACCGGCTCAAGAACTATTTTGTTCCCCTGGCCATAAGACTGTACAACTCCTCTCGGTGATGGCATGCGGATGCAAACCACAAACAACCTGACAAGTGCATTTAACCCGGGACTTAAAGCATTATGACCTTAGCCTTAATTTTTTTTTTAGTTTTGGACATTTTAATGCTCACTTATTAATGGTATAGATCTGTATGCACATTTGCAACGCACTGTTGGCACTAACTCTATTTGCACTAAATCTGCTCAGGTTTACACAGCCACTGGTCAATGTTGCAGTGTATTTTTGTATTTGTAACAGCCTTTATTCTTTTATTTTGTCTCTTAATTTTATTATTTGTTCTTGCTTTTAATGGTGGGAGGGAGGGGGGGGCAGCTATGTAATGTCATATGTCTTTTAAGCTACTGGATGCCTAAATTTCCCTCGGGATCAATAAAGTATCCATGCATCCATCCATCCTTCCATCCTTCCTTCCTGGGGTCCCTGGTCCAGGGCCATTAGAAGTTTGCTAATCTTAACAAGTTGAAGGGTGGCCTCAGGAAGTGTGTAGAACTGCCGATGCACTCTGTGGCAGTGGGGTGTGGTGGCTGGGGAGGAGATGGGAGTGGCTCAGCTGGAGGCCAGGCAGCTGGACGGAATCAGGTAATCAGTCGCACAATAAAAGCACGCCGATGACCTGGTTCTGTCTTGCAGTAGGCTGGGTTCCTGTCGGAGAGAGACGGGACTGAGACGGAGACGGAGACGGCGTCGGCGTCGTGGGAGCTGCTGCAGCGATCGGCCACTCGGGAGGGTGAGTGTTCCACGAGCCCGGCCCGACCGCCACACGTCGCCATGCTGAGGATGACCTCCGAGGATGACCCGGAGGCATACCATGGCCGAGGGGGGAGTGGGGGATGCGGCTGCTACCCCTGCTGTCTGGGGGAGCACAGTTGGCGGCCCACAGTCTGCCGGTGTCCTCTCGCCAGATGTATGACCAGCTGAGGAGGGCCATCCTGGACCGTCTGGGAGGCACGCCGGAGGGACACCGCCACCGGTTCAGGGGGCTCTCCTTCGAGGACACTGGCCGGCACTTCCCCAACGCGCAGCAGCTCTTAGAGGCGGCGAGGCGCTGGCTTCAGCCAGGGAGCAACTCCGCAGAGGACGTCGTAGAGAAGGTGGTACTGGAACAGTTTGTCGCCGGGTTACCCTCCTCCACGGCAAATTGGGTCCAGTGCCACCGGCCCAGCAGTCTAGAGGCTGCCGTCGTCCTCGCGGAGGACCATCTCTCCCTTCCCCGGCGGAGCATGAGGGAGGAAGCCGGGTTACTGACCGTCCCAGCGGGCCGGCCAACCCTGTCTCCGACTACCGGCCCCCTGCACGTCCACGCCGCCGCCGGTGCCCCGGCAGCCACCAACCCCACTAATATCCCTTCTGTCTCTCCACAGGGCCCAGTTGGCGGGTCTGGTCCTTGGGCACCCAGAGGGGGTCCTCAAACGCCGGGGCAGGATTGCTGGCGGTGCGGGCGACACGGCCACTTCTGGCGTGAGTGCCCACTTATGGAGGTCGGACAGTTGATCCGGGTTGCAGGACCGCCAGACTCCTCCCCCGGTCCGGAAGGGACATACCGCGTACCGGTATGTATACAGGGGGGTATACACCAGGCTCTGCTGGACACCGGTTGTACACAAACCATGATCCACCAGCGCTTGGTTACGCCCGGGGCATTGGTTGAAGCGTCGTGGGTGAGGGTGAGGTGTGTTCATGGTGATATTCACGAGTACCCGGTGGCTCTTACCATTTCGTTCAGGGAAAAAAAACAAGGGTTAAGGCTGGAGTTAGTACTCGCCTTACGCACCCCCTAATTCTGGGAACGAATTGGCCGGGGTTCCATAGGCTAGTGGGGAAGGCTATGGGGGTGCGTTCCCGTGCAGTAGGGACATGTTAGTTGTGTGAGATGTTGAGTGGGGACTCGGAGGAGGTGGGGCCCTTCGAGGGGGAGGGCGGGGAGGCTCGGGGCAAAGCTTCCCCGTCCAAGCCTGTGTGTCCAGTGGAGGACTTCCCCCTCGAACAGTCCCGGGATGAAACCCTCCGTCATGCTTTCGACCAGGTCGTAAGTATCGATGGTTCCCCACTGCACCCGAACGCACCGCTCACTCACCCGCACTTCACGGTGATTAGGGATATGCAAACAGGGGAGGAAAACACCCAGGTGTTGGTGCCGAGCAGCCGTCAGGAAAGGATTTTCCAGGCGGCTCATCACAACCCCATGTCCGGTCATCTAGGGTGTGACAAAACACTGAACAGGATCATGGCCCGATTTTATTGGCCGGGCAACCGCGCGGTCGTGAAGCGGTGGTGTGCGTCCTGCAGCGAATGTCAGCTGGTTAACCCGCCGGCCACCCCAAAAGCGCCTTTGCGCCCGCTACCATTAATTGAGGTACCATTTGAAAGAATTGGCATGGACATCATCGGGCCATTAGACCGGAGTGCACGGGGATATCGCTTTGTGTTAGTTCTCGTGGATTATGCAACATGATATCCCGAAGCAGTGCCGCTGCGTACAATCTCAGCCAAGAGTGTGGCGCAGGCACTGTTTCACGTGATCTCCCGAGTTGGGATCCCGAAAGAGATCTTAACTCACCAGGGCACGTCCTTTATGTCACGCATGTTATGCGAACTGTATGCGCTACTGGGCGTCCGCTCCATCCGGACTAGTGTCTATCATCCACAGACAGACGGGCTGGTGGTGGTTAAGAACATGGTGCGTAAGTTCGTTCACGAGGACAGCCGTAATTGGGATAAATGGTTAGACCCTCTGTTGTTCGCAGTGCGGGAGGTTCCCTAGGCCTCCACGGGATTTTCTCCCTTTGAATTATTGTTTGGCAGGAAGCCACGGGGGGTGTTGGACCTGCTAAAAGAAAACTGGCAGGAGGGTCCAAGCACCAGCAAAAGCGAAATTCAATACGCGCTGGACCTGAGAGCAAAACTCCATTCACTGGATCAGTTATCACGGAAGAATTTGCTCCAGGCTCAGGAGCGTCACAGCGCCTGTATAACAGAGGGTCGCGACTGCGTCAATTTACACCGGGAGATAAAGTGCTTGTATTGCTCCCGTCCACTAGCTCCAAATTACTCGCAAAGTGGCAAGGGCCCTTTGTGGTCACACGGCGAGTGGGGTACGTCAATTACGAGGTGGCGCAATCAGACAGGGGGGGAGCGGCACAGATTTAACACCTCAATCTCCAAAAAGAATGGAGGGAGGTGGCCTCTGCATCTCTGGCTACTACGGTGATGGAGAAAGATGAGTTGGGACCGGAGGTAGAAAAGACGGACAAATCAGCCCCGGTCTCTTGTGACAGCCATCTTTCACCGAGTCAGAGGGCAGACGTTGTCGCGTTGCAAAGGCAGTTTGCCGATGTGTTCTCCCCCCTGCCCGGGCGCACCATTCTCGCACACCACCACATAGAGATGCCCCCGGGGCCTGAACACAAGAGGAAAATTGTTCAGGCAGAGCTTCAGGCTATGCTGGAGATGGGTGTAATAGAAGAGTCCAACAGTGACTGGTGCTGTCCCGTCGTACTGGTGCGCAAGGCCGATGGGTCAGTACGGTTCTGTGTTGACTATCGCAGGGTAAATGAGGTGTCCAAATTCGATGCTTACCCGATGCCCCGGGTCGACAAACTCCTGGATCGGCTAGGCACGGCTCGTTTTTATTCGACACTGGATTTGACCAAGGGCTACTGGCAGATTCCCCTGTCTCCAGAGTCTAAGGAAAAAACTGCTTTCTCCACACCGTACGGCTTGTACCAATTTGTGATGCTTCCGTTCGGGTTGTTTGGAGCCCCTGCCACCTTCCAGCTGCTCATGGACCCGGTGCTGCGACCGCACTCAGCATATGCTGCTGCCTACCTGGATGACGTCATCATCCACAGTGAGACGTGGGAGCAGCATATGCAGCAGGTGGGGGCAGTACTCGAGTCCCTGAGGAGAGCGGGCCTCACGGCTAACCCGAGGAAGTGTGCGGTTGGACGGAGGGAGGTACAGTATCTGGGGTACCACTTGGGCGGCGGGCAGGTGCGGCTGCAGCTGGAGAAGACCGCGGCCATTGCCGCCTCTCCAGCTCCCAAGACAAAAAAGGTAGGTCAGGAGGTTTATGGGGCTGGCGGGCTTTTACCGGTGGTTCATTCCGGGGTTTTCGGAGCTCACCAGCCCCCTGACCGACCTGACCCGAAAGGGTGCCTCAGATCCGGTCCAGTGGACGGAGCAGTGTCAGCTGGCGTTTGAGAGGGTAAAGCAAGCTCTCTGTGGGGAGCCGCTCCTGTTTTCCCCTAACTTTGCTCTCCCGTTTGTTTTACAGACCGACGCCTCGAACAGCGGGCTGGGGGCCGTTTTGTCCCAGGAGGTGGAGGGGGTTGACCGCCCCGTTCTGTACATTAGCCGGAAGCTGGCTCAGGGGGAGGTGAACTACAGTACGGTGGAAAAAGAGTGCCTCGCCATACGGTGGGCGGTCGGCGCCCTGCGTTATTATCTCCTGGGACGCTCTTTCACCCTCTGGTCGGACCATGCCCCACTCCAGTGGCTCCACCGCATGAAGGATGCCAATGCCCGGATCACTCGTTGGTATCTGCGTTACAGCCGTTTAACTTCAAGGTGATCCACAGGCCGGGTAACCAGATGGTTGTGGCTGACTTTCTCTCTCGTTCGGCGGAGGGGGGGGGGAGTCAGCTTGCGGCCGGTGGACTCCCGGCCTGAGTCGGGCGGTGGGGGTATGTGGCAGTGGGGTGTGCTGGCTGGGGAGGAGATGGGAGTGGCTCAGCTGGAGGCCAGGCAGCTGGACGGAATCAGGTAATCAGTCGCACAATAAAAGCACGCCGATGACGTGGTTCTGTCTTGCAGTAGGCTGGGTTCCTGTCGGAGAGAGACGGGACTGAGACGAAGACGGAGACGGCGTCGGTGTCAGCGGTAGCTGAGGGCTGGGAGAACGCAGCGCCAGGGGAAGGCGACGAGTGGAGCCGCCTTAATAAACTGTTGTTTTGCGCTCTCAAAGAACGCTCCCTCTCTTCATTCTTCCGCTGTCATTTCCCTGTGTGAGTGCACCCGCTCACACACTCTTATATCATGGCCAAGAAAATCAGTCAACTAATCCAGCTCTGTATTAGTGAGGTTGAGAACTTGAAACAGACAGTTCCAGTTTGTTTGCACAGTTTTGTAGAGGTGAGACTTTCAGGACTGTTTGCACCACAGGCCTTGGCAAAGTATCAGAGGCAATCATAACCCCGCTCAGATGTTCTTGCAAATATGTAGATGTTCTCCTGAGGAATCCCACATTCCTGCCGTGTGCTGACAAGCAGATCCAAATCTTGCTGCATTGCTGAGATCAAAAGCACAGGGATCTTTCTTCCCATCTTTCCTCTTATCTCTATCCTCCTGAAGTATTGACAGAGTTTATTTTCTATGTCTGAGAGGGCTACATTCACATCTTCTTGAGGGTCTGATGGATTTTGAGACAAATATGCTGAGAGGGGCATTTTTGACACTTCCCCTGCTCTTCGTCGGTTGAACAAAATGACTTGTGTGAAAGTCACCTTTGCTAACTGTGTCCATGTTTGGGGGGATTTATCTTTGGACAATTTACTGTGAACATATTGTTGTTACACATATAAATGAGAATGGAGTGTCTTTACATCTTTTGTGAATGGAAGCAACAGAGGGTCATTCCACTTACACTCTTGAAGTGGGCTCAGTGATGTAGCAGATATCAGTTCATTCCATCTGGCTCGCCGACTCTGCGAAACATACAAGCGTATTTTGCTGCAGACTAGTAGCTCTATATATTTGCACAGCTTTCAACAAGCAGTGACATTTTTGTCGAGCTATGTCCAAATTTGAGAGCAAGACTTTCATACTGTCATTTCATTCAAACTGTCATAGCCTGCAATGTTATTGACTGTTTGCACAACATGCAAGAAATGTATGGGTTTGATGTGGTCTTCAATGGTCTTCAAGGGAGTAGTTTTCCTTTTTCCTTGAACATACCAGAAGCCTTCTCATCCCTCTCAATTTCTGCTCAATATATTCCTGTTTGCTAACATCCTATTCAAGCCTGTTGTACAGATGCTCACCATATTCCATAATACAGAAATCAGATTTGACAGCAGAATAAACTTCATCTTGAACCATGTTGTTTAACAGCTTCCAAAATTCTACTTTGAAGTTTTTGTGGAACACCAGGTTTGAACTTGCAGATCCTCATGTGCCGCCAAAAGAGTTTCTTGGTGAAAAAGCCTTGACAATAAGCAGGAAATTCTGTGCTTGAGAATCCTGTTGTGGTTGCTTCTGAAAAACAAGATTTCCAACATTACCATTTAAGGGGCAAAGTTGCCCCTGTTTCTCAAATGTTACAGATGCATTTGTCTTTTTTTCAAGATTTTGGGAAGGAAAAGGCCTTTGCAACCTCTGGTTTATTGTGATGAGCACGCTCCAAATGCCTTAGCATTTTTCCAACTCCCAGTTTACAGTACAAGCAATATTGCTTTTTGTTGTACATTCTTGAACCATTCTTCCTTTTACTGACAGCAGGTATGTAAAGTGAGCTTTCAGACACTTCATTTTCTATAAGGATGAAAGAGGCCCTGTCAGGAAGAGTTTGCTCCATATCCGGTGTGGAGTTTTCAAACAGAGATCTAGTGTCTACACTTCCATACCCTAGGGAACTGGTACATGAGTCCGATGGCAATACGTTTGAATGGGGCCGAGTTGACCCAATCGGACAACGGAAACGTTTCCCTTCGGGGAAAAATAGGGGAGGTGATCCCGCGCACTCTCAGTCCCGTACCCGTCTGAGAAAGGGGAGCTCCACCTCCTTCCCCCCCGGAGATGCATATTTTCCCCTCTTTTTGCGCAATTCGCCCGACAGACACCCAAAGGTAATACCCGAATTGGCGAAGTATTGCCAATGGACGCCCGCAAGCGCCTCATCCACCTCCAATACCTCACTGTGGGGCCTGGGGTATGGCAATTGGACAATTTAATGCATATACACCGTATATGGGTCTGGTGGGCTGCAAATCATGCAGCGGGTTCCTGGAGCCCCTGGAGAAATGTCCAGGGTATTGGAAGTGGACAGGGGCCCTGGAAACTCACCGTGGTTTCCATGGTGAGGTATGGGGGGTGGAAGAAGTTTGTCCACTACTGATACCTTAGTACAGGGGCCCAGGGTATTGGAAGTGGACAGGGCCCCCTATTAACTCACATTGGGCTCTATGGTAAGGTATTGGAAAAGGACAGACTTTGTCCACTTCACATACCTTACCATAGAGCCCAGGTTATTGGAAGATGACAAGTTCGTAACTTCAACAGGCATGTGATTTGGAAGCTGAAACTTGAATATGTTGGTCCCTGTAAGTTTCAGACATATAACCTAAGGCACTGTTGAGATATGAACTTGTCCACTTCAGATACCCTATGTCAGGGCCCAGGGGATTGGAATTGGACAGGTCTGAATCTCCCACAAGCACATGATTGTCCACTTCCAATACCCTGGGCTCTACAGTTAGCATCTACAGTAAGCTTACCATAGAGTTGGTAATATGTTACTCCCTAATCAACCAAAAAAGTAAGTGCCTTTCCACAAACTACAAGTATTGCTTCTGGCATTGCTTTGTATGGTTTTGTTTCAAATTTTAGTATACATATGTGCCATTTGTACACACAAGTTTTTTCATTATCTTTTTAATTATCTCAATAGTTTGTCTAATCAAAACATGTTTTTCATCAGTTATGTTCTGTAATTTAGATGTGGTTAGTAGTGCCAGCTTTTCTTTGTGCGTGTTTATGTGTGTTTGTGTGTGTTTGTGCTTCACTTCCCTTTTGCTGAGTCTCATCTGTCTCTGCAGCTGGGTGTCTCCCTCTCTCTCCGCATGCCTCCTCTTTCTTCTGGCGTCAATTTGCATCGTCATTGTTTGCCATGGGGCAATCTTGAGCCCAATGTCCCTTTTGATGGCAGATGTAGCACTCGTTGGGATTAAGTTGCTTTTGGAATCTTCTTTGACCTAACCCTGGTCTTCTTCAACAGAAGATGTCTTACTTCTCCATCTGTAGGTTGAAAGTCTTTTCAAAAAGGCTAGGAATGCCTCGGTGCTGGGCATTGTTGAAATGGCTGGGCCCAGATCTGAAACCCATTTGTTGTTCTAGTTGCTGCTGCTGTTGTTCTTGAACAGCTGTAACAGCTTGTAACATGGTGACTTGAGCCATGTGAAGTTGTTGTTCTTTTCTTTTATCAGTCTTTGACTTTGTGGCATCAAATTCAGTTTCAGCATGGATGTCATGACACCCATCAGGCCTGTGTCATGTTCTTGCTTCTCTTCCTGTGCATGAGATGGGCCAGCCATGACGGTGTGCTCTCTCTAGGAGGTGGGACTTCATTCCCTGAAGTGGTAACTGGAACCATTTGTGCTCTTGCTGCTGCTGAAGCCACTCCTCTGGCTGCTGCTGCTCATATGCTAATGGTGGTGGTGGAGGACATGCATTGAGATCAGGATCCACCTGATGCAGAGAGGGATAGAGAGAAAGAGAAGACTTTTCCGCAGTAATGTTCCTTTCAACACCTTCAGTTATCACTTTTTTTTTATTTTTATTTTTTTTTTGTTCCCAATAAAGTTTTTTCCTAATTGTGAGAGTTGTGTCAAACTCAGTGAACCTCTTTCTGAAAAACCATAGTCCTGTTCATTTTTAAATGTTTACAACTTTCTGCACCGTACCTGGTTCTCATGAAAAACTCAATTGGGCGTCGGACCTCTCTGGTCATTACCTTACTTCCCCTTTGTCCCCATTGTACAAAGTAAATTTAAACACAGTCGTCACCATGAGTCCAAGATTTTGTTTCTGGAAAAACCATGGTAAAATCGTGATTAAACACTGGTTTAATCTTTGGTCAAAGGCCTTCAATATTTAACTGTTACTCATTCAAACATCCACCCTTGTTTTCCGGTTCTCTTTAAATGATGCTCAAAATCATTTCTTCCATTTGATTTGTCACCAGAGTTAGGCAGGCCCATCAAAAAGTAAACATACCGAACCACAAATTAAAAAGACACATTGCTGAAAATAGAATCAGACATATAATTTCCCATTTTTTTAATTAATTGTCTTTTTCTTTCTTATTTCCAATTTGAGCACTATTCCCTTTTGGAAATCCATTACTCTCACACCATTCATTCACATATCGCAGTCAGCTCCGGCCAAAATTTGCAAGCATGAGGTCAATAATAGGTCCTTGCTCCCTATTTCCCTCTGTCCTATTCCCTTTACCTCCCATCTTTGGGGTAGGTCTCGTTTAAAGTGTAAAAATGAATTAACCTAAAACGGCCAGAATCTATTGGCGGTCACAGGTGATGTTTTTCCTCAACATAATTGTTTCCATTTCCAATGTAAAAAGAACACTTAGCTGAGGACATTCCTTTTCTTCCGTTTAGACAGGTACCTCACATCACTACAACACCCGAACTTTAGAGCATATGTACACTCTCAACATTCATACACATAATATACCCCTTAACTACTTAGTCATCAAACAGCAATACTTCAGTATCTCACCGGATTCAATTTGAGGTAGGACACAACGGATCCTGTGGATCCCAGTGAAGACAGTCTGGAACCTCGTCAGAATGGGCCTCTCTCTCTTTAACTTTTAGTTGAGGTAGAGGTGGAAGAAATACTTCCAGATGATCATTCACCGTTCTCCGCCGTTTCCGGACAATCTTTCAAGGGATCCTGTTCGTGACGCCAAGTTTGTCGTGGAATATAACCGATACAAACTATACTAATAGATGGTGAGGAGCAAATCCATTATACCGAAATAAAGATACTTAATTGAATAAGTGATATTTTAATAATTTTTTCTTGCAAGAAGGAACAATGCTTTAGAGTGTTAAGCAGTCTGCCGAAGCCCCCAGTATGGAGATTCTTCTTCTATTCTTATAGTATTCCTGACCACATTCCTGATTCAAGACACTTTCTTCAGTAGAGATCAAAGAGATCGAAGTGATTGAAAGAAAACATGATTGAAGCCAGAACTCCATTTGGTCAGAGTTCCTGTTTGTAAATAATGTCAGAGGTTAAAGCCATAAAACAGAGGAGATGAGTTTAGTAGTTCCTGTTTGTAAATCATGTCAGAGGTTAAAGCCGTAAAACAGAGCAGATGAGGTTAGTGTAGGAGCCCCCCTGGGGAGGGGCAATATGTCCTTCACTAGATAAACATGCAACCCCCATAGAGTTGCTGTCCTGGTTACATCAAAGGACATTAAAATAATTTGAAGCTTGAAATTACTACAGTATGATGAAATTTTCCATTACATTCCCTCCTTTTGATCACATTACATATTGATCACAATAAATACTTTGTAGATAATTTCACACAAAATACATACTTCATCAGTTTTAGACATTCCTCAGAATGTAAACTACTACATTATTTATAAGATGAAATGAGTCATATTAGCTATGTCGCTTGCTATAATATACTGGCATTTTTAGAACATACATAGCAGTTTGAATGATTCTGCTTGCGCGCACTGAAATTGGCATATCTCCATCCTAGATTATGTGCATAAGCGTGTGGTGCATCACCCACTTGTTCTAACCATAAGTGTTGCAAGTATTTTACTGAGCCTGCTGTATGTTTCTTTCATGTATGATTCATGTGTGTGTTATTCGCAATATGGTCAGTCATCTAAAGTCCTTCACGACGATGTAGTAACCAGGTTGTAGCTTGTGTAGCTGCTCTGTAGCTGGATGAGGAAGTGCTGCTTCAACCTGTTTTCTGATTGAGGAGAGGTTGGATGACAAGTTAGCACAGTAAATTAGCATATCATGTTCACAGAGAGCTGTCGAAAGAGGATGAGTGATAGGAGGTCTCACACCAATGTGAGAAGGGACTGCAACCAGAACTTCAAAGGGTGTGATATCTAAGCCACCTGGCTGTAGAAAGATGTGATGGCTTTTGTTCAAGAAGAATAAGAGATCCTGAATGCGGTTTTGATATAAAGATTTATCCTCTCCTGAGATGTCATGTCCTAAGAAAGTAACAGCTGTGTTCACAAATTGTAATTTGGAAAGGCTGACCTTATGACCTTCTGTTGCTAAATGTTTAAGCAACAGTAAAGTATCTGCTTCACATTGTTCTTGTGTTGGTGATGCTATGAGCAAATCATCCACATATTGCACTAGTGCTGTGCCCTTGGTCAAAACCAAAAGTTCTAAACTAGCCTGCAGTGTCTGGTTATAGAGTGAAGGAGACTCACAATAACCCTGGACAGGTGAGTCTTTACAGGGGACAATTATTCCTGCCTGTAAAAGAGAATCAAAAAACAGGTTTAATGCCGTCCACAGCCTCTTGTTTCAGAGGATATTGTCGCTTACATGGTCGGAAATGTGATTTAGGTGTGATAACCACAGGATCACAGTTTCTTATTAGGCCAACCCTCCGCCCACAACATCTGAGGCAGAGTCTGCAATGCTGGGGAGACAGAGCATGGATCAGAGAGGAGTGTGTGTGATTTGTATCCCATCTGACAAATACACAGATTTCAGTCCCGTCATTTTAATACTACCATTAGAGGGAATGTCGCGCGTTCGTTGATTTCGATTGAGGAGACTTGACTATGAGTAGATTTGCAACTCAGTTTATTAAAACCTGGTGAATGACAGCTTTGCCAAGGACTCCAAGTGTATCAGGAAATCATAGGCAGCGGATTGCTGTTACTCTATAACCACCATCCACATCTTGAGAGCCCCGAGCTTCTGTTGCAGATACAATTTATACAGTGGTAGGCGTGGCCTCTTATGGCGTATCTTATTACTATGCCAGGAAGTCTGTGGTTTAGACTTAGCTTCCTTAGTTTGTGCACAAGATTTGTCCAAAGCCTCTTGGCATCACGATCATCCAATCAGCGACGACTCCTTGGGTGCTATTACACATGGCAGGCTACGTTTGCCCAATTCTTCTACAATCGGTACCTGACCTTCACCTAACTTCTTTCTGCGCAGGCTACCTTATCTGTTCTCTCTGGGTGTTTTCTGTTATCGGCCTTCTCTGTTTAGGCGTCACTCTGTGATGCACCCATCCACTCATTTTATAGTCATAACAGCTAAATCCTTCAACACTTGACTAAAGCTGTTGATTCGGGTCCATACCGTAAGCGCGTCATTTCCGGTTAATCCTTCGTGTCTGTGTTGTTGGTAGCGTACTTGAGTTGCTCTTGCTTAACTCAGTTACTGTTGTTATATTCTTGATCACAGCGGCTAACTACCTGCCGTATATCTTAAACCTACACTAGTGCTTCTTTAGCACGTACAACTCTCTCCTTCACTTTCTTTTCTTAGCGACTCTTTCGCTAAATCCACAGTTGTTTACACTACTTCCGGCTCTGCTAGTGTTAGCTTGGCAGCTAGCGATGCCGTCTCGCTCTTCCTTCTCACGTCTTTCCTGCTCGGTGTGTTTCATGTTTAGCTATTCCTCTGCCTCCTTTAGAGATAATGGTACATGTATTAAATGTAGTTTATATTCAGGGTTGGAGGCGAGTTTTAGAGGGTTAGAAGCGCGGCTCCGCACCATGGAAGGTAAACTAGCTACTGTAGCTGTAAACAAGCCCCCTGTAGCCGGTGCGGACCGACCAGAGCTAGCTCCTGTTAGCTGTCCCCCGGCGGGGCCCGAGCAGCCGGGAGACTGGGTGACTGTCCGTGGGAAGTGTAAGCAGAAGCCCACGGTTCACCACCAACCGCTTACTGTTTCTAACAGGTTCTCCCCACTCAGTGACACACCCGCTGAGAAGCCAACTCTGGTTAT
>CALSCE010009770.1:81367-99701 GCA_943593645.1 Bovichtus variegatus | reverse complement strand
CCCACTAATTGTGGGGTATCTTTTAGGGAGTTTTTCCTTGTGCGATGTGAGGGTCTAAGGACAGAGGGTGTTGTACTTTGTACAGGCTGTAAAGCCCACTGAGACAAATGTATAATTTGTGATATTGGGCTATATAAATAAACTTGACTTGACTTGACTTAAAGGTTACTTATATCTTATCCATCAGAGCCTAATAGCTATCTGGGATAAGTGATTTTCTTCCTTGTCTTAGTGTACATTTCATATGTGCGTATTTATCTTAATCACATTGGTTATATTTATTCATCACACAGTTACATTCAAGCGTCAAGGCAGCAAGGTATACATTTTTTTTTTCTAACAGGAAACAACTTTCCCTTTCCGTATTTTGTTTTCTCAATCTTATTAATTTATGATTTGTTTCATTTTACTAATCGTACTATATGTAGTTTAATTCTTTTATGCCGCTTTACCTGCTTATTTTACCCTTTAAAATGTCCTTCCCCTTCTCTTCAGAGTAGACTCTAGGTTCTGTTTGTCTTCAGGCTTTATTCTCCAATCCTAGTAACCAAGCTTCTACACACATGTGCGCAAACCTGTGCGGGTTACTGGACCAGAGAAGGCCTCGTACAATCAGTTCCTTTTGTTAAGTCTCTTTGTTTCCCTCCCCATAGTTCCCAAACACTAATAACGGCCAGTCAGTTTGTATGGAATTCACCCAAGCAACTGACTTCGATATACCGCAATAGAGAGCTAAGTTAGCACTGTTAGGTATCTACTCTCTGCCTCAGTACAGACACCATTATTTTAAAAGACACTGCTTGGAGTCGTTTCCTGAACGCACCCAACAAACAATTTTATTATAAACCTATTTTTACCGACTATCTATGCTTGTACAGTGGAGATGAGATATAATAAAAGAGACAATGTAGCAATCGTCATTAAACTATACGTAACTCTTCCGGGAATAATCACCGCTACACACGTGCCTTTCCTAGGTCTTTTCTCCACTACCACAACACCAGCGGTCTCCCACTGGGGCCTTCCCAAAAGGACTTTTATTACTTTTTAACGACTATTGTAACTGACCTACCTGAGGTCTTTCACTTTAATCCGGAACCTGGCAAAGGTCTTGGATCTGGAGCCTACCAAAGGTCTTAAATTAAAACTCCTAACGCCGCCAGAGCCTACCAAAGGTCTTCATCCACTCAATTCAGTCCACACTGAAGCCTACCAAAGGACTTTGTTCACTCCATTAATTAATCCAGTTCACGCTGGAGCCTACCAAAGGACTTTGTTCACTCCATTAATTAATCCAATTCACGCTGGAGCCTACCAAAGGACTTCGTTCACACAATCGTTTGTATTGTTTACCACATCATCATTTTATTTACTTTTATTTATTAGTTTAAACAGACAGCTCTGTCGGACTACAATTTACTGCTGACGCTCGTACCAAAACAGAATATTTTATACTACGCAGATTTGGATGTAAAAGGTTCTGCTTACCTTTTAATTGTAGGCCTTGTACGAGTGTTAGCCGCGTGCTGCAGTCCTCCAGATGCCGTCTCCTTTTTCCAAATCACGTCGGGGTCGCCAATTTTTTCGTTTTCTTTTATTTAGAAATAGAGACGCATAGAAATCAATTTCAGAATACTTCTCTTCATATTAACTGTATTTATTCGATGATGATATGGTACGCATTACAAAAGTACTCAGCTGAGGACCGCCCCATTTCACTGTTCCACAGACCACATTTAAGTAGTTACTCTGTCTCACAGATCCATAGAACGGCCACGATCTCTTGTTTACAACATATTTTATACCCGCCGCCTTTTTTGGGTATAGTCTTCTCCCGTTGGTTGGCTGGGGCCAGGTTCCATTGGCCCCTTGTTGGCACTTAGGCATGTCCACGCCTCTTAGCGTTTCTCTGCTGCAATCAGATCTTCAGTCACCCTTTTAGGAGGTGTACTCTTCCATTTCACAGTTTACAAATATTGCTTCTTATTTCACAGTATGTTGGCCACTATACTATGCGTAGTCACTTAATTCAATAACATTTTTCATATCACATTTAATACTTCTAAATAAGGACACAATAAGGCACATTGTAACAGCTTATATATTGATTATTCTCACAGTAGTAGACAGTTTCATATCTCCACAGTGTCTTGGTTTGATATGAAGATTTGGACTGAATTCGACATATTACTGCAGAGTGTCCAATGAAAGAATATGCATTTGTAAAATTTTGCATTTGATGATTGCAAAAAAACTCCTGGTGGGCTGAGTTTTAAATGATTGATATAAATATCCTGTACAGTAGAGAACATTTGCATTGGACATTCGGAAGACTTGAGGAGGACACGGAGAGACATCTTCAATCAAAAGCTCCATAAAAGGGTCATTTTTGCTATTAATTTATCTTTGAATTGTTTTAAACGCGACATATACCTGCATGACGTGCACTCCAAAGGTGTATTAAGACGCTTGTATGGAAGACGGACTTTAATGTAGCAAATTAATTAAAACGTTTTATTATGGCTTTGAATTGTTTTAAGTGTGTGTTCTAATGCAGTTTTAGATAGGACAAGGGGATTCAATAGAGCATTGAATGTACATAAATGCATTTCCCTTTGACTTTGACCATCACCTTGCAAGTGTGACTTTGGTCACAGTTACATGAGTGTAATTGTTGTTACTACAGTGTTGAAAAGTAGTTTCACAGATATTTGTGTATTACAACCAAGGTACTGATGACTTTTTTTTCTTTTTCAGGTGAAAATGTCAGGTTGCCCTGTTTGCCTCAAACGAGTCAGTGGTCTGATCAGGCAACTGTAGAAGCAATGCTACGCCGCTGTGGCTCAGGAGGTAGAGTCCACCGGTCGGAGCGTCAGCGGTTCGATCCCTAGCCCCTGCAGTCAACATGTCGAAGTGTCCTTGGGCAAGATACTGAACCCCAAATTGTGCCTGATGGCATGGCCAACGGCAACATGACATTCTACTACAGAGACTGGAACATTTCATTGGCAGAGCAGGAACCGCACTGAGCTGGTTTAAATCCTATTTATCTGAGCGATATCAATTTGTACGTGCTAACCATGCAAACCGAAGTCAGTCATGGAGTCCCGCAAGGTTCTGTACTTGGACCTATTCTATTCACCTTACATATGCTTCCTTTAGGCAATATTATAAGGAACCACTCCATAAACTTTCATTGTTATGCGGATGATACCCAATTATATCTATCAATACAGCCAGATGAAACCAATCAATTATCTAAACTTCAAACATGTCTTTAGGACATAAAAAATTGGATGTCCTACAACTTTTTGATGTTGAACAACGACAAAACTGAAGTTATTATACTTGAGCCCAAATGCCTCTGAAACGTATTGTCTAATGACATAGTAACTCTGGATGGCATTAACTTGGCCTCCAGCTCCACCGTAAGGAATCTCGGTATTATCTTTGGTCAGGATATGTCTTTTAACTCCCACATAAAACAATTTTTTTTCAAGCCTTTTTTCATCTGCGTAACATTGCAAAAATAAGGCACATCCTGTCTCAAAATGATGCAGAAAAACTAGTCCATGCATTTGTTACTTCAAGGCTGGATTACTGCAACTCTTTATTATCTGGTTGTCCCAAGAAATCCCTTAAGACTCTTCAGTTGATTCAAAATGCTGCGGCACGAGTATTGACAAGAACTAGGAAACAAGATCATATTACTCCTGTATTAGCTGCTTTGCACTGGCTCCCGGTGAAATACAGAATAGAATTTAAAATTCTTCTCCTCACCTACAAAGCGATTAATAGTCAGGCTCCAGTTTATCTTAAGGATCTCATAGTACCTTATAAACCAACTAGAGCATTGCGCTCCCAGAGTGCAGGGTTACTTGTGGTTCCTAGAGTCTCTAAAAGTACAATGGGAGCCAGAGCCTTCAGCTATCAAGCTCCTCTAGTGTGGAACCAGCTCCCAGTTTGTGTTCGGGAGGCAGACACCCTCTCCACATTTAAGAGCAGGCTAAAGACTTTCCTCTTTGATAAAGCTTATAGTTAGGGCTGGCTAAGGTTTGCCTTGGACCAGCCCCTATAGGATTAGACTGTCGGGGGACTCACTCCTCTCCTCCTTTCCCTTTCCCTATCTTTCTGGCTCTCCTCCTTTCCCTCTCTATTTATATGCATTCATGTCCCTTAAATGCATGTTACTAACTCACCATCCGGGCCATCATCGCCGGAGTTTCTGTGTCTCTCATCTGGCAGGTTGCCACTAATAAAGATTACGTCTGGATTTTGACACCAGGAAGCCTTTATTGACATCCCCCTCGATCCATCTTTTTAATATACGATTGCTTCATGTTTTCTGTCGCATAGATTGTCTATGTTGTATTTGTAACTATGCTGTTTGTTCTGTACACACGTCACCTATTGCACGTCTGTCCGTCCTGGGAGAGGGATTCCTCCTCAGTTGCTCTCCCTGAGGTTTCTTCCATATTTCCCCTTCTAATTGTGGGGTATCTTTTAGGGAGCTTTTCCTTGTGCGGTGCGAGGGTCTAAGGACAGAGGGTGTCGTATCCTGTACAGTGTGTAAAGCCCACTGAGACAAATGTATAATTTGTGATATTGGGCTATATAAATAAACTTGATTTGATATCTACGTATATGTATGTGTGTATATGTACGTATAAGTATGTGTGTATATGTACAGTATATGTATCTGTGTATATGTACGGTATATGTATGTATGTTTGTTTATGTACAGTATATGTATGTATGTATATGTATATATATGTATTTATAAATACGTATGCATATATACGTATATATGTATCCATACCTACGTATATATGTATACATATGTACAGTTTATGTTTGTATATATATATGTATGTATGCATATATATGTATGTATATATGTGTATGTGTATGTATATGTATATATATATATATATATATATATATATCTGTATATATATCTATATATTTATATATATATATTTATATATGCATATATATATCAATATCGATCTGTTGATATATCTATCTATCAATATATTGAGGGAGGAGTACTTCCCCCGGTTCGGCAGTATGCGCTGAACCCTGGAGCAGTGCACGAGATGGACGTGATCTTCAAAGAACTAAGGGCCCTGGGAATCATCAAAGAAGAGCCTAATCCCATAACCAACAGCCCAATTCAGGACATGAAGAAGCCCGAAGGAGGAGGCTGGAGGCCAGGATTAACTTCAAGACCCTCAATTGATGGACAATCGTTAATTGGTCTAGTCTAATCAACCCACAAGGCTTGCTGAAAACACTGCGTGTCAAGAAGTACAAGTCCTGCATCGAATTGGCAAATGGATTCTTTTCCCTGAGGTTAACAAAACAGTCACAAGGTTAAATGGCGTTGAATCACAAAGGTAAGGCGTACGTTTGGCAAATATTTCCCCAAGGATACAACAATTTACAAAATATTTTTCAATTGGCTGTGATGGACATATTGAGCGATTTGGATGCCACTATCTACATCGACGACGTGTTCATCGCAGATGACACCAAGGAGGAGCACCAAAAAAGATTCAAGCAAGTAGTGGAGAGGCTCACCACCGCAGGATTGAGGCTCAACCTGAAGAAATGTCAATTTGGACAGTTTCAAGTGAACTATTTAGGGTTCCAGGTAGCAGCAGATTTGGGACTCTCAGAAGGCTACCGAGAGAAAGTAAACCAGATTGATCCCCCTTCCTCAGAGAATGAGCTACAGAAGTTTCTGGGACTCTGCACTCCGTGAGAGACCATGTTCCCCAATACCAAAAATACGCTAAACCACTGTATGCCTGCCTCCGAAAGAAAGAAGGCGAAACAGAGAAGAAAACCAAAAAGAACTGGGTGTGGACTACCAAAGACCAACACAATTTGGAGAAACTAAAGAGCGCCATCCAAGCCGCAATGTGGCTAGAACCAAGAAGCCTCACTGCCCGACTGGTGGCAGTGTGGCACAAGAAGAGAAAGAACTAGCTGTAATGGCAAGGTACTAGAGCGGATTAAAAGACCTCGTGCAAGGTCAGAAAATCAAAGTCATCACCCAGAGGCAAGTACACAAGTTCTTAAGAAAAGGAACGACAAAAAGGAACAAAGCTACAAACACAAGATGGGGAAGGTGGAAGATATCCTGCTAGACCCTGATCTGGACATTGGACCGGCACAGCTGGCCGCCAAGAAGCCACCCAAGACCGATCCGGTAGAAGAAAATTCATGACTTGTTAGATCCCGTAGATTACACCTCAGGTGGACCTAAGGCGCATCTCGACCATCTCTCCATTTAAAATGTCCGAGCCTAAAGCCCATAAAATCCTGTCCTTAAATAAGGCTGTTTAAGCTGGTGATGAGGAGACTTAGCCTAGCGTCGACTACCCATATTCAGACGTCTATCCTGCTTGCTCCGATACTACTGCTGAAAGAATAGCCCTGAAATCAGTTAATAATATCGGCTGCACCTGACAACAATAGCTCTCCTCTGTGATCTGAGCACTTGGTCATGGCTAGGTTTGATTTTGCGGCCAGGTATAGGCCTCAAAGGATATGTTACTTTCTTTGGCTAGAGAAAATCTTTCCTTAGGAATTCCTTAGTACTTTTAATGACACCAAACCTGATAAAACCTTCAGTAAGTTATTAATTTCAATGTCCACAACGATGCTTTAAATCTAAAAGCTTCATTTTTATTAAAAGAGGTTTAGCAGGAGCAAATCTTACAGTGTTATACTGATACAATACAAATTGATTCTAAATAAAGTAATAAACCACTTACTATCATTATCCTACAATATTAATCGGTTAGGGAGAGAGAGAGAGAGGACTGCTGGCCTTGCGGTCCTCCCTTCCCAGCTGGAAGATGGCTGTCAGTCCACCAATGGCTTCGTTCCAAAGTATTTTGGTTCCGTCAGTTGCAATCTTCCATTAGCAGAGTGAGCATAGGAAACTCAAGAAGTCGAATCTCATCCAAAGTTGTCTGGCTGTTGGCAATTCCTTTTTTCATGCTTCTCTTGGTAGATCATGGACTTTGGATATTCTTCTGAGTCCTCACGGCTGATGGTAGTGAGCTCACAGCTCTGGTCTCCACTGAAGTCACGTAGGAAGAACCCGGTTTCCCCTTGCATTCGGCCTTTTATTCTCCTCTTCGTTCTTATTACTCTCTTTGTCCGATACACACTGATTTTTACATGGTTATAACAGTTGTCCGAGCCGTGAAACAACACTTCCTTCCCTTGGGGAGAGTCGTCCACATCCTTCTTCCTCTTAATACCAGAGGGCAAGGGCCCTTACATGGCTATGTAAGTTGTGCAAGTGAATCTACTACACAGTATTTCGCCCTTACTTGGTTACACCTTATCCAAGACATACCAATGAATCTAAACAATCTAAATATGACTTTGGTTATCCCTATTTTCTGCCTCTCGTCCTTACATGGCTATGTAAGTGGTGCACTTGAATCTATAACACCGGGATTTAGTTACAGTTCTTACCTCCCTGAATGCAACCTACCCTAGTACATTAGTACGATTACATTAGTACGATTCTTTCTTTATCCATACTTGGTACACCTTTGATTTGGTAATAAAACTTGTAATGCTTACAAACTATTAATCATATGCTTAACTATTAATTTAGTAATACATCTCACATAATAAATAATAATAACTATTAAGAAATCTCACATAATAAATCACACAATAACTATTAATCATATTTCTGCTGCTTAAAGCGGTACATTAGTATCACTTCTACTGATAGTTATGGAGTGAGAAGGGATGATTCTCAACTCACTTGGCAGACTGGATCCTTACACGTAAGGGACAAGACGACCAAGTGTACTGGGGATTTATACTCAAGCATAAAGAAGAAGAACTATTCGGCAAAAAGGTAAGACCCAAGGAAGTGCGCAGGCCGGAGAAGTGACTGCCATCATAGAAGGCATCCTGGAGCTGAACAAAAGGAAGGTGAAGAGTGCCAGGATAAAAACAGTCACTATTGCACTCAAGCGTTAACAGAAGAAGAACATAATTTGAAAAGAATATGGATATGGCAGAGCAGCGTTTTCAACGGCGAGGAAAATGGATATGGCAAAGCAAAAGGCAAAGTTGTTGCACACCGAAACTTATAGAAAAATATCGTAGGGCTACGTTTCAATATGGAACTGGACATGGAAAAGAGGGGGCTCATTTGCAAGGAAACAATGAAGTAGACCGCTATGTGCAACAGAGAAAGATTGTCTACCCATACGAAAGGAACTGGAGAAGCAACACTTTTGAATTGTCCCAAAGCCAAATACGCTGGGTCCTAAAAGACTCTGCTGTGTGTGGACAATAATACAACGCAGGACAGAGAGGACAGCGGGTTGCTGGCTCGACCATAAAAAGCACTGTGCCTTGGGGATCGGTATGCATGGACGTTGCTGGTCCCCTAGGGGTAACAGGGAAAAAAGGTGAGAAATACCTTTTAGTGCTTGTGGACTCTTTGTCAGGATACGTAACAGTGAAGCCGGTCAGAAAGGCTAACGGCAACAGCATTGTTAGCATGTTGGACCAAGTTTGCAGTATCCTTTGGGTACCCTAGGAATTGAGAACAGACAATGGTACTCATTTTAAGAATGTGCAAGTGGGCCAGTGGTGCCAGCGGAACGGAGTAATGAGAATTCACTCCCCTCCATACAAACCCCAGGCGTACGGGGTAGTAGAGAGAACAATTGGGCTGGCCAAGAACTGGATTGGTAAAAATGCTAACACTCGAGAATGGAGCACAAAAGCTCTCAAAGTGGGGAAGGCTCTGAATAACCGAAGCCGAGCTGATAGGCCCTCCCCTTCAGAGGAGCTGAATCAACTCCCCTTCACATCACCGGAAGTTGGGCGGGGCATGGAAGAAAAAAAAGACAGCCCCAGCCCCAAGGTCCCGTTCTACGTCGGACAGCGAGTGTGGAAAAAGGCACGCAACAAGGAGTGGAGCAACTCAAACCGGTTCCAAGATAGAAAATAACCAGGAAGCAAAGATGGCCAGTAACACGCCAGACCTTCCACCCTATGTTAGACTGGCCACTGTCTATGGGGTGGTGTTAAGAAAATTATTCTCAGCCGACACCGTCTTCAAAGTTCAAACACGCTTCTTTATTATTGCAATAAGGAGCAGAGTTATCTTACATACAGAGATGTTCAAACTCTTACATGCAGGTTGTAAGGCTGCTATTCTGCTCAATGACTCTAAGAGTGGTCTGCTCTTTTATACATTGTAGGTCCGCCCAAAGGTCATCATTGCACAAGAAGACGGTTTAACAACATCTCAATATCAGGAAGCACATAGTTCTGTTATCACCAAACAATGAGTCTTTTGCCTGTTCGTCTCCCGGGCGGCAGTTTGTACATCTGCGGCTTCCTCTTCTCATGTCCTTCAGTTGACTTCAGTTCATGGCCTTCCTCTTCTCGTGTCCTTTAGTTGACTTCAGTTTAAACAGTATTTTTCCATCATAACCCTCCTGTTTATACTCAGTATAATACAGAAACGAGAAAAATTAATAGCTTCACAACAGTTGTCCCACGTAATGGGTATGCATAAAAGCAAACATATGTTCATGTAAGATAAAAATGTAAACTTAGGCAAGTAGGATAGTAAGAGTTATGTAGATGACACAGTCTTTATTAATCAGGTTAGTCTCCCTACATCCTCAGGTCATCTCTTCATCGCTGATTTTCGAAGTCTGATTCATTTATGATATTAGAGTACGGTATCATTTTCTTGTCCTTCTTGAAATAAGTTGATTAAACCATGACTCTCTGTTTCTTCGAATTCCTCCTCCAGTTCGAGACGTTCTTCCCTTAATAAACAAGATGCTTCTTCAGTATGGGCCTGTAGCATTTGTTCAGTAAGGGTCGTCTCAATCAGACGTGTCATTAATCCTCTCATACAAGGGACGCAACAACATCCATATACTGTTAAAATAGCTATCGCTACTATCAATGATGTAAATATTGAGATCACAAATGTTTTCCATCTCCCAAACCATCTAGTGATGAAAAGAGACTATCAATTCCTGCATTCTCGGCCAATTCTTCGAATAACGTGGTCTAACCCTGGAGGCCCTGGTAACAGAGCCGTCTGGTGTCGTATTATTGGGGATAAACGTACAACATGAACAGCCAAATATGGAGCAGACTCCACCTTTTTCTGCTAGAAATATGTCAAGTACCTACAGGAAGAAGATGGGGGAGCTGAGGTGGAAGATCAGGGAGGGAAAGAACACCTACAGGAAGAAGATGGAGGAGCAGCTGCAGCAGAGGGATGTCAGCGGAGTCTGGAGAGGCCTAAAAAACACCTCTGGGTTCAAGGAGCCAGACTCCCAGCCCAAGGGGGACATAAAGTGGGTGAATGACTTGAACATTTTTTTCAACAGATTTGATCAGTCAGGAACCCCTCCCCCGGCCCATTCCCCCCTGCTGCAACCCCCACCAGCTGTACTGCCAGGTTATGGCCCTGTTACCCCCCTACTTCCATCTACTCCCCTCCCCCAACCCATAGCTCCCAGCCACTTGACACCTGCACTTTGTCCCTACAATAAACCAGGTGAGGAGTGAGCTCAAGGGGTGTAAGGTGAGAAAGGCTGCGGGTCCAGATGGTATCAGCTCAAGGCTCCTCAAATCCTGTGCGGACCAGCTGTGCGGGATAGTGGAGTACATCTACAACCTGAGCCTGAAACAAGGGAGAGTACCACAGCTGTGGAAAACATCCTGCGTGGTTCCTGTGATAAAGACTCCTTGTCCTGTTGCGAATTCGTTGATTTCAAATGAGGAGACTTTACTACGAGTAGATCTGCAACTCAGTTTATTAAAACCTTGTGAATGACAGCTTGGCCAAGGACTCCAAGTGTATCAGGAAATCATAGTCAGCGGATTGCTGTTACTCTATAACCACCATCCACACTCAAGCGCCCCGAGCTTCCGGTACAGATACAGTTTATACAGTGGTAGGCGTGGCCTCTTATGGCGTATCTCATTACTATGCCAGGAAGTCTGTGGTTTAGACTTAGCTTCCTCAGTTGGTGCACAGGCTCTGTCCAGAGCCTCTTGGCATCACGATCATCCAATCAGCGACGACTCCTTGGGTGCTATTACACGTGGCAGGCTACGGTTGCCCAATTCTTTCTACACTTGGTACCTGACCTTCACCTAACTCCTTTCTGCACAGGCTACCTAATCTATTCTCTCTGGATGTTTTCTGTTATTGGCCTTCTTTGTTTAGGCGCCACTCCGTGATGCTCCCATCCACTCATTTTATAGTCATAACAGCTAAATCCTTCAACACTAGACTAAAGGTTACATGCATCTCATCCATCAGAGCCTAATAGCTATCTGGTATAAATGACTGTCTTCCCTGTCTCAGTGTACATTTCATATGAGCCCATTTTAGCTTAATCACATTGGTTATACTTATTCATCACGCAGTTACATTCAAGCGTCAAGGCCGCAAAGCATACATTTAATTTCTAACAGTCCCTCCTTTCACACCTTTTAAGGTGTGAACACCTGCATACACTTAACTTCGAACACAAGGCAGCAAAGCATATATTTAATTTCTAACAGTCCCTCCTTTCACACCTTTTAAGGTGTGAACACCTGCATACACTTAATTTCTAACACAAGGCAGCAAAGCATATATTTAATTTCTAACAGTCCCAAGGACTTCAACAGCTACAGGCCGGTGGCGCTGACATCGCAGCTGATGAAGACCCTGGAGAGGTTGGTCCTCGATCACCTTCGGCCCCTTGTGAGACCATCAATGGACCAGCTCCAGTTCGCCTACAAAACCTGGCATTGGGGTGGATGACGCTGTCATCTACCTCATCCAGAGATCCATCTCTCACCTGGAGAGGCCTGGGTGCACTGTGAGAATCATGTTCTTTGATTTCTCCAGTGCCTTTAACACCATCCAGCCCCTGCTTCTGGGGGACAAGCTACAGCACTCGGGGGTGGACCACCACCTCCCCACCTGGATCCTGGACTACCTCACCAACCATCCACAGTACGTGAGGACCCGGGAATGTCAGTCAGACACAATTGTCAGCAGCATGGGGGCCCCATAGGGTATGGTTCTGGCTCCGTTTCTCTTCACCCTCTACACTGCAGACTTCACCCACAACACAGCAAAATGTCACCTACAGAAGTTCTCTGACAACTCTGCTATCGTCAGCCTCATCTCTGATGAGGATGACAGGGAGTACAGGGAACTTACTCAGGATTTTGCCCTCTGGTGCCAAAAGAACCACCTCCAGCTCAACGCAGAAGAAGACCAGGGAGCTGATGGTGGACTTCAGAAGGCGTCAACACTCTCCATCCACACCAGTGAACATCCAGGGAATGGACATTGAGATTGTAAAATCTTACAAGTACCTGGTTGTGGAGGAGTACTTGGAAAGGTCCCTCCCACCGAGCTGAGTGCCAATGTTTCTTTTTTATTATTTTGATGATAATTCTCCTGGCTGGACTGTTGTCACTTCTTCAGGTAGTCCCTCTGTGGGACACACAACTGAACTCGTAATATCTCTTCTTCTCAGCATGTTAGTCATATATTCAGCAGTTTTGAGTTCCTCCTGGGGTAACTCAGAAGTAAATGGTTTTAGAGCTGGAATATAACATGGTCTTCCATACATCATTTCAAATGGAGATATGCCCTTATTGCTCGGTAAAATGTGAATACTTAACATTACCGGTGCTAAGCATTTCAATCATGACATGTTCGTTTCTGCCATCATCTTTCTTCAAATTTTTTTGTCAAATGATCTGTAACTTTATTCGCAAAATGAGTTCCATTATCACTGGATATCTTTTCTGTTATGCCAAATCTCGGTATTATGTCATTTGCTAACATTTTAGCGACAGTTAGTGCATCTGACTTTTTAGTTGGGAATACTTCAATCCATTTAGTGAAAGTATCTACTATTGTAAGACAGTACTTCTTCCCTTCACAAATGGCGTTAGTTCAATAAAGTCCATACATATGTTTTGAAAAGGATATTGAGATGCAGGCATCTGTCTTCTTTTAGGTCTCATCTGTCCCTGTGGATTCTTCCTGGCACAGATGTCACATGTAGCACAACATTGTTTTAATAGTTTGTAAAGCCATAGACTGTAAACACATTATTTATCATAGTAACCATCCCTCCTGTTGAGACATGGTCCATCCCTTGGCTCAAAAGTGCCGCAGAATGATGCAGGCTTTTAGGTAGCACAAATTTTCCATTTTTCCCTTACCAAAGTCTTTGTGTATTAATTTTACAGCCTTGCTTTTTCTGTTTTCGATGATATGTCTTGCCTATTTTGTAGGATTTCATGATCTAACTCTATCTGCTCCTGTGCCTCTGTATGTAGCTGTCATGTTTTGCCGTTTCCCTGTTGTGCAGCTCTTTTAGCTTCCTCATCTGCCTTGTGATTACCTTGTGAAACTGAGTCAGTTCCTGTTGTGTGTTACATGGTGAATCAGGACATTCTATTATTACTGCAGACTAACAATGATCTAAATACTGGTTTAATGCCCTCAACAGCTTCTGGTTTTATTGGATATTGTCTTTGATAAGGTGTGAAACTTCCTTTTGGTGTGATACTGACTGGTTCGACTCCTTTCATTTTACATACATCTGCTGGTCCTGTTGACCACAGAGATACTGGTATTTTATATATGAGTTATTCCTGTTCTCCAGTCAGTGTAAATATTTCTCATTTGTCACACGCATAGAGGTGCAGATTTTTTGTAACCAATGTGCTCCATTGCAATCTTGTTGTATAGGTCTGCAGCTGGGCAGAATACATGACCTTTGGATCTTTTGTTAATGGTTTCCAATCGCCTGCCTCTTCTGCTTGGGTGAAAAAAACTCCTACTTCTGCCCACGTCATGTTATATGTTCTAGCTAATGAGATGTGAGGGGCTTGGCATGATTTAAATAGTTTTGCATCTTCTGGTGAGAGTGTGCAACTTGCTGCCATGACTCCATCTACCCCCCATTAAAGATATTTTAACGTAGATGTGGGATTCCTGAAAAACTGTTTTTCATAATCTTTGTCTGGTCCTGGAGAGTGTCTGAAATACATAGTACAGTGCATATTTTCGGGTTGTTTAAATATGGATCCTGTACTTCCCCTTTGTTTAGCCTTCTCTGCCAGCAGCTCATGTGTTACTGATCTTGGTGGTGTCTGAGTTAAATCCAGTATGTATGTATAGTTAGGAATGTTGTCTCCTTCTCTAACATATCAGAAAGGCTCTCACTGTGTATGCCTCCATTAACTGACACAATTTTTTTTCTCTTGATTTAACCAATTCTGATAATCTGTTGGCCATACTCTGTAGTATGACTGTTTTGCATGCAAACAGAAAATCTACATTCCTCCCCATCACACTCAGTCACCCATGGTTTTATTTCTGTTAATAAACAAATTGCTAGTGTCTGTAACTCTAACACTTCAACATCCTCCTGTTTGTCTGTAGAGTTATCTTGTGGTTGAGTGTGTGTGGGTGTGTGACCTGACTGTTGAGCCTTGTTTAATCACGTGGAGGAAGAGGGGGAGGTGTGATCACTTCCTCCTCTCTGGTGCCTTTGTCTCACCCAGTGGCCTGTCTTTCTGCATTTGAAACAAGCGTCACTTCCTCCTGCTCGTCTCCCTCGGCCTCAGCCTATCAAGGATGAGGTAACGATGAGGACCCAAACGCAGATAACCGGAGAGTTTAACAAAAAGAGCTTTATTAACCTGGGAGAGGGCTCGGGAAGGGGACTGAGAGAGGGCTCGGGCAGGAGGCAAGGGGGCTCGAGAGAGAGGGCTCGGGCAGGAGGCATGGGGGCTCGAGAGAGAGGCCTCGGGAAGGAGGCAGCAGCTCGACAGTAGAAACAGTGGTCTGACGCAGCTCGACAGCGGAAACAGGGATCTGACGCAGCTCGACAGCGGAAACAGGGATCTGACGCAGTTGGACAGCGGAAACAGAGGTCTGACGCAGCTGGACAGCGGGAACAGAGGACTGACGCAGCTCGACAGCGGGAACAGAGGACTGATGCAGCTCGACAGCGGGAAGAGGGGACCGACGCAGCTCGACAGCAGGAAGAGGGGACCGACGCAGCTCGACAGCGGGAACAGGGGAGCGACGGGCAGAGTTGGAGTTCTTCTGACCACCTCCAGGACGGCCGGATCTCCTCTTCTTAAGCCTGGAAGCTCTTTGAAGACTCTGAGGCCCTCCCAGGGCCAGGCGAGATCCGAGAAAAAGGTCAGAGTCTGGATCAGGGGTGTCGAGAAAAGCCTTGAGATAGTCTGGCAAAGAGCTGAATAACCATGGCTTCTCCACCACTTCTCTGTGGGCCATACTAAGCGCCACCCCTTTGAGCTCCCTACAGGGGGCTCTCTTCCACTCCTCGATGAGGCATATCAAAGTGAATGAAAGAGCCATCATCTCCTCGTCAAACTTATCTGCTGGGTCCATCTTGTGGCCAGTTCATACTATCAAGGATGTGGTAACGATGGGGACCCAAACGCAGATAACCGGAGAGTTTAACGCTTTAACACAGATTGTGTCGACGCTGACACAAATGCGCAAGCGCACTTTGGATTACCGTAATTCCGTCACTGTTTGTGCGATCGAAAAATAAAAAACCCAACGGTTTCTGAAAGCTGAGACTCTGCGCTTTACAGCAAATATGGTTTCATTACGGTAATTTCACTTGCGTCTCTCCCGGAAGCCCGTGAAACAGCGCCTTTGTTCCGAGCGAATACACACACAGCTGCAGAGAAATACAGACAACAGAGCGGAGAACAGCGGATTTAATTAAAATGGAAGCAAGACGGTATGTAAATCGACATTTGTATTGCGTGGGGACTTTTTTAGAACGGTGTACCAAGTCTGTACGTTTGTACTAGGTGTGTAACTGTACTTTCTATGCGTAAATGTGCACATCTTCAAGTAGCCTGCGTCCTAGGAGAGGCTGTGCGGAGGCTGGAGCTGGAGATGAGGAGGGGTCCACCAGACGTCACATTCAGGACCGGAGAGGGAGAAGCCGTGGGGATGCTGGAGGATCTGGTCATGCTGTCATATTGTCTACACAGACAACTTTTACTCCAGTCCCCTCCTCTTCAGACACTTGAGCCAGCAGGGATTTGGAGCTTGTGGGACATACAGGCAGGGAAGAGTTGGTGTCCACAACACCCAAGAAAATGCACTCACCAAAAGAAAAAGAAGTTTGTGAAGTGGATGTACACCAGAGACACGTGATGTGCCAAAACAAAATATCTCTGTCCCCAGACCCACCACAGTTACAGAGTACAACAAGTACATGGGGGGAGTGGACACCTCAGACCAAATGATTGGCACAAATTCAGTCCACCGGAAAACCAGGAGATGGCCCACCACTGTTTTCCAGCATCTGGTTGACATCGCTGTGACAAACTCCTTTGTCATCCACAAGGCTTGCTGTGCCAGCCTGCATCAGGAGAATCCTATGACCCGTCAGCGTTTCCAGGAGGAGCTCACTGCACACCTCCTTGAAGCGGACTTGAAATGGCCTCAGAAGACACCAGGTAAAAACACATCCCTGTCTCCACAAGCAGCGGACAGAACAAAGTTCAGAGACCCAGCATGAGACGTGTGAGGACTGTGATGTGGGCCTGTGTCTGCAGCCAGAGAGGAACTGTCACTGGCAGTACCACCAAGGCCTTTGAGTGTGAAAAGAATTACCCTGTGTGGCAAAAAAAACGCCTGTTCATAGTTTCCATTTTATGGCCTGTTTTTGAACATTTAAGAGACAAAGACTCTCAAATTTTATTGTAAATAGTTTTATACATTTTATATTCAACTTGCAAAATCTGTTATTCATGTACAATTGCAGTGTTTTTTGTTCACTAAAACTCTAAAATCAAATTCCGTTTGTGTTTTTCTTCATTTTACACTGTTATTACACTCTTATAACAGGCAGTAAATTGTAAATAACTGCCAGATGTTGAAAGTTCCAGGTATTCTTGAAAAATGGGCAAAAGCACTTACTCACAGCACATTTTCTGAGCTTTTTATAGTCAAAATAAGCAAAAAACACAGGGATCAGGCGAAGACGGATTCAGGTCACGGAAACAGGATCGAGGAAGCCGGGGGGAATCAGGAACTTGGGAAACGGGAAGACGGGAACGACGCTGGAACTCTCGAACATGGACAAACGAAGACGAACTGGCAACAAGGGACATACACACAGACTATATACACCAGGAAGTGGGAGGGGACACAGGTGGAGACACTAACGAACAGAGTGGAGACAGCTGGGGACCGGAAGTAGGAACAACAGACACGAGAGGGAACATGCAGTTAACAATAAAACAGGAAGCACAAACACAACACAAAACATCACACAGCCTCTGTCCTTCCCTCAGAAATTCTGTCCCTGGGGAGGTCCGTATCTCTTATGCTCTACATCCTGATGATAAACAGACACATCCTCCTCATCCTCATAAAATGCGGAAGCGGTTTTCTTGCCTGACGTCTGCTTTTTTTTTTTATTTTGACTTTTGCATGCACTGCATATGCTTTTGTCTCACCAAGAGTAGCTGTTTGCCATCCTATCTGATGCTTTCTTACAAAAGCTGAAAACGGGTGTTGGAGGCCCATTGAGGAAAAAAATTTTTTAACTGTTGTTGGTAAGGCCCGTTTGGATCATTTGCCTCAATGTGTATCACTGTGTGTATCAAAAACTTCTTTCAGTCTGGCAAAATATCTAGTCACAGGCCCTGTGACCCCTCCTCACACACACACACTCAGCACTCTCACTCTGTAGGCCATCTAGAAGATTCCAATTCCCTCGCACAATACACCAATATGGCCCTAAAGAGACACGATTCTGTTTCAACACCAGTCAGTCTGTCGTCAGACATTTTTACTTCCCTTGGATCCCATTTTTCACATATTATTATTAGACAACTGTGAGCGGATGCGCTCACACAGAGAACCGACAGCGGAAGAAATGAAGAGAGGGAGCGTTTCTTTGGGAGCGCAAAACAGTTTATTGTAGGCAGCTCGGTCTCCGCCTCGCCTCCGCCTCCGCCTCCGCCCTTGCCTCCGTCTCGTCTCCGTCTCTGTCTCAGTTCCCGTCTCAGTCCCGTCTCTCTCCGACAGGAACCCAGCCTACTGCAAGACAGAACCAGGTCATCGGCGTGCTTTTATTGTGCGACTGATTACCTGATTCCGTCCAGCTGCCTGGCCTCCAGCTGAGCCACTCCCATCTCCTCCCCAGCCACCACACCCCACTGCCACATACCCCCACCGCCCGACTCAGGCCGGGAGCCCCCCGGCCGCAAGCTG
>CALSCE010009770.1:0-50012 GCA_943593645.1 Bovichtus variegatus | reverse complement strand
ATCAACACAAGACAATCTGCATTTGGCTGCAGGCCTCCTAAATCTGGAGGTAGCGCCCTCTAGCAGTGAATATTATGAACTATGAATGGGGCTTTGGTTCAAATTATTTGTTTGTCTACAACTGAAACCAATCATTTTATTGATTTTTGTAAATTGACTCGCGTGCCGCACAAAATGGAGTCTGGGGCCGCATGCGGCCTGGGGGCCGCCAGTTGTCCATCTCTGGCTTAGACTGTCGAGGAATTTACACTAAGCTCTTCTCATCTCCCACTCTATCTGTATGCATTTATGTCCTCGCTATCAGTATGCTATCGTGTCATCTCTATCTGTATGCATTCATGTCCCATAAATGCATGTTACTAACGAGGCATCTGGGGCATCATCCCCAGAGGTTTTGTGTCTCTCATCTTGCAAGTTTCATTTTTATCTGGGTGAGAGCAGGGTTGTCTCACAGTCCTCTACATCAAACCTTCGAGGAACACCTGACCAAGATTGGTGGGTGCTGATGGCATCGAACACCAGGCTGAGAAGATTCAAGCCATCAGAGACATCAAAGCTCCGACAGCCATGTCAGAACGCAGGAGCTTCCTGGGTGTCTGCACCTACTCCCGACAGTTTATTGAGGACTACATAAAAATAGCCAGACCGCTCACGGAGTTCCTCCGCAAAGATAAGCCCTTCGAGTGGAGAGAACCCCAAGAGCAGTCCTTCTGCCAGATGAAAAAGATACTCTTGTTTGGCATTATGTATGCCGTACCCAGAATATGATAAATAGTTTCACCTCAAGGCATGCTTCTCCCCCCACTGCCTTAGTGCCACCCTGGAAAAGCAATATGACATAGACAAGCGTGTCATGCCTACGCGAGCCAACGTCTGAGAAGCATCAAAAAAAAGTTTTCCAACTGCAGAATAAACTTTTTGTGCCACCTGGGGCCGTGTAACATTTTCACAGCTATAGACAGTTCAGGAGGCAATTTTAGAGAATTGTCACCAACCCGTCACTTGCCACAGCCAATGGCTGAGGGAAGGATGAGCATCCAACTTCCTGGATGATGGCATTGCAGGGCTATGACATTGAGTTTAATTACGCCCATAACCACAAGAATGTCAGCATTGCAACTGTGAGGAACAACCAAGCTCCCAGTTCCTACTTGTCACACACTTTGTCGCTTCCATTAAATCAACATTATTATGATGAGAATGTTTGCCAAGACCTCCCCTGGTCTATCTAGATGGTTGCTCGCTCCACCATGAAATCTAGAGCCGGCCCAGAGTTGGCATTTTTTGGGTCAACCACGACATGGACGAACCGAACCTTTACCAACTGGGCCCCAAAACAAGTCAGTATGTGGAGATCGCTGCAGTGCTCTTCACACTCCAACAAGCCGCCAAACTGGCTAGGGTGCAGATGGTGATCTGTTCTGACTCAAACTACTCTCGTCACATCTTCATTCCCCAAGTGGAAAGAAAACAGCATGAAAAAACGCCAGAAAAGTGAAACACTCTGAACTCTTCCTAGCTTGCGACTGACTTGCGACGGACTAAGGGATGAACGTTTACTGGAAGAAGGTCAAGGGTCATTCTCAGGTCACCGGTCCTGACAGGAAAGGTAATGACAAAGCTGCCGCCTAGCCAAGCAAGGTGCAGAACAGGGCACACCTTGGGAGTTCTAGAATGATTGGGACCTTACACTTGGGTTGTAAACTGGGCAATGCAGATTTGGTCGCTATACAGGAGAGAAAACTGACTATTCAAGCCAGCCAGCAGCCGGTGCTGAACCTTCCACTGCAGTTAGAAGACATGAGAAAAGGCTTTGTTAGTCTACACCAACTACACCTCCTTGGCCATTATGGCCAAACCGACCAATTTTCGGGACCTAACCATGTGGGGAAACAAATACTTTAAGTTTAAGTTTAAAGTGTATTTGAACAATTTACAATACACAAACATTGTTCACACACTGTGAGTGCAACAAAAATTGCAAATAAAAATAAAAAAGTAAACCGTGGATATATAAATATCAATGCATGGGGAAAAGCACCAGTCAGAGGTTAAATGGTCTTTTAAGCATCTTCTGTAACATCTTTATTGAAGAACAGTTTTGTGTCAGATGGGAAATGCCATTCCATAATTTGGTTCCCAGAAATGTATTCAAAAATTTACTTTTTTGAGAAATTTAGGAAGATGAAGATCTGAAGAATGACGAGTTGGGTAAGAATGGACCTGTGAAGTAGGTCTTGAACTGCTATGGCAATGGTGGCACATGCAGAGACAGCGGCCTTCATTGCTAGGAGTAGTTCTTTCCTTCTTTTTTGGATGGCTTCAAGAAAGTCGTCATTGATAAAGATACCTGTAATGGTACATTTCATTATTCTGTAATAACTTTCCACTGTGTGCATTAAGCTTCGATTATGTATTTTGCACAATTTCATTTGTATAACCATTCCAGCAAATTTATGATTGCTATCTGTTTATCGAGTGAAGAGTTGACTGCCCTCCTCAGAGGGACCCCTGCTCTAACTAATCTCCTCTCTTTTAATACTTTAACCTCTGACAGCGGAACTCTGGATAACCGGATGACTAGTTGCAATCACATTCCTTTCAATCTCTTCGATCTTTTTGTTCTTTCCCGTAGAAAGTTTCTCCAAACTCAGGAATGCGGTCAGCAAGACTATAAAAGTAGAAAAGGAATCTCCGCACTTTGTACTTCGCTGCAGACTGCTTGACACTCTGTATCGTTGGTCCTTTTTATAAGAATAAATAATTCAAATATAACTTATCCAATCAAGTATCTTTATTTCAGTATAATGGATTTGCTCCTCAACACCTATTAGTATAGTTTGTGAGGAAAAGAATGCCATGATAAACTTGGCGTCACAAACAGGATCCTTTGAACCGGAGAAGAACGGTGACTGATCCTCTGGAAGAACTTCTCCTTCCACCTCTACCTCAAATAAAGATTTAAGAGACGAGAGGACCATTCTGCCGAGGTTCCAGACTGTCTTCACTGGGATCCAAAGGACCCATTGTGTCCTACCTCAAATTAAATGGTAATGGTAAATGACTGGTACCAACCACCACTCCTCTTTCTATACATTACTCTTTACCACATAGCTTCAGATTTTATGACCCACCGAAAGAGAGCTGGTTTCAATCACACCTGTCTTCCCATCTCTATTGTGCTCTGTTCTCTCCCTCTGAGGAATGTGGTCATCAAGACGTTGTGAAGAAATCTCCGTACTTTGTACTTCGCTACAGACTGCTTGGCACTCTGTATCGTTGTTCCTTCTTGCAAGAATAAAGAATTCAAATATTACTTATTCAATTAAGTATCTTTATTTCAGTGTAATATCTCACCATCTCTTATGATAGTTTACGTTGGTTAAATTCCACAACATGGCATGGTGGCAGTAGCTTGGAAGGCAGCAGGCAGAGAAGAAGCCGCATGAAAGACCGTGGCACTGCAGCAGTCGCACCAGGATCGGACACTGAGGCCACAGACTCCGGGGCATAGGCAGGCGAAATAAACAGCATTAAGTACAACATGTGATGTAACAGCAACAGCATAACAGCATTCTAACAGACATGTGATGTAAGAATAACAATAATGAGATGTCATTTTCAAATAGATCACCTTAACAGCATGGAAACCACAATTACAGGCCATGGACAGACCCCCCTCTGCATGGGGCACTTCTCAATCTGAAACCATCACAATTGTTATTCAGCCTGGAGCGAGCGAGTCACTCAGTGTACAGTACATCGTCTGATTGATATTATCTGCACCAGCATATTGCCCATTTTTCATCAACGGACAGACTAATGACATTAATAAGTAATGGGTACATATTTTGCTGTACTTTACCTTCTGAAAGAGGTCATGCCACTTGCGCTGCCTTGGCGCTGGTTTATTGTCTCCTCCAGGAGGCCAAACCCCAGAGCTGGCAAATGCTCTCAGCCGCACCATCCACTGTCCGTCTCATATTGCCTTGTGGCTATTAGGTTTAGTGCTCATCTAAAGATAACATGGACAAGATAACGTTAACAATAGCTTCATCTATGTATGAGCATAAACATGGTATGTTGACCAAGTGCAGTACAGTCAAATAACACTATTAGTGAAGCAAACTACACTGGTAACATGTTATCGGTTATTAATACATGTTTTCTATACATGTTAAAATATTCATACACATAATTCATATGTATACTGTATAATTATCCTTTATCTATCATTGATATATTTATATCATAATATATAATATGCTATTTTACAAAAATACCAATCTTTATCAGTCTTTATATATATATATATATATATATATATACACATACATACATATATATATATATACATACACACCTACATTTTATATCATTATATATAGAGAACAATACACTTTGACCCTGCAGCATATAAATACACATTCAAATAAGGCCATTATTAATAGCAATCATAAATTACAGCAGGTAATATTAACGTTGGTTATTGTGGAACCTTGGCGCACGTAAACACACACTCTAATTACATTATCAATAGAAATCATGAATTACAGAAGGTAATATTACCGTTGTCTATGTTGAAACCTTGCAGCACATAATGACTATCGTAATATCTACCTTACAGTAGGATTAACGTCGGCATCGTTAGTCATAAACGGGTCGTAAGCTTAATAAAATGATACGGTAATTGATACAACGTTTGTATAACTACTTACTCCACGTCTTACATGGCTGTTTCCATTCATAAATATGACAGTTAACGTTATTACATGTAGAAACATCAGCGATTGCTAACGATTGCTTGCTAGCGTTATGCCCCGACTGAAGTTGCTGTATAACGTAATGTAGACAGTAGCCGACCAAGTGATACAATTAATTTTAGAGAAGAATTGAAATATAAGTTGTATGACTGTTAAAAACGTTTAATGTTGTTACTTACTTTGAGGAGCTGTTTTATGCTTCGCGACACGTCCAATGTCATCCAGTGGCGTGATGAGGGCGTATTCTCGGAGAGAAAGTGAGCCGTGATTGGCTTAGGTCCAATGTGATCCCTTGGTGTGATTGGTTTTGGTCCAATCTAACAATGGACAGTGAGCGACGTGATTGGCTCAGATCCAATTTAACAATGGACAGTGATTATCGTGATTGGATGATAAATTGGAGATTGGACAGCCGATCCTGAGACTACCACCACCACATTATCCCGATTATCTGTTATCTGCCCAGGCCCAACACCAAGAAACAACTGATGTGTCATGTCTCGTAAAATATGTTAGTCTTGTTAGCCACTGTCTGTCTTTGTACTTCCTGTTTTATTTTGTAGTTACCTCCTTGTGTGTTTTCCCGCTTCTCGTCAGTGTCTGCCCCGCCCACCGATTGTTTCCACCTGTACCCACTTACCTCATGTTTAAACAGTCATGTCTCCCCTTGTCTTGTGTCAGTTTGTCTTTTTATGTCCTTGTGTCATGAACCTGCGTACCAGCCTTATGAAGAGATTTGTTGTGAATCTATTAGTGAGTATTTTGAGTTTGTACTGTTACTGTACTAGTAAAGAAGTTTGCTTTACACTCCACCTCAGTTTCTGGCGTCGTGCATTTGAGTCTTCCTACCCTGTGTCTGTGGTCGTGGCATCATGTCTTTTATGGGAACATGTTCAGACTGTAGAACCTTCATAGCTAACTATGCCATTCTTGAATCTCTGATCTGATTTACGAAAATAACTTGTTTTCTAATAACCCTGTGGAGTGGACACCTCAAGCTGACCAAGCTTTCGTTAATCTCAAAATGGCCCTTCAACAGTCTCCTACTCTTGGTCTTCCAGACCCGGCCAAACCATTCACACAGGCAGTGTACGAGAGAATTGTTGTATGACATCTGTTCTTTTGCAGACACATGGGGACAGACTTAGGCCTGTGGCCTACTTCTCTGCCAAAATTGATCCTGTAGAAGCAGGATTGTCTCTCTGCCCCCGAGCAGTGGCTGTATGTAAGAAGGCCCTTCTTGCATCACGTGATTATAGTAGGATATTCATAAGACACACTCCTTGTCCCACATGCTGTCTCTCTTATTCTTCGTTAAAAGCTGTACCGTTCTTAACCCTGCATCTCTTTTGCCTCTTCCAGATGACGGTGAGGAACTGTTTGGCTGAGCTACAAGTTTAGTGCACTTCTCGCATGGACCTGTCTGACACTCCACTTGATAATCCCGATTTGATTCTGTATGTGGACGGCTCTGCTTCTAGAGACCCTGCCACAGGAACTAATCGTGTTGGTTTTTCTGTTTCAGATACTGCTGTGCTTACAGCAGATCTTTCTCAGCACAGGCAGCAGTGCTTATTTCACTCATGGAGTCCTGCAAATTGGCAAGAGATGGGTCGGTAACCATTTACAGACTCAAAGATATGCTTTTGGTGTCGTACATGATGTTGGGGCAATATGGAAACAATATGGTTTCTAACATCTGATAAAAACATTGTGCATCACAAACTTATCGATGCCTTGTTGTCTGCCATTCTGCTCCCCAAGGCTATCTCTGCGTGTAAATGTGCAGCTCACACATAAGCTACTGACCCTGTATCTCAGGGGAATGCCAGAGCTGTTGCCTCTCGCCCGTTTACACCGCAACATGACACTGAACACACACGCATGCTAACATCTGTTCCTTCCTCTTGCTCAGCACTTCAATCCACTGCTACAGCAGTAGAGAAACTCCTCTGGACCTCCTGCGACCGCAGATTCCATGATGGCGTTTGAGTTGGCCCTGACAACAAGCCCTGTCTGCCTAAACATTTTTTTTGCATTATGCTAAATTGACACATGGGGTTGATCATGTGTCAAAAGGGGGAATGCTTAGTGCAATCACAAATTCTTGGTTTCCCGTGTGTGCGTGCGTATACTGCCTATTGTGTTGATGTACATGAGGAAAAGAACAAAAACAAATCTTTCACCCTTTGAAGTCCTGTTTGCAGTCCCTCCTCACATTGGTGTGAGACCTTCCAGCTCTCCCCCTCCTTCCACAGCTCATGACATGACATGGTGACTTATTGTCCACTTGGATCCATGCCAGCCACTGCAAGAAGGTACCAAATCCCGAAACGCCTTACACTGCCTAGACTCCAAGAGAATCACAGAGGGTGTCGTTGAATCTAACTGGAAGGAGTTAGCCTCAGTTTGAGCAACAAGCGTCCCAGTGACTTATGCAGTAACACTGCCCTCAAACTCAGCCAACATAGGAGAAGCCATCGAGGGATCTACAAAAAAGAAGACTGAGAACAGTCAATCACCTCCAGATCGTATGTTATCTACACTGTGGTATAATTGTTTACACCCTGTACCTAAAACATGGAAGAATTTGACATGTGCTTTTGTATTGATCATTTCTATTCTCACCCGTTATATGGTTTTGCCTACTTCTTTTTTTTTTTTTTGTTTCCACACTTAAACCAAGGATCAAGAGAGGGACGAGCATTACTCAACCAGACGGTTCTGTCACCAAGGCTTTAGAAGGACTTTGATCGCTCAGAAGAATTAGGTGAAAACTCTGGTATTGACACTTCACTCACAGGTTGGTTAGATAGTGTAACGGTATGACCAGTCCACAAGGAGAGAGGGACTCAATTGCACGACTCAGAGACAGAATGATGAAGATGCAAATGGTCTTTCCTGAACCTTGACAGTATAGTAGATACACTTGCAGGCAGCGGGACATACAAAACATGCAGGGATAATCCAGTCCGCCAAAACATCTGGCGGACGGGACCTGATGGATGGCATGTCCTGATCCTGCAGACCCAGTGCCTCCCGCCGAGTCCCCTGTTCGAGTTCTCCCCGAGACCCCTGATCCTGCCGCTGAGCCGTGGCAGACCACTGATCCTGCTGCTGAGTCCCCTGTTCCAGTTCTTCCCCAGACCCCGTCCGGTCTACCTCCTTCCTGGCCTCCAGAGCGGTTTCGCCAGTCTTGCCGACCTCCTGCCCTTCCCCCAGAGCATCTCCGCTCGTCAGGTCGTCATGGCATTTATTCATTTATTTGTCTGTACGGTAGTTATTAGTTTTGTGGGTAGTCAGTAGTTTAAGAAAACTTTTTTCATTTATAAATAACTTGATTATGTCAGTGTGCATAAACGATAGTCACTGTACACAAGTCAAATCTGTAATGGATCAAAAATGTATCCTGTGTTCTCAGATCAGTTTGCACAATCTTCCTTTATCATCGAAGGAAGATTTTCAGCTTGGTTGAATTTCAGCAGTGAAATGGGGTTTGGGAATTTGCAAATAGTTAACAGTGGAGCTTCTTGCTCCTTGACACTGAAGTAAACCTCTGCTAAACTTTAATTGTGCTCTGTTGCTATGAGCACAGATCATACCCTACTGCTGATTTGTGTACAGGGCAACAATGTAATATGTCAAGTATCCTTTTATCTACAGTTGCCCCATGGCCTTTTTAGCTACTCCCTTAAGGCATGTCACCTGACAGTTGCATTGAGTGTCCATTTCATGAAAAGATAAGTATATTCTGTCAATGCTGAAGACTTTATAAACAGGAAATATTACCTCAAGTTGTTTCTGTTGACGTCTGAGTAGCACATCCTCCAGAGGACTCCTGCCCTTTCCCTCCTCTTCCCAGTCAGTCTGCACCCTCTTCCTCCTCTCCAGCACCTGCTGAAGTTCTGACCTGCTGCTCAGCGCCAGACCCCTTATCCCATAGAGGAAGAGACAGAGCAGGCATTAGATATGGTTAATAGACAATGACAGGGTATACTTTTGTCAAATTTCCATTCTATGCCAGACTTGAATAGAATGACACTCTTCCATAGTTTCAGTGTACCCAAAATATTCAGTTATCTTTAGTTTTATATAATTTCACCAACTTGTCACCATTGTTATTGCAGGGATAATCCAACTGAACTGTAATTTTATTTCACATCATTATTTACCCAGATGTTGTGTTTGTGATTTAAATTTCTCTTTGGGAGGAAGGTGTTTTGTTTAATTTTTTTTTTTCTGAGCTAAAGGGTCGCAAGGGACATTCATCCAGATGATATCATTATCAGTAGACACAGAAACTGCAGTACCAGTTTGAAAGAGTAGTTAACAATTTCCACAACAATCAAAAAATTTTAATTTTAGAGCTGTTCTTCATGTCATGTAACTACATTTACAACAATCTGTACAGTCATGTCAATCTCACCCAAACTATCTTTGGGATAGGTATTATTGAAACCCATTTGCCTGTTCATCACCACAGTGTTCCCAAATCAACCATGGCTGAAATGTTTATGATTATCGTTATACGTACAGTATATCATTGATTTTCTTGAGCTATTGTCATTTTGCGTATTACTGTAGGTGCGATTATATGGTGACACCTACTGCAAAATGACCCACCTTCCTTGAAATACTAAACTGAACATGCAAGTCAGTTTACATCTTTGAAGCTGCATCTCGGGGTACATGTCTTAATGGCACCATATTTGGGCCTCTGTGATGTAAGTTACCCATAAACCAAAACCCATGGCAAGATGACAAGGCAGAAGTACTGTTATTTCAATACAAGATGATATGCGTTTGACTACCACTAACTACGTTGTTGGTCAATTGGCAAGTGTAGCATGGGACATCTAACTACTATAAAGCAAGGACTCTTTGTCTGTGGGTATATTGGTATTTATGAACCGTTCATCTGATTTATATCTGTATTTGAATTTGTCTCATGACTCTCTGGAGGCCATGCTGAATACCTTTTTTGCACACAAGGATCAGCTCAGCCATTTCTCCCCACAAAATTGTCTGGAGAAGTGCAGGAAATTACATTTTCAGTCTAAAAAAAATTTGATTCACAATAATAGGAGAGTAAAGCTTAATTTCTAATGGTTTAATGTACTTTTATTTGCTGATTAAGTAATGGAAACTTGTTAAAATGCAAATGTTGCCTTGAGGCAACACCGTACAATTATGGATTGCCATCATTTTCTTTTTATCTCTACAATTTAACCTAGATACATTTTATGTTAAAGTTGTAGTAAAGTAGCATGGCTCTTGTACAGTTGGGACTGCAAGGACTGTGGCTTTCCAGAAGAAGGAAATGTACAGCTTGCTGAAATTCGAAGTTGCAAGTTGCCTTTGCAACGAAAGGAAAGTCTCCATCACAGACTGTTGATTGAGACCTGGCTGAGAAGCGCAGAGGTCCTGCCTAATCAGTGCCATCAACACCTGTGTATCAGGACAACACTGACCATTTGCCTGTGTGGGTGGAGAAAAAGGGCTGGTGCAAATACCCTGGCTGTAAGGGTATAGTGAAAGTGCGGTGTTCAACTTGCCTATGCTTCACTGCTGAGAAGAACTGCTTCATGAATTTCCATAAGCAGTGAGATTGTTTTGTGAAACGGCTCATGTAAAGTTGGATGAAATATGCTTCCTCTTCAATGCATTCATTCCAATAGGTTGTTCCACAATGGTACAATGTTTCCTGCAGGCAACATTCAGACATGTAATCTTGTTAAAATATTAATAACTATTTTCATATTTTAAGTTGCATGCATTTTAACCTGTTGAGGCTATTTAGTATTTTCCATGTTTTCAAATAAATGTTGTTCAAATTTGAAACTTTTTTTCATTAGCCATTATGGTACAGTGTTGCCTCAATGCAACGCACACCAAAATATGAGGCATAATGTGTACCAGAGGGAACACTGGTTAATTTACTCTTCAATTTCTTCTTTCAAAAATATAATACTGTTACCTATTACCTTTCCTCTAACTGGCCATGGTCAACCTCTGTCACTGCCTCTGCCAATGTAACTTTTCTTACTTTTGCAAAAGCCTTTACCGTGGCCTGTGTTAAAAGTACCATCAGTCTGTCATTAGTGTGCTTAGTTATTAATTTGCTCCATAAATAAAGATATTTTTATGAAAAATGGAAAAGCCTTACATGTCAACATTTGACTGAGAAATAATTTAATGTCGTTTTTCTGTCCACTAACATCTGCCATCATTTCAGACCCTGCTCTTTTCCTGTTGTCTTCGTTGTGTTCCTACCTTTTCAAGTCCCCTGATGCCTGCCTGCCGACATTATGTTCATTACCCTATACCCTATTATCCAAATAGTTTATGCTTAGACATTCACAGTAGTCTAGTCATTGCCACTCATTGCCAGTCATTGCCAGTCATTGTGTTGCCTAGTCCTTTTTGTTTTGCCTTAATCTGCCTACCTGCACTTTTAACCCTTTTTCCTGTCTGCCTTTACTTGTTTAACCTGTTGGTGTCCTGTGTTATACCTGCTGACAAAGTAAACTCTGTTATATTGCTCCTGTTTTTTTCAAATTTTGGGTCATAGGCAGTATTTCTCAGTTTCCCATTGTCTTACTGTCACCATTTCTAGAAAGTACCGCTACAATTTTCATTTCTAAAATATTTTTTTGTCTTTACTATTGTTTCAAGTACCTATGGAGCCTCAATATGTAAGTTTGTCTTTGTTTCGTCCTGCTATCCTCTTGTTCCTTCCTGACCAACTATCATTTTGCAGTCTAACTTTTGTCTATGTCATACCAGGCAAGAAACCCGGCCTTAAACCAAACTGTAAAAATTCATCCAATTCCTTAAGTAATGAATTTCTAGTATTGAATATCATGTGCAATTTTAGGAGATTTTGTGCCTTTTTACAGGTGCTGTACTTTAACAAACTCCTCCTACAGATTTAATCCGATAGGCTTCAAATTTAGTCAGTACCATCTAAGGACCATGACGATGAAAGGCTTTCAAAATCCTGAGTTTTCACTGAACGACCTTGCTGTGGCATGGCGGCCATTTTGTGCAATTCCCAAGAAACAAGTTAAGCATACATTGTCTAATCTGTCTGTTTCATCATTTATCATGTAGTCATGGCACTACCAACTGGCAACAGGAAGTTACAGGTTTTGTACTTTTACCACCAATGCAGATTAAGCAGATCCATCTGAAATTTGGTCAGAAGCCTTAAGAACTGAATGCTGTCTCATAGTGAAATGAGACATTTTTGTTGAAAGCCTTTGCTGTGGCGGTGCAGCGAATTTCAATGTGTGTTACAGGCCAAATTTGAACTAGTCATAGCCCCACCTACTGGCAACAGGACGTTACCGTTGCTATACTTTGAGGTACTGCTCTTAGCAGGTTAACGAGATCACCCTCGTATTTTGTCTTGCTTAATGTTAAAAACTTTCACCTTGGCAGACTGCAAAGCTTTTGCGTTTACGTGGAACGCCATTTAAGTGGTGACGCATTGTTCACCATGAAATGGGAAGTTATTTTTTAGGGTCTAGGGATGCTTGAAAATGCACAGGAAGTCGGCCATTTTTTATTTGCTGTGATTTATTTATTTTTATTTTTTTTTTTTTGGGGGGGGTATTTTTGGCCATTTTCAGGCTCTGTACTTTATCGAACTCCCCCTACTTAGAGTACCTAGAGTGAAGACCGGAGTCTGGAGATGTTTCTGAGATGGTAAAAAGCTGTTTTGCTGACTGATTTGATGTGAGATTTAAATGAGAGTGCTGAGTCCAAGATGACACCTAGGTTGCGGACCTCGGAGGACGGGCAGATGGCGCTACCAGCCACACAGTGCCTTTGGAGCCACAACCATGAGCTTGGTTTTGCTGCTGTTTAGTTTTAGAAAGTTTGAAGACAATTGGAGATGTGGCCAGAGTTAGCTGCGATGGGGAGGTCGTTGGTAATTTTGATGAGGGCAGTCTCAGTACTGTGGTGGGGTCTGAATCTGGATTGAAGTGGTTCGTAGAGCTCATGGTTGGACAGATGTTGATGGAGTTCGGCGGCAACTGCTCTTTCCAGGATCTTACTGAGGAAGGGAAGGTTGGAGATCGGCCGGTAGTTGCTAAAGTCCTTCGGGTCTGAACTTGGCTTCTTGAGGATGGGGGTGACTAAGGCAGCTTTGAAGTTTGAGGGGACAGTGGCAGATTCCAGTGAGGTGTTGATGATGTTGACCATGGTGGGACAGTGGAGAGGGAAGTCTGAACCAGAGCTGTGGGCATGGCGTCCACGGAGCAGGTAGAGGACTTAGCCTTTGTGACAAGCTCAGTCACTTGAGGGGCATCCACAGGGATGAAGGAGGAAAAGTGGGGCTGAGGCAGGTGTGCAGTGGAGGGAGCAGTAACCATTTGCGGCGGGAGCAGTAACCATTTGCGGCGATGCGTTTGGAGGGGTTGGGGGAGACACCAGAAGCTGTGTGTAAATGGTGTTGACCTTAGCCTGGAAAAAGTCCCGGAACTTGGTGCAGCGGTCAGTAGCACCCAGAGGTTGAGGAGGGTCGATGGGGCGGAGCAGGCGGTTGATGGTAGAGAAGAGCAGTCTTGGGTGGTTTTGCTGGTTGCTAATGAGAGTAGAGTAATATTGTGACTTGGTTATTGAGAGAGCTTCTTTGTAGGAACTGATGTGGTCTTTATAGGCCTCCAGGTGGACAGTGAGGCCAGATCTTTTATAGAGCCTCTCCAGTTGACGCCCAGAGGCCTTCATGGAGGCAGTCCGGAATTTAAGGGGGGCGAGAGAGTCGACGAGGACAACCTGGAGGTGAGGGGAACCAGCCATGGAGAAAGCAAGACACATTTTAAGATGCTGTACTTTAACAAACGCCTCCTACAGATTTAATCTTATCGATTTCCAATTAGAACAGTACCATCTAAAGACCTTAGAGATGAAAAGTTATCAAAATCCTGAGTTCACTGAACGACCTTACTGTGGCGTGGGAGCCTTTTTGCGAAGTTGGTGTAACTCCAATGTACATTGTCTAATTAGCCCCAAATTTCACGAGCATGATAAGGGTCAACATCTTCATGCCCATATTGATCTATAGTCATAGCGCCTAACCCACTGGTAACAAGAAGTCGCTCTAAATTGATGGTGCCGTACTTTAACAAACTACTCCCACAGATTTAATCCAATTGACTTCAAATTTTGTCAGTATCCTCTAAAGACCTTGAGGATGAAAAGTTATCAAAATCGTAAATTTTCATGGAACGGCCTTGCCATGGCAAAGTGACCATTTCGGTCGTTGAAGCTTTGTCATGAAATGCGATGATGTTGTTACTTCAATGAACATGGTACAATCTCACCCAAATGTCTCATGCTCCATAAGGATCTAAGCCTGAGGACATTCACATGCAAGTTTCATGGAACCACCCTAACGTGGCATGGCAGGAATTTTGGCTGTGGCGGCTTCGGCATTAAATTCGACAAAGTTGTCACTCCAACAAATGTTACATCTGTACCAAATTTCTCTTTCATGATAAGGATCCAGGCATTGTTACATCTGTAGGTCAATGGTGTGGATTTTCCCCGCCCCCCACACTGTAACCCCACCCCCTTTCATAACTCATGAACCGTTTATCGTAGACTCTTGTGGGGGGCACCACTGTCAGCAGAGAATTCCAATTTAATTGGTGATGCTTTCCCCACCCCCTACTCTTAAGCCCTGCCCCTTTTCACTGCACTTGGCAGAGAGTATATGTTTCATGAGTGACAAATTGACCCTCCCCTACACTCATGCACTGCCCCCTTACATAATTCCTCAACCGTTTGTCATAAAAACTTGTGGGAGGCATTGTTGTAGTAAAATGTCTTATAGTGAATGCTCTACTTTTTGATGTAGTCTGATATAATACAATATAGTAAAGGGCAATCAGTGTATTTTTCAATGTATTCAGTATATTAGATTTTGACATTGTGTATGTTACCAGGATTTTGAAAAAAGAAAGCATGAAGGACCTCAGAGATAAGGGAATCATAGATGAGCTCATGGTGAGCTCACTGTGGAAAATTATCCAAAAGTCACGGAAATATCAGTGTCAGCAGGGCACTGTAGAAGGTCATTATGGTGATCATTATGGAAGAAGAGGTCATTATGAACATCATTATTGATGGAAAAATACTGTTTAAACTAAAGTCAACTGAAGAAGAGAGGTGGAAGGACGAGTTCAAGAGGGGATGAACTCAAGCCAACTGGAGACCAAAGAGAGAACCCCCCTGCCATCCCTTTGATGATCCCTTTGATGACTGCCAAGAGAAATGGATTCCTTGTATAGATAACAGAGTGATATGTGTTTCCTGTGGTTAATGTGCTGAGTAACCGTCTCTGCTTGTGTAAAGATGACCTTTTGGGTGGACCTACAATGTATAAAAGAGTAGGCCATTCTTGGAGTCATTGAGCAGCATAGCAGCTTTACAACCTGCATGTAAGAGTTTAAGCGTCTCTGTTTTGAGATAACTCCGCTCCTTTATTGCAATAATAAAGAGAATTAGTTTGAACTATGAAGACGGTGTCGGCTGAGGATATTTTCTCTAACATACTTTGTCCTTCGAGCCGGATCTCAAGATCTCTTCTTCTCTCCAGACAACTGGACCTGAAACCGTGCACGGGGGAGTCTGAGACTCCTAGTAAAAGACCTCCGCCTTGTTCATTTAATGGGAGCAATTTGGATCATTGAGAGGCTAGGTTCCGCTGGAGAGGTTGATAGAGTGACGAGAACTGCCGAGCCACTTTTCCGAGTCAAACAAGGTAAGACATCATCCATTTTTATAGGAGAGTGTGTCAAGACTTTGATAGTCTAGTGTAACGGGGGATACAAATGAAAAAAGTCCCAGAATGACTATATAAAAGTTGTCTCTACGTAGTAAAAGAATATGGAAAAGCACTTTATATGAGAAAGTGTGCTTATTGAGAAGACACTTTATGTGAGAATATGTGCTTATTGTGTTGTAAAGGAATTACAAACGAGAAGAAATCTCAGGAAGAATGATTAAATTATGAATTATGAATTAATAAATATATAAATGGGATCCAAGGGAAGTAAAGATATCTGTGACGACAGACTAACTAGTGATGAAAAATACATGTCTGAAAGAGACGGTAGAAATGGAAAGTTTTGTGGTTTGTGGAAACGGAGATATGAATTTAAAGGAGAATTGAGTGTTGAGGAATGTGAGGAATTGATAAAAAAAAGATTATGAAAAGAACAAAAGGAAAGAAAAAATCAGAAGAAAAAGAAGGGTTGGAAACAGCAAAAGTGTGGCTTTGTGAAGCAAGGAAGAGACAGGCTGGAAGAGAGAGAGAGATAGAGCGAAAGAAAAAGTTGAGAGAAGAGACAGAAAAGGTGGGAGAAAATGGAAATGATCTACCATATAATCCTGACTATAATCCGTTTAAAACCGAATTGAGTAATATGTGTCCGAGTATGACTAAGGGGTTAATCTTCGGGACAAATGAAGATGACTTAACCGTTGTCAGACGCAGACCGGGACCAGCAGAAGTGGCTTTATCCATGCATATAGAGGAGCCACCAGCATATGCTCCTCCACGACAGGAGGCAATACCAAAATCATGAAGTGCTCTTTCAATGATAGGAGGTGCAATTCCAGTCCACAATCTAGGCTATAGGGGTACAAAACCACCATAAAGTGATGGTGAGAGAAAAGAGATGGAGAAGAGGAAGAAGGACGATCAGGATGGGATTTAAGTGCTTTAGGAAATCTGACATAAGTAAAAACTAATTTAGACTCACACACAAGAGAAAAAATTAAATATGGGATACAGGGAGAAGAAAAGGCACAGACATTTCCAATGATGACATTACCTAATCCACGAGCAGGAGAGGTGGATCTACGTGTCAAACTCAAGGCCCGCGGGCCAAATGTGGCCCGCCACGTCATTTTATGTGGCCCGCGAGAGCTTAAAAGGTCTGATTATCTTATAATAAATAATTCAAAAGGGTGCATTGACCATAAACTACATTTCCCATAATGCATGCCGATCATGTTACCCGTGATTGCAGTGTTTCCACATCAGTGCCATTTTCCGAATTAAGAAATATCCAATGATCCCAAAATGTCCAGAAAGAGAAAAATTGATGCAGATGGAAGGCTGTTTCAAGAAAGATGGGAAGGCGAATATATGTTTGTGCTTCAGGGAGGAAAAACCTGTATGTTTTTTGTGTTATGAGGCAGTGGCGGTTGTCAAAGAGTTCAATGTACGTCGGCATTTTGACACCAAACACGGAGCTAAGTATGCCAAAGTGAGCCTTCAAGAAAAACAACAAATAATGCAAGAATTAAAAGGCAAATTGCGATCGCAGCAGGATATGTTCAAGAGAGCCACAACCAAAAACAATGCTGCAGTGAAAGCTAGCTTTATTGTGGCTGAAGAAATTGCCCGCGCTGCAAAGTCTTTTTCAGAGGGTGCATTTTTGAAGCAGTGCATGCTGAAGGTCTGTGAGCAGGTGTGTCCCGACCAGATACAGACTTTTAAAAATGTCAGTTTATCAAGAAACACCATTGTGGACCGAGTTAAGGAACTAGCAGGAAACCTGGCAACACAGCTGGCCGAAGAGACACGTAGCTACATAGCTTTTTCATTAGCTCTTGATGAAAGCACGGACAACACGGATACAGCACAGCTATCCATTTTTATTAGAGGCGTCAAGTCGGACCTTTCTGTCACTGAGGAGCTGTTGGATGTAGCTGCCATGCATGGGACCACAACAGGACGGGCATTTTTGATGTGGTGGAGAAGTCCGTAAGTAAAAACGCATTGCCCTGGGAAAAGTTTGTTGGGATTAACTACAGACGGTGCACCTGCAATGTGTAGAGGTAAAGCGGGCTTTGTTGGACTAATGAAGGATAAAATGCAAAAAAGTAACTGTCACACGCCTCTGATAACGTATCATTGCATTATCCATCAAGAAGCTTTGTGTGGGAAGGTGCTGGGGATGAATGATATAGTGACCACAGTCATGAAAACAGTGAACTTCATTCGGGCGCGTGGCTTAAATCATCGTCAGTTCCAGCTGTTCTTGCAGGAGATGGGATCGGAGCACGGCGACGTGCCGTACCATACAGAAGTACATACAGAAGTATGATCAATGGATGAGGATGGTGGAGAGGGGATTCATGTGGTGTGTTAAAGGACAGGCAGCATCTCCTCATCAACTTCACCTTAAACTTGACCAATATAGTTGTGAACTGAGATAACCCTTGTGTTGTTATTTTGAGTATATTACATATACTTTGTTATATGTCTAACAATGTATTTCGTGTTTGCAGGTTTATGTGTTTATGCAGACAAATGTTCACTGTAATCAAACCATCTCATTAGTTGGATGTATCCCCTTGCAAGGCTGTATGCAGCAATTTCTTTTTACATTTATGCAAATATATATGTAATATTTGTAAGATGAATAATAAAATTCCAGAGTTATTTAACATGAAGGAGTAGTTGCATTTATTTTACATTACATTTAGTTACATTTAGCTACATTTATACTGCCTCAAAGTTACATCTGGCCCTTTGAGGGCAACCATTATGCTGATGTGGCCCTCGGTGAAAATGAGTTTGACACCCCTGATCTAGATGGAGGGATAATAGATCCTACAATGCAAGTCTACAGAGCATGGACATTGTCAGACGTTAAAAAGGCTGTAGAAGGCATACCATCACCCAGGACAAATGTGGCACAGTTTATTAAGGACATGAACAACCTCTCAAGTAGTTACATGTTGAATAGTGTCGAAACAGAAACATGTCTCAGAATGTGAATAGGGCTGATTGGAGTAAGATTGCTGGGTGTGTGTGTGTGAGGAGGGAGAGCCTGTGACTAGATATTTCGCCAGACTGAAAGAAGTTTTTGATACACACAGTGATACACATTGAGGCCAATGATCCAAACGGGCCTTACCAACAACAGTTAAAAAATGCATTCTTTAATGTGCTTCCAACACCCGTTTTAGCTTTTGTAAAAAAAAAAAAAAAAAGCATCAGATAGGATGGCAAACAGCTACTCTTGGTGAAACAAAGGCGTATGCAGTATATGCAGCAAAAGTAAGAAAAAAAAAAAGAAAAGAAGAAGCAGAAAACAGGTAAGAAAACAGTTTCTGCATTTTATGAGGAAGAGGAGGATGTGTCTGTTTTTCATCAGGATTTTGTTTCAGATGGTGGATATCAAACCACTGGGTGAAAGACTGCAGACAGAGGCACCAGAAAGGAGGAAGAATCACTTCTCCCCCTCTTCCCCCACATGACTAAACAATGCTCAACAGTCAGGTTACACACCCACACACAATCAATTACAAGATAACTCTACAGACAAACAGGAGCATGTTGAAGTGTTAGAGTTACAGACGCTAGAAATTTGTTAGAAATAAAATCATGAGTGATGGGGAGGGATGTAGATTTTCTGTGCGAGTCAGGAGCATGTAAATCTGTGATTCTCCAACACCATGCAAAACAAATACCAGAGTTAAGAAAAAATTCAAATTAAAACTATACTTTTACTAGAATACGTCAAGGTTATTGTGAAAGCACAACCAAATTCTCAGAAGCAATGGCAGCAAATTTAGTGAAGTTAGAACCACCAAAAAAGATAAGATAAGATGGAACTTTATTTATCCAAAGGAGATTATTGCGCAACAGGTGCAATACACAGGAGACAGTATAACAATTCTAAAAGGCACAAATAGTGCAATGATTTCTACCATATATATATATCTTAAAAAGATGTAAACATAAGATGAGCTGAGAACTAAAAAAAATAGTCATCCTACTATATGTAGATGATATTGTATTATGTTCCAAAAAACAGAGAGGACTGCAAAACAGAAACGTTAGCTCGACTACGGTTTTTATGTGACCAAGACATAAAGTCAGTAAAAATAAACTGCAACTCTGGAAGGATGAGGTTAAGTATTTAGGGTATAACATAACAGCAAAATATAGATATTCTTAATGAGTTAAGAAAAACAGATATTCTACAAGTACCTAGAACACAGAAGAAATAGAAAAAAGACAAAAGATATAATTTTCAGGGTTAACAAATTTCTGTAGAAGCTGGATTCCTAATTATGCAGAAATAACAAATCCCTTGTCCAAACTAATCTATGATGTACCAATGGCAGCACAATATAACATATGGAATCCAACAGCAGAAGAAGCTTTTCAAAAAATTAAACAAGTACTAACCAGCTCTTCTGTGTTAGCATTACCTTGATTACAGTAAACCATTCACACAGATTGCAAAAATGGTTTTATGACATCACTATTGACACAGATGCATGGAGGGAAAAATAGACCAGTAGCATATTTTTCTACACAGTTAGATCCTGTGGCAAAAGCTATGCCTATATGCATACAAGCAATTATTGCAGCCTCCATGGCAGTTCAAGCATCAGCAACAATCGTACTGTTTAATCAACCAACACTAAAAGTTACACATGCAGTGTCAGTGTTATTGTTACAAAATAAGATCACTTATATGTCACCAACAAGACATTTATCCTGCATGCCAGTATTATTGTCACAACCACATTTGATTATTGAAAGATGCACAACTTTCAATCCAGCCACCCTTCTGCCAACAGAAGAAGATAGCTCTCCACATGACTGTGTAGCTAAAACTGAAAGTATGGTATTACCAAGAGCAGATTTAAGAGATGAACCTTATGAAGAAGCTGACCTTACAGTATATGCAGACGGATCATGTAAAAAGAATCTAGATGGAACAAACGCCACTGGATATGCTGTTGTGACTCTTACTAAAGTACTAAAATCAGAATCAGTACACGTCAGCACAAGCGGCTGAACTAATAGCATTGGCAGAAGCATGTAAACTAGGAAAAGGGCGTGTAATGAACATATATACAGACAGTAACTACGCGTTTTCAACAGTACATGTTTTTGCTCAATAGTGTAAGAATTGGGGTATGGTGACATCTACAAATAAACCGATAAAACATTCGGAGCTAATAAGTAATCTCCTTGCAGCGATAGAGCTACCAGACAAACTAGCAGTATGTAAGTGTGCAGCTCACACAACAGGTACTGACTCAGTTTCACAAGGTAATCGCACGGCAGATGAGGAAGCTAAAAAAGCTGCACAACAGGGAAACAGCAAAACATGACAGCTACATACAGAGGCACAGGAGCAGATAGAAGAGTTGGATCATGAAATCCTACAAAATAGACAAGACATAGCATCGAAAACAGAAAAAGACTTCTGGAAAAAGCAAGGCTGTAAAATAAATACAAAGGACTTTGGCATGGGGAAGATGGAAAGTTAGTGCTACCTAAAAGCCTGCATCATTATGCGGCACTTTTGAGCCATGGGTTGGACCATGTCTCAAGAGGAGGGATGGTTACTTTGATAAATAATGTATGGCTATGGCTTTAAAAATGCAGACGTAGCCTTTACAAACTATTAAAACAATGTTGTGCTACATGTGACATCTGTGCCAGGAAGAATCCACAGGGACAGATGAGACCTAAAAGAAGACAGATGCCTGCATCTCAATATCCTTTTCAAAACATATTTATGGACTTTATTGAACTAACGCCAAGTGAAGGGAAGAAGTACTGTCTTACAATAGTAGATACTTTTACTAAATGGATTGAAATATTCCCAACTAAAAACCCAGATGCATTTTACTGTCGCTAAAGCGTTAGTAAATGACATAATACCGAGATTTGGCATACCAGAAAAGATATCCTGTGATGATGGAACTCATTTTGTGAATAAGGTCAGAGATCATCTGACTAAAATATTTGGAATACAAATCAAATATCACTGCTCATACCACCCACAGTCAGCAGGATTAATAGAGAGGAACAATGGAAGAATTAAATCAAAATTGAGAAAGATGATGGCAGAAACAAACATGACATGGATGAAATGCTTAGCACCGGTTATGTTAAGTATGCACATCTTACCGAGCAGTAAGGGCATATCTCCATTTGAAATGATGTATGGAAGACCATATTGTATTCCAGCTTTAAAACCGTTTACTTCTGAGTTACCCCAGGAGGAACTCAAAACTGCTGAATATATGACTAACATTCTGAGAAGAAGAGATATTACGAGTTCAGTTGTGTGTCCCACAGAGGGACTACCTGAAGAAGTGACAACAGTCCAGCCAGGAGAATTATCATCAAAATAATAAAAAGGAAACATTGGCACTCAGCTCGGTGGGAGGGACCTTTCCAAGTACTCCTCACAACACCAAAGGCTGTCAGGATCGCTGAAAGAGGATCCTGGATACACCTGACACACTGTAAAAAAGGCATTTACACCAACTAAACATGTTTTTACTCCAGACCTTTCATAAACACTAGGCCTGGACCCCGCTGTGGTGGAGCCTGGTTACAAGGCATAAGGCCGCTCGTCTCAAAGCCAGTGAAGAAATCAACAACACTCAGTGGGCTAGAAGGGATTCCTCAGGGTATTGGTAATAATGATTGTTTTTCCTCTCTTATGGGTAGAGATGCAACATCCAAAACAAGGGAAAGTAAATCAGAGTGAAAGAATAAATCCAAATGTGGCTATTTGGAATATTAACCTACAGGAAAAAACAAATGCGCATAAGAGTCAAACGAGCAAAAAGACCATCGAGAAGAATAAAGGCAACAGTTTGTGATAGGATAAAAGTAAAACACTTAACATTCACTGAAGGAAAAACTATGACAAAACAATTACATTTATGTGATATCTCCCTATACGAGTAGAATGGAGTATACATGTCTGTGGCGGTTGTGGGAAAACAAAAATAGACCAACTAATGCAGACTGCACTCAATTGCACGATCGATTTTCCCCAGTCTCGGTTAACAAACCTCCTTACTTTACACCTTATAAGGGCAATTATACAGGCATTAGAAGAAACATAACTGGGGGGGGGGAGACCTGTCGGGATGATACCTCGAGAATGGTGTAACACGACATATGTTGTAAACCCATCAAGGCCTGGCATGGTTACTAAAGCAGACAACATACTCGTAGCACGAGCCAACATGTGGTGGTACTGTGGAGGTAGGACTTTACAATCTCACTTGCCCAAGAGCTGGACGGGGCTATGTGCCCTTGTAGGTTTAGTAGAGCCATTATATATTCTGCCAGTATCACTTGAAACACTGACCCCATTGAAGAAAGGGTCCGCCTTTCACAGGGAAAAGAGAGGAGGAATACAGGGCAGTTTCAATCCCCACATTTATATTGATGCTATAGGGGTGCCCAGAGGAGTGCCAGATCAGTATACAGCAAGAGATCAGATAGCAGCAGGTTTTGAGTCGTTCTTTTTCTGGTGGTCTACAATGAACAAGAACGTTGACTGGATCAACTACATATATTACAACCAACAACGTTTTATCAATTACTCCAGAGATGCAATAGAAGGTCTTCATGAACAGCTGGATAAAACAAGTCTGATGGCCTGGCAGAATAGAATGGCACTTGATATGTTGTTAGCAGAAAAAGGTGGAGTCTGCTCCATGTTTGGCTCTTCATGTGTACGTTTATCCCCAATAATACGGCACCAGATGGCTCTGTTACCAGGGCTCTCCAGGGTTTGACCGCTTTATCCGAAGAATTAACTGAGAATGCAGGAATTGATAGTCCCTTTTCATCACTGAATGGATGGTTTGGGAAATGGAAAACATTCGCGATCTCAATATTTACATGGTTGATAGTAGCAAGAGAGGATTAATGACACGTCTAACCCTTACTGAACAAATGCTACAAGCCCATACTGAAGAAGTATCTTGTTTATTAAGGGAAGAACGTCTCAAACTGGAGGAGGAAGTAGAAGAAACAGAGTCATGGTTTAAGCAACTTATTTCAAGAAAGACAAGAAAATTATATTGTACTGTAATATCATAAATGAATCAGACATTGAAAATCAGCAGTGAAGAGATGACCTGAGGATGAGGATGATTAATAAAGATAGTGTCATCTAAATTACTCTTAATATCCTAATTGATTTAGTTACATTTTTATCTTACATAAATATATGTTTTTTTTATATATACATTATGAATACCCACTACGTGGGACAACTGTTGTGAAGCTATTAATTTTTCTTGTTTTTATATTATACTGAGTATAAACAGGAGGGTTATGATAGAAAAATACTGTTTAAACTAAAGTCAACTGAAGGAGACGAGAGGTGGAAGGACGAGAGAGTTCAAGAGGGGATGAACTCAAGCCAACTGGAGGACAAAGGAGAGAGAACCCCCCTGCCATCCCTTTGATGATCCCTTTGATGACTGCCAAGAGAAATGGATTCCTTGTATAGATAACAGAGTTATATGTGTTTCCTGTGGTTAATGTGCTGAGTAACTGTCTCTTCTTGTGTAAAGATGACCTTTGGGTGGACCTACAATGTATAAAAGAGTAGGCCATTCTTGGAGTAATTGAGCAGCATAGCAGCTTTACAACCTGCATGTAAGAGTTTAAGCATCTCTGTTTTGAGATAACTCCGCTCCTTATTGCAATAATAAAGAGACTTTGTTTGAACTTTGAAGACGGTGTCGGCTGAGAATATTTTCTCTCACAATTATGGAGGTCATTATGGAAAATTAGCTAACATCCAAGACTTACTGGAGGCCTGGCTAAAGGGGGTGAGATCATCAAACATGACACCATTATACACGTGCAGATAGGAATGATCTGTAAGAGAAAGGGGGGAGGGAAATAGTCCTTCCCCCAATTTCTACCAATGAGGATGGGGTATGTGGGCTATATAATCTCGAGCAAAGCTAGTGTATCTTCAGTCTGACTCTGGGGTCAGCTCAGGCTTTGGTTCTGTGTTTGAAGAATAAAGCTCTAATTGCATCGAACTCTGAACGTCTCCAGTGAATTATTTTTAACCTGCTAAGACTCCAATAGCTACTCAACTGTACTGAAGTTAAGATGTTGGTGAGGAGGTCCTCACTCTTTTTCTGGCCCAGATGTGAACTTTTTTCTCCATCAATAAATTGGCGAGCCAGTCAAGCGTGGCAGAACTCTGAGGACTGGGAGGATCAACCTGCACACCAGCGGCCACTCAAACGAAGGTAAGCAGAGCCTTTTTTTCTATCTGCAAATTCTGATTGTGTCTGAATGCAGGACTCCGCCCAGGTGAGGCAAATTAGAGTGTTACTGATAACACCAAACCTAAGAAATAAAACTAAAATCACTGGTGGGAGTGTGATGCAAATGTATATTTTATGTTTGCTTAGTGTAGTATATGTGTTAACCCTTTAACACCGATTGTTCTGTTTGTGAAGTGGATGGACACCAGAGAAGTCTCCCTGCACTGGCAGAAGACACGTGATGTGCCAAAACAAAAGATCTCTGTCCCCAGACCCATCACAGTTACAGAGTACAACAAGTACATAGGGGGAGTGGACACCTCAGACCAGATGATCGGCACAAATTCAGTCCACCTGAAAACCAGGAGATGGCCCACCACTATTTTCCAACATCTGGTTGACATCGCTGTGACAAACTCCTTTGTCATCCACAAGGCACGCTGTGCCAGCCTGCAGCAGAAGAATGCTATGATCCATCAGCGTTTCCAGGAGGAGCTCACTGCACACCCCCTTGGAGTGGACTTGAAAAATAGCCCTCAGAAGACCCCAGGTAATAAATACCTACTTGTCTCCACAAGCAGTGGACAGACCAAAGCTCAGAGAGCGACGGCGCTGCACACTCTGCAAGAGGAGCACTGCCTGGAAGTATGAGGACTGTGATGTGGGCCTGTGTCTGCAGCCAGAGAGGAACTGTCACTGGCAGTACCACCAAGGCCTTTGCATATGAAGAGAATTACCCGGTGTGGCAAAAAAACACCTGTACATAGTTTCCATTTTATGGCCTGTTTTTGCACATTTAAGAGACAAAGACTCTCAAATTTTATTGTAAATAGTTTTATACATTTCATATTTCAAATACACATTTCATATTTCAAATTTAACATGCAAAATCTGTTATTCATGTACAATTGCAATGTTTTTTGTTCACTAAAACTCTAAAATCAAATTCCGTTTTTGTGTTATTACACTCTTATAACAGGCAGGAAATTGTAAATAACTGCCAGATATTGAAAGTTCCAGGTATTCTTGAAAAATGGGGAAAAGCACTTACTCACAGGACATTTTCTGACCTTTTTATAGTCAAAATAAGTAAAAAAAGTCCAGGCGGACATTTTGAGGCTTAGGTGTTAAAGGGTTAAACACCATGGTACGGAGAGTTTGGATCATATAGTATGGACTTTTTCCTCCAACAGCATCACTGCACTCAGCAAAGAGTTCCTGTTTCATGAGTGACGCTTTGCCCCACCCTCTACAATTATGCCCCGCTCCCTTACATCATTCATGAACAGCTTGTTGTAAAAACTGGTAGGATTATTATTATAATTATTTGTAGTCTTTGAGCACATTTTTGGGGTACTTGGGATGCTGGAAAACTCATTAAACTTTGCACATTTGTAGGGAGTGGGGATCTGCCATTGGTCGTTAGCTTGGGTGTGATAAATTGTGTAAGCCATGCCCACTTCTGTTTTCAACATAAAAGCCCCCACTTTTAAATTTCACGTAGACGTATGAAATTTGGTAGGTATGTGTATAATGTGGAGACGCACAAAAAAGTCTCTTGGAGATGTACCACAAACCAAACAACAAGTTGACCATTTTGAGGAGAATATTTGCACCTTTTACAGGTGCTGTACTTTAACGAACTCCTTCTACAGATTTAATCCAATCAACTTTAAATTTGGTCAGTACCATCTAAAGACCTTTACCATGAAAATATTTCAGTTTTCACTGAACAACCTTGCTGTGGCATGCCGGCCATTTTGTGCGATTCGCCAAGAAACACTCATACAATGTCCAATCTGCCCCAAATTTCCATGAATGATAAGGCTCCAGTCCTCCATGCCCATATTGACCCATAGTCACAGAGCCGCCCACTGGCAACAGGAAGTGGCTTTAAATTGATGTCGCTGTACTTTAACAAACTCTTCCTACAGATTTAATCCATTTTACTTCAAATTTGGTCAGTACCATCTAAAGACCTTGAGGAAGAGAAGATATTAAAATCATGAGTTTCCATGAAATGACCTTGACCTTTTGGCCATGGCAACTTCGCCAATAAACACAGTGATGTTGTTAATCCAATGTATATGGTACAATTTGACCCAAACTTCTTATGCTCAAAGAGGATCTAGGCCTGAGGACAGGCCTAAGAGTCCAGGCCTTATTACATCTATATGCCAATGGTGTGGCTTTTCCCCGCCCCCCACACTGTAGCCTTGCCCCTTGCATAACTCATGAAGCATTTTGTCATAGACTCTTGTGGGAGGCCTCACAGCACTCAATAGAGAATTCCTGTTTCATAATTGACGCTTTGCCCCACCCCTATAATAATAATAATAATAATAATAATAATAATAATACATTTTATTTGTAAAGCGCCTTTCGTGGCTAAAAGCAATCCCAAGGTGCTACAGAGCAGAAGACAACAACAACAACAACAACAACAAAACAGAGGCATAAAAGACACAAAAATAAAAACACAAGGTTTAAGAAAAGGCTTTTTTTTTTTTAAGCCCTTCTTGAAGGAGTCAGTGACCTGTGGAGCCCTCAAGTGGTCTGGGAGGGAATTCCACAGGTGAGGACGGCTGAACAAAAGGCCCGATCCCCCATGGTGCGGAGCTTTGTCCTGGAGGGGTGGAGCAAGTTTTTGTTTGTGGAGCGGAGGTTGCGTGTGGAGGTTTGTGGTGAGAGGAGTTCCTTGAGGTAGGTAGAGGCAATCCCATGGATGCACTGATTAGTGAGGAGGGAGATTTTGTATTCAATCCTGAATGAGACAGGAAGCCAGTGGCGCGAGTGGAGAATAAGTGTGATATGATTATATTTTTGCACCCTCATCAGGATCCTAGCGGCGCTGTTCTGTATGTATTGGAGCTTCTGAAGGCTCCTGCTTGAAGTCCCGATGAGGACAGCGTTGCAGTAGTCCAACCATGAGGAGACAAAGGCGTGGACAAGTTTGTTCAGCATCTGACAGGGAGAGTGCGGGACGGAATTTTGCAATGTTCCTGAGGTGGTAGAAGGAGGTCTTGCACAGATGTTTGATGTGGGTGTCAAAAGTCAGATGAGGGTTAAATCTTACACCCAGGTTGGTAACTGATAGTGACAGGGGTATGTCTTGGCCAGAAAAGGTGATGTGGGGTTATGGGGGAGGACTGGACCTGGTGTGGTGTGCCAACTAAAATAGCCTCTCTTGTGGAGCTATTTCGTTGATGGAAGTTTTCTTTCATCCAAGCCTTTATCTCCTCAAGGCAGGTGTTTCATGATGATGGTGAATATGATGAAGATGTCGACAGTGAGGCTGCAAGTGGCATAGGGTCGTTTTTTATATATAGCTGTGTGTCATCAGCGTACCAATGGAATGGTATTCCATGCTGGCTAATGACACTGCCAAGGGGCAGAGTGTAGAGGGTGAACAGAGTGGGGCCGAAAACCATCCCTGACCAGAGTTGTTTCGGTGCTGTGGGTGGAACGGAAACCGGACTGGAATTTTTCAAAGAGGCAGTTTGCTTTGAGATGGTCCTGAAGCTGGGCGGCTACTACTTTTTCCAGTACCTTGGATAAAAATGGGATGTTGGAAATGGGCCTGTAGTTGGTGAGGACATACGGGTTTAAGGTGGGTTTTTTGAGAAGGGGTCTGATGTGCACTTTTTAGAGCAGATGGGACATGACCAGCCTGGAGTGAGTGGTTGATGACTTGGGTGATCAGGGGACTTAGAGCACCAATGTTGGATTTTACCAGGGCTGTGGGAAAAGGGTCCAGGGCTCAGGTGGAAGGTTTCATGCTGAGGATGATGTCCTCAACCTCTTGCTGAGAGATCTCCAAGAAGCAGCGGAGAGGCTGGAAAATCCCAGACTGTGGGTTGACAGTAGGGACAGACAGAGCGGAGGAGCTGGAGAGAGAAGAGCGGATGGTGTCGACTTTAGTCTTGAAGAAAGTAATAAAGCTATTGCACTGCTCTTCTGTGGTATCGGTGTGTGAGAGAGTTTGTGGCCTGAGGAAATGATTTATGGTGGAGAACAACTGTTTGGAGTTTCCAGGACTTTTATTGATGATGTTGGAGTAGAACTATGACTCTATAGCTAGACCCCCCCCCCCCCCCCCCCCCCCCCCCTCCCGCACCCTCTGTCGCAGCCACTTGTGGGGGGTATCATTACTCTCCGCTGTGGGTTCCTGTGTGATTCTTTAATCAACCTGCCAGTAACCCCAACGTGCGTGGATGTGCGAGGGCACATCGCTTCATCGTTGCTTGCAGCTTTAACTTTTTTGAACCATTTCAATGGGGCCTCGCCGACTCCGGTCGAGTCTTGGGACTTAATAATAATTCCTACAGTTTCAATAGGTTTCCTTGGACCCGAATAATAATCAATATAAACTCAATAGGTCCTTGAACCGACTTTGAAGGTGCCCAGGCCCTAATAATAATCATTAGAAATCCAATAGGTCCTTCACCTGACTTTGTCGGTGCTCAAGCGCCAATATTAATTAAAGCTGGAAGCAGTAAAAAACGAGCAACACTCAGCTGAGTGCAATAATGCCTTCCACAAGAGTCTGCAACAAATGGTGCATGAATTATGAAAGGGGGCGGGTAAATCATCGCTAACGATAGAGGAACTCTCTGCTGAGTGCAATGACGACTCCCACAAGAGTCTACAACAAACTGTTCATGAGTTATGTAAGGGGGCAGGGCTTCATGGCGAAGTGGCCATTTTCAAATTCGAGGTCTTTAGGCTAAATTTGAAGTCAATTGGATTAAATATGTAGGAGGAGTTTGTTAAAATATGGCGTCATCAATTTACAGCAACTTCCTGTTGCCGTAGGTGGGACTATGACTATGGGTCAATATGGGCATGATGAAAATGTTGCAAGGGCTGGACCCTTATCATGCTCGTAAAATTTGGGGGCGATTAGACAATCCACATTGGAGTTACACCATCTTCCTCTTTCATGGTTGGGTTTACAGTACACCTCTAAATAATACATATACCTACCAAAGTTCATACATCTACGTAAAAGTGGAGGCTATTACGTTCAAAAGGGAAGTGGCCGTGGCTTATACATTTTTTTACGTCCAAGCCAATGACCCATGTCACTCCCTGTGCACATTAAAAAGTCCTTCAAAGACGGCAAATAAAAAACAAAATAGTTTTCCCCTTTAATTGTGGGGTTTCTTTTAGGGACTTTTTCCTTGTGCGGTGTGAGGGTCTAAGGACAGAAGGTTTCCTGTACAGTCTGTAAAGCCCACTGAGACAAATCAAATCAAGTTTATTTATATAGCCCAATATCACAAATTACACATTTGTCTCAGTGGGCTTTACAGACTGTACACTGTATAATACTATACTGTATAATTTGTGATATTGGGCTACATAAATAAACTTGACTTGATTTCATTTGAAACAGTATGTTTCTCTATATCAATTAAAATTTTAAGTAAATTGGATGATGTTGCCAGTAAGTGGCACTATAACTATAAGTTAATATTGGCATGTAGATGTCTTCATGCTGCGACTCTTATCAAGAATACGGAATTTGAAGTATATTCGACAACGTATGTTCAAGTTACAACAACTTTCTGTTTTACAGGGAAAGGTGAATTTCAGCACTACGCCACGGTTGCATAGTTTATCAAAAATCTAAATTTTCAATATCATTTTATCAGACAGGTCTCAAGATTACACTGACTAAATTTGAAGTCGATCATCAGTCGAAGATCCTCTACTCTGGAACCAACTCCCAGTTTGTGTTCGGGAGGCAGACACCCTCTCCACATTTAAGAGCAGGCTAAAGACTTTCCTCTTTGATAAAGCTTATAGTTAGGGCTGGCTCAGGCTTGCCTTGAGGTACCTTAACTATGGAATAAGGCGAGACATAATTGTAGGAGGCAGGGCCATGAGGCCAATGAAACAGAAACTCTCTGCTGAGAGCAGTGATGCCTCCCACAAGAATCTACGGGGCTACAGTATGGGGGACGGGGAAAACCCACAACATTGCCCTATAGATGTAATAAGGCCTGGATCCTTATCATAAATGAGAAATTTATTTCAGATTGTATCATGTATGTTTGAGTTACAACATCGATGATGTGAACGTATATTAAAAAGATGGATCCAGGAGCATGTCAATAAAAAGCTTCTCCAAAAGTGTCTCCAAAAATGTGTATATACAGTATATATTAGCGTGAGCGTGAGGTAGGACCAGGGCAACAGGTGTAGCCACAATTCATGATCCAGACGTAACCTTTAATAGTGGCAGCCTGCCAACCAGCACTTATAAATACCACAAATACCCAGAAAGAATTACAGTAAATTCAAAAAGACCCTAATAATACTTCTTAAAGTTTCAATAGGGTCCCTTGACCCTGATGTTGTCAGTGCTCGGACTCTAATAACAATAATAATAATTCCTACCATTTCAATAGGGTCCTTCGACCCTGACATTGTCAGTGCTCGGACCCTAATAAAAATTATTCCTACAGTTTCAATAGTACTGTGTGTCTGATATGCTGTTTTGTCTCCAGCCACTGGTTGCATGATACGTATATGACAAATTAGATTTGAAATTGAAACGAAGGAACAAAAACACTAAGTAAGAGAATAACCATAAACTTAAGATGTTAAAGTTCTATTAAAAAGTTAAAACGAGACTCATGTAATCTTAATGAGATCGGCTTTAAAGAAGAATGACTGAGAGAGGCATGAAAAGCATTTTTATGATTGACAAAAAACACTTTAGGTACTTTAATGGCCCTTTGTTCATTTGTAATAACAAAGGAATAATGCTTGTTTGTGATGAAATGACATCAGAGGTCACCCGAAAGGATTTGACATTGGTCCTCCTGTATCTTACTTACCTCTTGTGGGCTAGTAGCAGTTCCTTGTGGAGCTCGTTGTGAGTCCTGGAAGCCTTAATGGGGTTTGACTGACCTGAAGAGGCTTCAGCTTTGACTCCATTATCTGACAGAGAAATCACATCAAAACAGCAATGAATCCTTCAACAGATAAAGATGGATTTCATCCAGCTGTGCAGCAGGGAGAAATGAAGAGACTTTGTCAAGCTGCTCATGAATATGGTAGAATAACTGTCAGACAAATTCTGGACAAGATACCAGTGACATTTAAGGGCTGCTATGATCTTTAAGTCACACAAAATGTAATGTTATTAGTCATGAGTAATGGTATAATATTAAATATTTCTAAAAGTGGTGTAGCAAGTTATAATTTGAGTGTCCATAATATCATCTACCTTTACTGAAACATACTTGATGTATCTAGCGGACATTACTAGAAGAGAAGTAGATGGAGGAAAGCTTTGTGGTATGTTCATGTTGGATTTGCAAAAAACACTTGATCACAGCATGCTATTAATTAACATAAGAGCTTTTGCTTTTAGTGCGCTGTCCCTAAATTGGGTTTAGCCTTACCTATAAAATCATACTCAAATGCCTGACATTAGTGGGAATTGATTTACAACTAAATTAAAAGCATTTGTGAATATCTTCCTAACATTTACAACTTTCGAACAGGCATTTGTGAACCCAGTTTTTAGTTGTGAATCAAAAAAGCATTTGTGGATCTCAATGCATTTTACACACATAGAGTTTAAGACTTTGCGCGGTCGGGAGGCAAGCTCCCCGGCTCAGCGGGCCCGGCGGTTCCTATTTCCAGGCTTTTGAAAACGACCATGGTCCCTTTGCTCCTCTCCTCCAGCAGAGATCAATGTCAAGTTAATCGTACAGTTTATAATAGCCGTTCCAGAGCTGGGTTTATATGCCCTAGGTTTATATGCCATGGGCCAAAGTGAATAAGAGCGACTGTTACTCACCACTGCAGAATTCTACCCGCATTTACCGGGTGCTAATGTCAAGCCCTGATGATATTAACTGTCAATTAATTAAAGTCTAGTCTACGTATAGAAAATACCAATTATGCTGAAATGCAGCGGTCCCGCTATCCGCATCCCTGTAAGTTAGTTAGTTAGTTAGTTAGTTAAGGGTAGGCTATACTACTAATAAGAAGTACTTTATGACTTTTACTCAGCTGAAAGAATATATGAAAAATAAAAAATGACTTTGCTTGCCGTCAGTGGCTGGATAACTGCCAATTGAAGTAGCAGCTCGCGAGCCCAACCATCTGTCTCCCTTTTAATATTCAAACAGAAATGTATTCTAAACTGGTCCTAGATAATAAACATAGAACAAATAAACACACTCACTGTGAGTGTCACATTAATAAAATAATGAATGCACGTTACTTGTGGCTGGTTATTAAAAACAAACCAAAAAAAAAACTGAAATGTGTCATCAACAGGCCATCACATGCTTACCGAAAATGGCGGAGTGATAGAAGTGGATTTTCGTTCCAACCGGAAGAAAATTTTGTCTCAAAACTCCTTATGTGTAAAATGCAAATCCACAAGCGTTGCATTGAGATCCACAAATGCCTTTTCAATTCACAAATAAAAATTGGATTTACAAATGCCTGTTTGAAAGTTGTAAATGTTAGGAAGATTTTCACAAATGCTTTTCATTTAGTTGTAAATCAATTCAATGTATTGACAGATATGTTTTTATTTGTGGAATTTGTTTGCAGATGCGTTTTGTATTTGCTAAATCTTTTTTTGAGATTACAAATCTTTTTTTGCATTTGTGGAAGGTGTTTTACCTTTACAGATGGCACATTTACATTCATACTTGTTGATATATTCACACAAATAATATTGAGACAAATCTATCTACAAAATCTTCAAAATATACGTAGATTGCTGTCAGACAACAGATTATTCCTACATTTAGGAAAAACTGAAGCAATCCCCAAAGTTGGAGAGTTCTATATAACTGTTAAAGACAGTGTAAATGTTCTTGAATTAATTTTAGACCTCACCAGGATAAATGAAAGAACTAAGTTTCTAGCCAAAAGAGGTACTTCTCTGGACTACCCAACTCTTCACACACTAGCTGGAGCTCTGGTTCAAAATCTTTTTGATTATGCTTCCATCTCCTGGTAAACCGCATTATCGCAACTACAAAAGACTCAAGATAAATGAATAAGAGTCATAGCAAATGTTCCCCTGTACACATCTCAATTCTACACATTTTGAAAAGCTTAACTGGTAGACGATTCAAGAGCCTATTGGGTTATTGAATCGAAAAGGTGCAAAGTCTGTCACGCAACCTAGGATTTTCTCTTAGTTGTGATAGATAATTTCTTAAGTACTTTGGTACCATCATTTTTTAAAACAACCTTGTAAGTGATCAGTATCTTAATATAAATGATTCTTTACCCATTAGGCTATAACATCGAAAAGGTATGAAGTATGTCAAGCAACCCTTTTGTAAAGTGGCTATGATTTTCTATTAGCACTGAGAAATAATTACTTAAGTACTTTGGTACCAGATTTTTTTTTAAGAACTTATGAGCATATTGATATTTATGATTCTTTTTTTCCACACATTTCTGTACAGTGCAGCAGTACGGTGGAATAATATGCCCTCAAATCTGAAACCGAGCACATTTAAATTGGCCTTAAAGAGATGGTTACAAAGTACCATGTAACATATTCCATTTACATTTGAAATGTTTAATCAATTTGTATATTCAAATCATAAAAGCATCTTAAAATAGCTATCCTGTTGCTATTTATATGTTGATTGTATTGTTTGCACTTGCTGTCTTGTTGTTTTTATTTTTATCTTGTGGTGTGTTAAGTGATATACTAGAAGACCACAATGGAAATAAGCCTTCGGGCTTTATTATCTTTTTATCCGCTGTGGTATTTAACATGTGTTATGACTGCAGTGCAGTGTTATATGTGTTTTTTTTTAACCAAGTTGCACTGCCCTCTTCTACGATTATTGCTCTGAGGATGAGTATTGTTTATCATGCTGCTTCAACTGGATCTCCATATGTGTGTGATTATTGTTGTTAGTAAAAGAACCATTGAGGGACATGGTGGTCTGTGGTTGACGTGTATTCAGGTGGAGTAAGAAGCTTGGCCCGAGGATTGGAGGGTTTGGCAGTAGTGGGAGACAGAAGGAAGGGGCAGCAGAGGTGCATCTCAGTGCAAAGGCTTGATGGAGGGCAGCACCGTAGGACCTGGGTTTGATCTAGAGCCAGAGCTCCCACTGCATGTTGGGTAACTGCTGGGTGGAGAGGGAGAAGAGGGTGATGATAAAAGTCTGTATCATGAGAAGAATAGTTTGAAATCAGAAAGTAAAGCAGACAGAGACAAAGTAGTGAGGTAACAGATAGCTTAAGAAGAGATATATTATTGATCCTGTGAGTGAGCAGGTGTATATGACATATCACAGAGCAGATAAACAATGGCACGGTGACAGAGATATAATTCCATCTGGCAGTGGTGTGTGGTTATGGTGCCCTCTGCTGGTGGAGAGGTGGTAGTGTCTCAGCTGGGGATCAGACAGCTGAATCCTGACAGAATCAGGTAATCAGTCACCTGATACAAGCATGGTGGTAACCCGGTTCTGGCTCCTGCAGTAGGCTGGCTCCGAGGAGAGATGTGGAGCCAACACAGAGCTGGAGCAGACCCAGAGAGAGAGAGATAGCAGACCCAGAGAGAGAGACAGTTGGTAGTGGTGGTCGAGTAGTCAGTCTAGTCAGGCTTTCAAATACAACACTGGAAGGTTGTGAGTTCAATACCAGGCTGCCACCATTATGCACTTATCTGAATAAGAGCGTCTGCTAAATGACCTGTAATGTACAGTATATGTTCACTATGCACAGTGAAACGTGTGTTTGTTTGTGAGACCTGGGCGCAGTAAAACCGGTTGATGCTACACCTACTGTTCTGTCCATATTACCTGAGTGCAGGAGTGTCCCACATTCCAATACTACCATCTAGCTTGCTGAACTAGAGGCAGTGGAACAGAAACTGATAAAAGGCTTGCTGCATTACAAGTGTCAGAAAAACAATTAGTGTACACACTAAATGCTTACTCTATATACTATTCTGGAGTATATAAATAAAATGTAATGCATAGCATAGCATAGAACCCTAAATGTAACGTTAAAAAATGTATTATAGAAATGCAGACACTATGCATTCTTCATAATGTCATCATGTGTCTAAAGAGCTTATTGAAATTTAAAGAGGTCACGCCACAGACGAGGAATTGGACAATTAGAAACAGTAGCAGCTGCAGATAGCTCTATATACTTCAGATAATGCAGTAGAATCTAACGGAAAATGAATAAATTCTTCGGCCCTACCTGTGCTGTACTGGTCCTTCATGAGAGGCTGCTGTCTGAGAACATTATCCATCGTGTAGAGCTGACAGACAGTGATACTATTGAGAGCAGTGTTACTTGAGAGCCCTGAATGTAGCACTCACTTATTGTCCGTCCTCTCGTGTTCACAGTAAACAGGGAGACACTGTTTGACAAGTAGGACTAAGCACTGCAATACTGAGGACATTGCTTTTATCTCTTTCTATTTCATATACTGCTGGATTTCTCATCTTTGCAATACCATGTAGTGTTATTTAACAATAAAATAATATTAACAATACTGAGTCTATCGAGTTTTCACAAACTGTTATGCATAACCAGTTTATCTAATTTATTCTATTTTATAAATATAATTTGTATCAACATATGTTATAGACGTTTTATCATCTGCCAATAATAACTCCATTCTTTACTGTCTGTTACTTATTCGAGTATTAAAGGGGAACTCAATTTTACACATTCAGGTCACTTTACTTGATGACTTGACTTGTGATAAGTACTATAAAGCATGCAAATAAAGTTATATAATGTCATCTGTGTCTAGAAGAGCTTTGTTAAGTCATAGAAAAAACCTCTGATGATGTTGTATAGTGATGGTTACAAAGAGAGAGTCCAACCCAAGATTTTATTGTAACCTTCGGGAGGAGAACAGTATGTCAAAACAGTCTTGTCCAATATCCTGAAGCAAACAGTTCACTTATATAGTTTAGTTCATGTAAATCCCTCCTTCATCCCCACATAGATATATATGAATAAAATACCTTCCTTATGTAATGGAGTAGAATATACTTTGTTAAATTACCAAAAAAGTAGTGCACCCCTTTTTCGTCAAAAAATACCATTGTAGGTGTTGTCCTTCTTGTTGACGAATTTCAAGATGACAAATTCAAAGGTAAGCTGGATAATTGAGAAATACATTTTTGATTATCTAGGTAAATTCTATGCTAGCTAAAATGTAACATAAAGCTAATTTCTAGTTCAACACGTTCCTCGAGGTACATGCCGAGGTGGTGGAGTTGCAGCCATATTCGACTCAAGCCTATTAATCAATCCTAAACCTAAACTAAACTATAACTCTTTTGAAAGCCTTGTTCTTACGCTTTCAAACCCAACATGGAAAACAATAAAGCCAATCTTATTTGTTATAGTGTACCGCCCTCCTGCTCCGTATTCTGAATTTCTATCCAAAATCCTCTTTTATCAGACCATTTTTTAATAACTTTTGAAGTCCTGCCACTGGACTGCAAGCCATTAAGCAGAATATCCTACGCTCGATGTCTATCTGATAGTGCTGTAGCTAAATTTAAGGAAGTGATTCCATCGGCACTTGGTTCATTACCATGTCTCAATATCAATGTAACGGAGGACTCCTGTGATAACTTTAGTCCCAAATGAATCCTCTTGTTGATAGAGCTGCAGCCTCACTGCAAATGACAGTCAACACTGTCGCTCCTCTAAAACAGAAGATAATAAAACAGAGAAAGCAAGTGATGGAAAAATACTGTTTAAACTGAAGTCAACTAAAGGACACGAGAGGTGGAAGGACGAGAGAGTTCAAGAGGGGATGAACTCAAGCCAACTAGGGGAACATAAAACAGAGGAAGCTGCCTGCCATCTGGGAGATATACAGACGAAAGGTTTCCTTGTTTAGATAACAGAGTTATGTGTGTTTCCTGTGGTTAAAGTGTTGAGTAACTGTCTTCTCTTGTAAAGATGACCTTTGGGTGGACCTACAATGTATAAAAGAGCAGGCGACTCTTAGAGTCATTGAGCAGCATAGCAGCTTTACAACCTGCATGTAAGAGTTTAAGTGTCTCTGTTTTGAGATAACTCCGCTCCTTATTGCAATAATAAAGAGACTTTGTTTGAACTTTGAAGACGGTGTCGGCTGAGAATAATTTTGCGATCAGCAAGCTCCGTGGCTTAACCCCCAAACACGCAAACTAAAACTAAAGTCAAGTAAACTTAAGAGGAAATGGCGTTCTACCAAGCTGGAAGAATCTCGTTTAGTCTGGCTAGATAATCTTAAAACATATAAGAAGGCTCTCCGTAAGGCCAGAGCAGCTTATTACTCTTCATTAATAGAAGAAAATAAGAACAACCCCAGGTTTCTTTTTAGCACTGCAGCCAGCCACAGCTCTATTGAGCCTTCAATTGTTATGTCGCTCAATAGTGACAACTTCATGAGCTTCCTTAACGATGAAATTCAAATTATTAGAGACCAAATTAATCAATTGGTAATGATTTAGCTTCTAATACAGGAACCTTAAAAACAGCTGTAACACCTGAAATATATCTAGACTGCTTTTCTCCGATCGACCTTAACCAACTAGATTCAACAATTTCGTCGTCTAAACCATCAACCTGTCTCTTAGACCCGATTCCAACTAAGTTGCTGAAAGAAGTTTTTTTTAATATGATCAACCTGTCTCTATTATCTGGCTATGTACCAGAATCATTTAAAGTAGCTGTAATAAAACCTCTTCTTAAAAAGCCCAGTCTTGATCCAGAGGTTTTAGCCAACTATAGGTCGATATCTAACCTTCCATTTCTCACTAAAATCCTTGAGAAAGCAGTCGCAAAACAGTTGTGTGATTTTCAGTTGATTCAAAATGCTGCGGCACGTGTATTTACAAGAACTAGGAACCAAGATCATATTACTCCTGTATTAGCTGTTTTGCAGTGGCTCCTGGTAAAATACAGAATATAATTCAAAATCCTTATTCTGACCTACAAAGCAATTCATGGTCAGGCTCCAGTTTAGCTTAAGGATCTCATAGTACCTGATAAACCAGCTAGAGCATTGCGCTCCCAGAGTGCAGGGTTAACTTGTGGTTCCTAGAGTCTCTAAAAGTACAATGGGAGCCAGAGCCTTCAGCTATCAAGCTCCTCTACTGTGGAACCAGCTCCTAGTCTCCACAAATCTCCACATTTAAGAGCAGACTAAAGACTTTTCTCTTTGATAAAGCTTATAGTTAGGGCTGGCTCAGATTCGCCTTGGACCAGCCCCTAGTTATGCTGCTATAGGCTTAGACTGTCGGGGGACTCACTCCTCTCCTCCTTTCCTTTTCCCTATGTTTCTCGCTCTCCTCCTCTCCCTCTCTATTTATATTCATTTATGCCCCTTAAATGCATGTTACTAACTCACCATCCAGGTCATCATCCCTGGAGTTTCTGTGCCTCTCATCTGGCAGGTTGCCACTATTAAAGGTTTCCTCTTTGATAAAGCTTATAGTTAGGGCTGGCTCAGATTCGCCTTGGACCAGCCCCTAGTTATGCTGCTATAGGCTTAGACTGTCGGGGGACTCACTCCTCTCCTCCTTTCCTTTTCCCTATCTTTCTCGCTCTCCTCCTCTCCCTCTCTATTTATATTCATTTATGCCCCTTAAATGCATGTTACTAACTCACCATCCAGGTCATCATCCCTGGAGTTTCTGTGCCTCTCATCTGGCAGGTTGCCACTATTAAAGGTTACGTCTGGATCGCGAATCATGGCTGCACCTGTTGCCCTGGTCCTGCCTGACACCAGGAAGCCTTTATTGACATCCCCCTGGATCCATTTTTTATATATACGATCGCATCATGTTTTCTGTCGCATAGATTGTCTATGCTGTATTTTTAACTATGTTGTTTGTTCTGTACACACGTCACCTATTACAGTCTGTCCATCCTGGGAGAGGGATCCTCCTCAGTTGCTCTCCCTGAGGTTTCTTCCATATTTCCCCCACTAATTGTGGGGTATCTTTTAGGGAGTTTTTCCTTGTGCAGTGCGAGGGTCTAAGGACAGAGGGTGTCGTATCCTGTACAGTCTGTAAAGCCCACTGAGACAAATGTATAATTTGTGATATTGGGCTACATAAGTAAACTTGATTTGATTTAAACACTTAACGCTACCTGTTGATAAAAGGTAGATGATGTTGTGAACAGTGTTTGAGTAAATTCATTTAGTTACTTTGTGAACAGTGTTTGAGTAAATTCATTTAGTTACTTTCCACCACTGCATTCTTTGCATTGTTTATTGTTTAATCAGGTACAGACAGACATGCATGTGGTTTGATTTGTTGTTACAATTAGATTTCCTCAGAATTGCTCCATTTAAAAATTTTTAAAATAGAACAAAATAAAATATTTATATAAACATAAATAAGTCAAAGTAAATTATATACAACAGTGTAATAATATTAATAATGATATTAATGCTGAAAACAAGATTATTGCCTGAAATGTACAGTGTAATACAGTTATGATGGCAAGTGAGTGCTGAAAGGAGATGGTTGAAATCTAAACACCCTGGTGACCTCACTGCTTTCAAACTCTTCTCTCCTCTTTCTCTTCTTCTATTTCTGAAGCAAAAAGTGCTTTCTTCCAACAAAAAATCCAATCCTCTTTCTCTAACCCCAAGAAACTCTACTCTATCTTCTCCACCCTCCTCGATCCTCCCAGTCCCCCACCTCCCTCTTCCCTCCTACCCTCTCACTTTGTCAACTACTTTATAAAGAAAATAGATGACATACGCTCTTCATTCTCCAACTTACCGACTGTCCCTAATTACTCACCATCCACATCACTCCCCTCTAACTTCTTTCTACCCCCTCTCTCTAAATTAAGTTCTAACCCTTGTTACCTCTGCCCGTCCTACCACCTGCCCCCTGGATCCTATCCCCTCTCACCTTCTCCAGTCTATCTCACCCATCTCATTAACACCTCCTTAACAACTGGCTGCTTTCCAAACAATCTTAAAGAGGCAAGAGTGAACCCTCTCCTAAAGAAACCCACACTCGACCCTTCTGAAGTGAACAACTACAGACCTGTCTCTCTTCTTCCATTTCTTTCCAAAACACTTGAACGAGCAGTCTTTAATCAACTGTCGTCTTACCTTCACCAGAACAACGTTCTTGATCCGCTCCAATCTGGCTTCAAGGCAGGCCACTCAACTCAACAGAGATTCTGTCTTTTCCCAAATCTGAAACCCAGGTCGAGGCACGCATCTCGGCTTGTCTGGCTGACATCTCTCAGTGGATGGCTGTACACCACTTAAAACTCAACCTTGAAAAGACCGAACTGCTCTTCCTTCCGGGGAAGGACTCTCCCATCCAAGACATCACCATCATCATCGGCACCTTGGTTGTTTCCCCGGCTCTGACCGCAAGGAATCTGGTTTGTGACACTTGATGATCAGCTGTCTTTCTCCACCAGTATCACTGCAATAGCCCGCTCCTGCAGATACACTCTCTACAACATCAGGAGGATTCGTCCCCTTCTGACTCAGAAGGCAACGCAGGTTCTGGTCCAGGCCCTCGTTATCGCACGTCGTAGTCTCGACTACTGCAACTCCCTCCTGGCTGGACTTCCTACATGTGCCATCCGACCTCTACAGCTCATCCAGAATGCTGAATGCCGAATCTGCTTCAAGACTCTGGTGCTGGCATACCGTGCAGTGAATGGATCAGCCCCTTCCTACATCCAGGCCATGGTCAAACCATACACCCCAGCTCGCTCACTTCGCTCGGCATCTGCCAATCTGCTCGCTACTCCCTCACTGCGAATGGGACCCAGATACCAGATACTAAATGGTGGAATGAGCTCCCCATTGATGTCAGGTCAGCGGAAAGTCTGCACACCTTCCGTTGCAGACTGAAAACCCACCTGTTTCAACTGCACTTCGGTCAATAACAAAAAAAAAGAATATATATATATATATTTTATTATATATTATTTTAGTCCAGTCCAGTTTATTGTCAATATACACTCGCAGGTACTTGTAATCCTCCACAATGTCCACACTGACGTCGTGTCAAATCTATTGATGAACAGAGTAAGTTTGTTGGCCCCGTCCACACTACCTTCAACTCCTCTGTTGCCAGTTGGCCTGAAACCAGTGATGGTCTTCATGCCGCTCCATACTTATCTCAGGTTGTTCTGCTGTAGCTTCTTCTCCAGCTTCCTCCTGTACTTCTCTTTAGCCTCCATAATCTTTACTTTCAGGTCCCGCTATATAGTTCTCACCTTCTCCCTATTACCATCTCTCAAAGCCCTCGTCTTTGCATTCAAGATGGCCTTGATGTATTTTGTTACCCATGGTTTGTTATTTGAATAACAATGAACAGTCCTTGTTGGGACGGTGCAGTCCACACAGAAGTTTATGTAGTCAGGGATGCACTCCGTAAACCCATCAATATTGTGGTGGAATGACCCAGTCAGAATCTTTCTTTCGCATCTTTCTTTTCACAGTCTACAGAGTGAGGTACTGAATTGCAATACAAAATACATGTGCTTTTATACAGCGTAGCCACTCCCAGCCTTCCTCTGAAACCTCACTTATTTGTGGGTCTTAGTTCCTTCTCCACCAATGAGATTTATCCCTCCACTTCTGACACTAACTGTCATTCTTAAAATTTGGCCAATGGATGTTTCTCCCGCTTCTTACGGAATCCTGTTTCAGTGGTGGCAGCAGTAATCCTCACTCTAGTTGTTAGCTAAACAACAGAATGAGCTTGACATCTTAGATCAGTAAGTGTGCAAGGTTTCTTCATTTTACTTATCTATTGTTATTTTTATTGTTGCTGTTGTTATTTTTGTATTATTGTGTGCATTTGCCCTTTATTTAATTTTCCACTTAATCTTAGTGTCCACTTATTTTATTGCATTCTTTTTACCTTTCTGCTGTAACCATGTAAATTTCCCCGCTGTGGGACTAATAAAGAATTTCTGATTCTGAAGATCAGTGAGTAGAATACACTACATAAGATCAGTGAGTAGAATACACTACAATATCCTCTCCATGGGGTTCACAGAGTGCATGCCAGTCTGTCACCTAAAAACAACCCTGAAGTGTCCTCAAGTTGACTCTTCACCAGAGGCCCATAGCTGGTTGGACACCTCACATATTCGAAGAAGTCGGTAAATGGTAAATGGTCTGCATTATATAGCACTTTTTCAATCTTTGCGATCACTCAAAGTGCTTTACAACACATGTCAGCATTCACCCATTCACACACATTCATACAGAGTCAGAGGTTAACGTACATACAAAGTGCTGCTTGCTGCTGGTGTGATAAACATTTATAAACACTCACACACCATTGGCCATGCCATCGGGAGCAATTTGGGGTTCAGTATCTTGCCCAAGGACACCTCGACATATTGACCGCAGAGGCCAGGGATCGAACCACTGACCCTCCGATCGGACGATCACCTATATCTCCTGAGCCACAGCTGTCCGGTTGGGGGTTGTTTTTATTGTGACATGGTTGAAGTCACTTGAGATTACAATGACTACACTCAGGTGTTGAGTCTGGAGTCTAGCTATAGCAGTATGAATCACGTTACTCGCTGACGTCGGGTTGGCAGATGGGGGAATGTAAACAGCCACTACTATGACATGTGAAATCTCCCTGGGCAAATAATAGGGCCGGAGTGCCAAAAAGACATCCAAAAGTTCGATGTCCAGAGAACAAATACGTTCCTTAATCGTAGGATGACTAGGATTGCACCATCTGTTGTTTACAAGAACAGCAACTCCCCCGCCTTTACACTGCTCTCTGTGCAATCCCTGTCATGCCGAACAGACTTAAAGCCATCGATGGAAACATTGTGGTCGGGTATATCCTGGTGCAGCCATGTTTCAGTAAAGCTCCAGTTTGCCCATGACGAGAGAGGGGAGACACGGCTTATATCTCCTTTTCTCCATAATCCTTTGTTGTCTGGACCCAGCTCTCTTCCTTCATTGCTTCGGTTTCCCCCTGCATCCTGTGTGTGTGTGTTGGAAAGCTGTGGAAGGACAAATACGTCTATTTCTGTTTTGAATTGGAACATAATGGCACGCTGCACACTTCTTGTTGGCTCTGCCATTGTTGTGAACACACCGGAAGAGGAGTTTCCCTACATCTGGTAGTGTGAAATAAAGCTGAGTGAACCTTCTTGCTTCCTTCTTATCTCTGTTTAGACATGCATCCATCGGTAATGCAAAACTAAGTCAATGACTGCACGCGTGTCAGTTGATCCACAAATGCACATATAACGGTTCACAAGCCAATTTTAGATTTGTAGCGTGGCGGTCTGACACTCATCCCCAGAATGAACCGAGGACACTACCCCATGGCAGGATGTTGGTCAGTTCTGGCCATACTCAGAAGAGACATTATTGGAAAGAGCAGTGACAGAGAGAAGGCAATTTACGTTTACTGCCCCGACTCTAATTTAAGAACTACATTTTCTCCACAGCCCAGGAGAAATGAACTGTTCTAACAAACATCCACTGAAGACCATAACATCTAAGAAAAAAGGGGCTGGTTTTGCATTGAGAGTAACATGTATGTTAATTTAGCAAACGCTTGATTAAAGGAAAAGGAACACAACACGAAGATACTTTTCACACCAAGTCAATGAGGCCTTCAGGGTGGGGTATAGGTTATTAATATCATCTCCAACCTCCTTGCTGACCTCAGAAAAGATAAGCACGGAATGTGTCTGAGTGTTATAAGGAACATCAAAGACAGAAGTTTTAAATGAATCAGAAGTAACCCTTTAATTTATGTTAATTCATGGTCATGCATATACACCCCTATACATAGAAGAATTCTCAAATTGTTATGTAACCCTGCATGGTAAGTTGTTGTTGTTTATGAATAAGTGAACCTAAGGTATCAAGTTGTGTTCTACTTAATAATTTGTTTCATTAATGTTTGGTGTCACACAACAACTGAAACCACCCAGATTTCAAATATGAGAGGGAGAAATAGTTAAAACCAGTATGATTAATTATATAAAGGACAGTTTATGTAGGATAAAAGTTAGACAGAGTTTGTGGCACAAGAGGGGGGCAGGGTTGCCCTGCTGGGCTGATGACTCTGCCAACCTGATTTAAGATACAAAAAATAGAACAAACCCAGAATCCCAACGTTTTTGCCTTTTTATTTGTATCCTTTTTACCTCTTCGTCCTACTCGGCCTTTGCTGACGTTTTTCCATACTTTTTCCCACTCTTTCGAGTCAGTGTGCCTAGAGCTCAACCTGATCCATTGAGCTCTAAGAATTGACTAAAACTTTGAAATTGCTCCAGCCTGTTCTATGCCTGTGTTAACACTGCTAGAGCCGGGAACTGAAAACAACAGTGCTCCTCATGTTCTGACGCTCCAACTGTCCCTGTAACAATGGGTTGTGAACCAAACCACTTCATTATCGAGAGAAATAGAGATAGAGAACGGCCAAGCCGAGCTACAATTTGGACCAATGCATGACAGGTCAAACGCTGCAGTCACCGTCCTCTGCCTCCTTCCAGTGCCGTCATCACTAGATCACAGATCCAGTAGGTCAAGCTTTGCTTTTTCTGTGATCTGGGTTTGATGCTCCATCATAGAGTGTATATAGGGTGAGATTAAGGAGAGCTCCCAACACTAGTCCCCAGTAGTCTTTCATTTGTTGAAGGTGCATTAAATCATCCAACTGCTTCATTTTCAGGTACCTTGCCATTACCTCATTTACGTACGGAAGTAACTGTGTAACCTGCAAGTTACCCATCAACCATTCATTGTTGTCATTAATTTATGCTTATGTTTATCCAGTAGTGTGTGTTTCTTTAGTATTCAATGAATCCTTTTTTCATTGGTGGTGCTCCAAGGTATTAAATGATGTTATTCAATATAAAAACTAAGTGTTTCTGATCGTCGAAATTTGAGTCGCTAGTGATCAATTAATATTTTTCTTATTATTATTAAATCTGCTATTTTAGCTACAATTTGTTTAAAACATTTTTTTACCGTTTCATATTTAGTTTGTGTAAAGCACTATGTTGTCAATGGCCATGCAGCGTTGTTTCTGCTGAGAGATCAACTAGTGGAGTAACAAATCCGCTACATTACGTAAACATTACATTACATTTAGCTGACGCTTTTGTCCAAAGCGATTTACAATAAGTGCAAGCAATCATGAGGATACAACTCCGAACAGCAAGAATCTTACAAGTAAATTAGCTTCAAATAAGCCAAACCAAAGTAAGTGCAACAAACAGAAACAATAAAATAAAAGTTCAACCATTAGCTACAAATAAGCCAACCAATTTAAACTGTCTCAGCTTCTTTTATTGTGATAAATAAACAAAATAAAAAAATAAAAAAGGAAATATTCTCTTTATTAAACAGACAAATACAACCGTTAAACAAACTTCATTCAAACTGCACAGAAACAAAATAAAACTCACAAAAACAATCTTGGTTAGGTCTTTCTACTGCTCCAACAATCACCAACTCTAGTTTGGTCGAAATAAACCCTTAATGCACCGAGTTAGATGTGAAAATATGCCGGCTCAAAAGTCTGCTTATTCCCACTTTTTCTCTGGAAAAACAGATATTATCATGCATTATGACATTATAACCATATATTAGAAAAAGTGTCTGGAAATTGATAGCGAGAACCAGTTCTCAATAGACGAGATGATGATCCCTCACAAAGGAACAAAGACTGGATCTCTCCGACAATATCTTTTAAGCAAACCTCACCATTGGGGTATCATGATCTTTGTTCAAGGTTTCTGGGATAGTGTATGATTTTCTGATATCCACTGGAAAGAGCACATTTGGCACAGCAGAGGGTCCTTTCAAAGAACTTGGAGCCAATGTTGTTTTTTCAACTCTGCAAGACAATCAGGGATTCATCACAATGTGTTGTCTACTTTGACAACTTTTTCACATCTCCACCACTCATTGTTGGCAGGAATGTGGTGATACGATACATATTACGATACATGGGTTATGATTTAATATATTTATCACAATTTTAAAAATCTAGTTTCAGGAAAAGGTAGTTTAAACAGCATACCACCATATGCATAAAATCAGAGTCAAAAAAAGTTTACTTTTTTATGCAATCAGAAAAGTGGGCTCTGCATTTGCATTTATCACTGTAACATCCAATATTATAGCACTTCTTTTTGTGCAATCTTAGCCAATGTTTGCCACAAATCAATGTGTAAACTATTAATTAAAACTTGTATTAACTTATATTTTCTTACACCCCTACTCATTGTGCATCTGAGAGATTCCTTTGGCTTGCGAAATCTGGGAACCAACTGCAAGAACAGGCTAAAGGGATGTACCCTTGAGGATAATCTTGCTCTGCTGAGGCAAGGAAAGGGCGGTTATGACTACAGGGTAGATAATGAAGCAAAAGTTGCTGTTGTGACATGAGTCGACAACAAAGCTGTCACTCTAGCTAGCTCTTGTGCTGCTGTAAGCCCTCTTAAAGTCAGGTGTTTCTTCAGAGAGGAGAGAAGAAAAGTTGATGTTCCTTGTTTAAACATTGGGCCTCTTGAAGCTAAATTTTCTTAAATTTCCCTTATATTTTCTCTTAATTTTCTGTACTTGGGCAGGTGTTGTGCCATGTGCAAATATTCAAGAGAATTGGAGCGATGCCATGAAGCAAAGCTATAAGATGAAAAAGAAATTCAGCTTGAAATTGTCTTTCAATTGTCTTGAAATTGAAGTAGGCTAACTTTTAAACAGTTGTGGAAAGTACAGTACAGTTGTACTTAAATACAATTTTGAGTTACAGTGTATTTGTAATTTACTAGAGTAATTCCATTTTATGTTACTTTATACTTCTACTTCACTACAGATCAGAAGCAAATATTGTACGTTTTACTTCACTACATTTATTTGATACCTTTAGTGACAAGTAGTTCCTTACAATTTCAGATTACAAAAATATTATCAACAAATACGATGATAATATGATGAATTATTATGCATTAAGCTGCACTGCAGTATATAAGGTCATTCAAATTAGCTCCACCTTTACCAGCTGCAACATTAAAGTGATATGTAATATGTGAGACGTAATCTATCAATAATTATAATGTGTTATTTTTGTTCCTGAAATTTAAAACTTATGTTTCCTTGCGTTGGACAAACAATTTGCAGACTGTGTAAACTAGATGTTTTTTTCTTATTTTGGTAAGAGTGATTTTGGCCACTCTTAAAATGTTAACTCACCTAAGATAAGAGCAAAAATAAGAAAACATTGGTGAATCCCAGAAATCAATGGGTACTAAACAAATAAGAACAAATTGTGCATACAAACAAAAATAAGAGAAAATGTGTGTGTTTATATCGCTTCATGCATGATGCCCATTGTGTAACAATACAAATTCCACATGGGAGGAGTTGACCTTGCTGACATGATGCTGGCCTTGTACTGGTTCCAGAGTGTCTTCAGTGCTTGGGCTCTGCAGCCATGTCAGCAACCTGCCTGACCCATCTTGCAACACGGACCCTGTCTCGTTTACCATGCTTTATGGATGTGATTTCTTTGCTGTCATCTCCATTCATAGACAACCAATGAATGTATAACTAAATAGTTTATAGATCCAGCCTCTTAATTTTGCTCTCAAAGTGTACCAGATTGATGCTGCATTTAGTTCTAAAATGTACAAAATTAAGGTGAAAGTTCCTGTAGTTTTTCATATGTGCATCGTTATCGGGAAAAGCCACACTTTTTTTTACAAAAAGTAAACAGAGAGAGAGGAAGTGAGGTCCATGACTGTTCATTTATATGTACCTTTTTTAATCAATTGAGAAATGCAATGTACTTTTGTTTTCATGTTACTTTTTATGTGGTTACTATTCACTTGGTAGGACTAGATTGGTAGAACTGGAGGTTGTGGGAGGCCTAAACTTTGATGATTAAAAAAAAGAAAAGAAAAGGTAAACTGAATTTATAACTAGTATGTGTAATGTAAATGACCAGAAAAAACACTTCTCTTCATTAAATAATATTATTTGTATTATACCCACTGAATAAAACCTGATGAATTTATTTAAAATGAATTAAACAGGCTCAGAGATGGCAATCGTGTTATGAAATCTGTTATTATGACATACATACATATATGTATTTATATAAAATCAACATATGTCATAACATATATTAGTACAAGTCAGGGAGGAGAAGATGGGGGTTAGTACCATGAATCAGCCAAGTAGTCCGCCAGTGTCCTCCTTTACCCTTTGCAGTTCTTTTCTTGCCCAGATCAGAGTTAAAATCAGAATGTAAAATTGAAGTCAACGATATTCTCTACATGGGATTAATCCTAACCGTACTATAATCCCAGTCCAAAGCAGAGGTTTCAATCCAACTCTATCCAGCTGCTGATACTTTAGGTATCAGTCCCATGCTGCCCTCGGCTCTACAGTGTAGCCGTTCTTTCCTCAATTTAACAAACTTTTCAGTTTTGCCTTTAAGTTTGTCCATATTAGAATATTTACCTTAACCCCTCATTAAGGGTAAAAGTAACTTCTAATTTTACATAGTAACGACTTTGAATGTTCAGTTTTGGTAATTTACTTAAAATTCAAACTTGCAGTCAATTCGACTGAAATTAAGGGGTAGCCAACGACTGTTCAGCTTCACAAACAGGAGTGTTTGAGCTGACTTGTTTTCCAGTTACATTTATTTTGTCTCTTTCTAAATAATTTATTGATGAGATCAGTGACTAGTCAGTTTGACATTAACTATGCTTATTATTATGTTACAAGGCTGAACACAGGATTATAAATTCAAATTGACGACTTGAAACTGACATGACAAAAGTTCATTTAAATAATTCAGTGAACTTGTGTAGCAGAAGTCAAGATGGAATAAACTCAATAACAAATCTTTTTCACCCTGTAATGAATCACATTTGAGATTCTAATTCCTAACAAATTATCATCCTTATTAATGCCAAAAAATTTAAAAAGATGTTTTAACATCCATCCATCCATCCATCTTCATCCGCTTATCCGGGGTCGGGTCACGGGGGCAACAGCTCCAGCAGGGGACCCCAAACTTCCTTTTCCTGGGCCACATTGACCAACTCTGACTGGGGGAGTGCAATACCGCGCCCGCTGCTCCGATTCTCCGGCCCATCTCC
>CALSCE010009754.1:803884-843768 GCA_943593645.1 Bovichtus variegatus | reverse complement strand
CGTCCTCCTCCTCTCCCTCTCTCTTCCCTCTGTCTTCATCTCGTCACACTTCCCTCCCTCTGTACTCTTCTATTCGTCTCTCTGTATCTATTTTCCTGTCCATCTCACCTTCTCGTATCTCCTCTTTCCTCTTCTGCCACCTTCGTTTCGTCCACATATGAGGAAGCGAATGAGCGGCGTCGATGTTGCAGCTAAATCTATTCTTGCAGGATGACTCAGACACATGGCCTACTCAAATGGGCTGATAGCCCTTCAACTGCCGCTCTGTCCGTCCATTGTTGGACCGATTATCAAGGACAGTTTTCCCCCATCGATTCTTTTAATCCGACCTACCAGGATACTCAAGGTTACACCTGCAGTAAAAGGAAAATCTTGGAGAATCCAGGCCGTAGATCTCCCAGACACAATGGCGTACACGCTGAGACTGACTTGAAAGAAATTAGCTCAATCAACAACACAAGTCTAAAGAGAAACTGTGCCAGTTTTGCGCAGAAAAGGTCAGTTTATTAGTCAAGTGGAGTACTACTCAGCCTGTGAAAACAGTTGTGTAATGCCTTCTGTAGCTCAGGAGGAGCTTCGACAAGCCTGAGAAAAGAAAACCCTGATGATTTCATCATTATAGGACGAGGACTGCGATACTAACTGGGTGTGTGCTGTCGGAACGGCGTACACGTTGGACGGATTGGGATGGCAAACATTGGATCCAGCGTTTTTGTTATGAAGTTAAAAAGGTCATAATTCCCTCTAATATCTAGTTTATATTGCTGTGAAAACATCGCCTTCAAACAACTGTATTTATTTAAGTTTCTCGCCAATATATATCCCATGATCTCTCCAAACTTGGAGAAATTAAACAAAGTATCTGCATATATTTGATAATTTGTTTGTTTTTTGGAGTGAAAATCTCGATTATTATGAAGACCTTAAATTTCTGCTTATTTGGGTACATTTCCATTTTTATTCCATTTAACTGTTCTAATTTGCCCCAAAGTAGTTCACATGATTAAACATATTAAAGCTGTGGGTTTAATCTGAATACATTCTGCTGGGAAAATGTGTTTTAAATTGTTGTTTTTATTCATTTTTTACTTTTTTACTTTCAATCCACCAAGTCAAAAAAAACATCTGTTTGACTTGAAACGATAAAAAAAAAAAAAAAATGCTTACCTTTTCTCAATGGAAGCCACAGAAGTACCTGCTGTGTCTTTTTGCTGTTCTACTTTTTTTTTTTTTTTCTTTTAACCTTCCATTTAGCTTCTTCTTTAGTTTCCAAGCGTGAAATACAAGAGATTACCCAAATAATGGTATAATGAAAACACAGTTGGAGGGCATTAAAATGACATGAGTGGCATCACTTTGGTAATAAGAGTTAGAAATGAAGAGAAAACCTTATCCAGATGTTGTTTGATTTTTTATTTTTTTTAATCGCAGGTCACATGTAGACATAATCAGTGAGGGTATTATGTAAAATATCCATATGCATGCACGAGTCTCCTTCTCCCTGAGGACTTAAGTTTTCCGGCTCATCAATTGTGCATCCTTGTGCTTTATATCTTCTTGTTGTGCATCTAAGACTCTCTGTTGCTGCAGCCGGTACATTTGCATCTCCCCCCCCCACCCACCCCCTCTCCTGTTCTCCCTGTGGACGTCATTGTTCCACCTCATCCAATAGGTATATGTTTGACCTTTGCCCCTTTCTCCACCCAGGGGAGCTGGAGGAGGAGATGGAGAATCCAGAGATGGCGGACCTCCCCGAGAAACACAAACACCAGCTCAGACACAGAGAGCTCTTCCTGTCCCGCCAACTGGAGTCTTTACCTGCCACACACATCAGGTACACTGCTGTTACTACACTAAATGATGTGTTTTAGGTTCAGTTTTTCTTTCTCTCTCTCTCCCCCCCCCCCCCCAAGAGTTTTGGATTCACACAGTGCGCTGTTTTGATAGCACATACTGTACCTATCCCAAGCTGTGACTAAAGCTTTTTCTTTGGGCTACTATTGAGTCCAAAAAAAAATCCCAATTTTTCAAAACGGGAAGAAAAAAAACTTCCCACGGGATTGATTGTCAATAAACTCAAAACAAGTCTAAATGAATCGGGTAACTGTAAAAAGTGTAATTATCTTGCTCTATTTTCAGACATCTTTTCAACGTGTTTTGAAATAAAATAATTTTGACTGTTTAAAATGATTTTCTTAATTGTGATCATTAAGAGTTACAGTCCTGGACGCGGCTGGTTTACAGAACAGCATTCCAGCTCACATTGTTTTTGATAAATAATTCCGTCAAAATAATTGTTCGTCTACAAAAGAACACAGAAAATAGTAATAAATGACAAAGTGATATATTTAAATGTCCTGATTTGTCCAACCAAAGACCCAAAATAATTGAATTTACTACAATGAATGATCAGGAACTTTTTTTTCAACGATCAAAAGAGTTGCTGATTAATTTTCTTTCTTTCGATCGACCAATTGATTATTGACTAATTGTAGCAGCTCTATTAAGATAGGTATTCAAAGCAGCATAAATTATTGATTGCAGCAAATGTTAATTTCATGTCTGATCAGACAGTTTTGTTTTGTTTTTTTACTGAACTTGGTAGATTTAATCAGTAATAACAGTTTGACTACTTGACACATTCATTCTGGTTTTGTGTATTTTTATGGCCACAAACCTCGGTTCCCTGACTCACTTGGAGGATGACGACGACGTGATTATTTATTGATTCCTTCACGCACATTATCTGCTACACATAAGGTCATGTAACGGCTGAAAAGGAGTTGGGAGCTGTTTCGAGCCAGTTGGCTTTCAACAAACTCCGACATAAAATGATCCACTCATATGCAGTGAGCACTAAATGTCAACAGAGCCGTTTCTACATATAGAACTGCCTTTGCTCATCAGTAAGCTGCTCCAGGCAAACCCACCTAATCATTACCACCTTATTACTTGACATTTCAGAAGAATGGCAGGAAGAGCAAACTGACATCTGCTTGAATAAAAATAACTCTGATGAGCCGTTTTTGTTTAGTGAGGATTCAAAGCTTGATTAAGTTTTCTAACTTAGCACCTTGCACTTGCTGCAGCGGCGAGGTTACACGAGGCGTGTGAGTTTATCACCCTGCAGAATCGTGTTTGCCTTGGGCTAGAGAGGTATGACTTCTTGGCTGGTAAATAATTTGGATTCAGACAGTAGTGTCAACACACTCAAATTAACAGGCTGTGCCAGCTGAAACCAAATCCAGCGATGTTGCTCGCTACGCATCCCGCAACTCTGGCGCATTAAAATGCAAAATGACTCTGAACTCGCTGTGGAGTGTGCAGTTCAAATCATAGACCGCATCCATCTTGGGCAGACGAGATCCCGCCTTCGTAGTCTCAATCGTCCCGGCAGAGACCAAATGCCCTCGCTGCAATAAGACCGATCCTCGTCGCACAGATTTAATTTCAACAATGAAGGCCACAAACGTGGTATTGGTAAATAAACTCACGTGGCCACTGGTGCTTTACGTCGAGGGGACGCACTGTGTTAAAGAAATACTTCTACCGGCGCACAGTTTTCTTACCATCTGTTTATACGTCTTGCCCAAGACGAGTTCCCGTTTTAGTGTCAATGAGTGAAAAGAAAGCGTAAAAACTCTTCAAAGAAAGAGAAGTATATTTCTCAAAAATGTTGAACTATTTAATTTATACATATACTAATTTATACAATTTTTAGGAATTAAATCACTCTTTCAAATGTTCTTTTTAGATTTAGGAAAACGTATATAATTATTTATATTGCAAAAGGTTGATTTGTATATAAATAAAGTTATTCTTAAGAATACATATAGGGAGATTCTAATTTGGTAAAATGTGGGAGAGTCTAGAAGGGGCAACTGAGTTAAGAAAATGGAAATCAAAAAACATGCTTTTTTTTTTTTTTTTTCTTCCTCTACAGTGCAATACAACAAACAAACTGAAATGAACACCTGTGGGTCCCGGGGACTCCCTACATTTAAAACCTATCAACAGCACTGTAAATCTATATCATTGTTGCCGTTCTTGAGATGCATCCTACATGTCCTTACGTCCTTTCCTTACGTCCTTTCCTTACATCCTTTCCGGGCTGCAGGGGGAAGTGCTGTGTGACTTTGCTGAACGAGACAGAAGCCCTGAAGTCGTACCTGGACAGAGAGGTACGTACCATCAGCTCTTCATGTTATATAATATGACGGGCTCTTCTAAACTGTGCGTTAGATTTCAGGATTATCTAAGGGAGAGTGTCTGTGAGACTTATGAGTTAAGAGATTCTTGTTTCCAGATGAATTATTCAACGTGTTGACCCAGAATGTTCTTTTCACATAGAGTAATGAGGAGACGAGAGACTAGCAGAGGGGAAGATTCTCATACACACACACACACTCCAGAGAAAGATACACTTCTCTTTTTCACCTCCCCGTTTGCCTGTCTCGCTTCCTGTTTCTTTCATGCCATCCTCACACCTTCCTGCCATCTGTATTTCCCAGGATGCCTTCTTCTACTCGCTGGTGTATGACCCTCAGCAAAAGACTCTGCTGGCTGATAAGGGGGAGATCCGCGTCGGGAACAAGTACCAGGCCGACATCACCGACCTCCTGAAAGAAGGTACATCATAGTTAAACTAAAAACTTGCCCGTTTTTTTTTTTTTTATTTCTTAACTGACACAGTTTTCTAGAGAAGCTTATTCACAGAGTAACACGTTCATGTTTTTCCTGCAGGGGTCTTTAAACCCCCCTGTGTACTGATTTTTCTTTTTTAGCATTTTTTTTTTTCCCGAGCCAAAATGAACTGTTCAACTTTTCATGTTTTTTAAACTGCTCAATTCTCAGGAACATTTCATGAACTTTAAGCAACCTTTTTTTTTTTTTTTTTTTTTTGTCGCCCCAAGCCACCATTTACTTATACATATTTCTTTACAGCTAAAGTTATAAAACAAGGCACTCACAGCAGCATGATGTACACAACCAAAGTGACGATTTTACTGTCACCCTGAGAGAAAGGATGGGGTGCATTTATTTATTTTTTTACTCAAGAAGAACTTTTACTATTACTACACTGGTCTAACTACCAGACTAAGTCACTGTTGAAAGCCCCCATTTCCTCCTAATAAAGGATAACCTGTGCACTTGCATACAGGCAGTAATTACTGAATATAATGCGCCCTGTACAAAAATATTGCAAGCATACGCACATTAATACCTGGAACTTAACACATGAGACAGCTGTCCACCCCCCATAATCTCATCCCGCAGGTAATATAGCGGCTTGCCGTTTTTAAAATAGCGGAAATGGTTATTATGACACAATTAATATAGCAAGTTTTGCTAACGAGTGTCATAAATGTTGATGCTGTTTGTCTTCATTAAACTGTCAGTTCTTCTGCTGATGAATATGTGAATCGTTCAGATACTCGGATACAGTAGTTTCTATAGTTTCCATGGTCACAAGGCGGCAAGTTGGGAAAAAGTTGAAGCATCATAAACGGCATTATATGCAGCAGCAGATATCCGTGCGCATTCAGAAGCCGCTGCTGCCGACCTTGGTTTACATTGTAAACACTGCAGGCGGCCCCCTCACTGTCTGAAAGCATCTGAAAGCTGCAACTAATCCTTTTATTCTAAACTCTACTCATGTCGGTTTGGACGCTATACCTTACACGGAAAAATAGTTTTGCATCGGCGCAACTTCAACAATTTTAAAAATCCCGAATTACTTTCATTCAAGCAAGTCTGAAAGATGTTCTCCAGGTATTTCGTGCCAATATTGCGTGCGACTATTTTTCTGCCAGATTTAGGTTTCAGTGTTTTGCCAGAATTTTATTCTTAGCAGGTGGGAAAAACCTCTGAAATTGCAAATGGGCACCTTGGGGACCCCACGCTCTCTAATTAAACCCATGTTAATGAAATTCTGTTACATGGGTTAGAAGCTCAGGCAGGTTGGCTGGTTTGTTGCACGCTGGCAGTTTGACAGAACCCACCTATTCAACTGTGGGATTCATTAAAGCTTTGCACGACTTAAGTAATTTAAAAAAAAAAAATAAAAAATCTAATTCAGATTTAATTTACAAACTCTTGTACACGTGTGGTCAATAAGGAAGCATAGTGGCCTTGAACAGCGTAGGAGAATGAACTGTCTGTATCTGTGTCTGTGTAGGCGAGGACGACAGCAGAGACTTGGAGAAGCTAGAGGAGAAGGTCTGGGACTCCACCAGCCTACTGACGGAGAAACAGATTGACCAGTTCTTAGTAGTAGCTCGGTAAGTCAACACAGAAGTGCAAAAGCATCAAAGGAAAAATACAAAATATTCATACATAATGCCTTCTTGCTGGGAGAAAGTTGAGAAAATTGACTCTCATATCTGTATGCTAAATATGAAGCCTCAGCCAAGAGATGGTTAGCTTAGCATAGCATAAAGACTGGGAACAAGGGGAAACGGCTAGCATGGCTCTGTGTTAAGGTAACAGAAAATCTGCCCACCAGCATCTCTTAAGCGCATTAAATAACATGTATCTCGTAAATGTGATATGAATTTTACTACACATACGACGTGTTGATAAGTAAGTTGGCATTAGAGGGGCTGGCAGGCGGATACTTACAACAGAGCTCGGCTTGCCGTTTCCCCTGCTTCCGGTCTTTATGCTAAGCTAAGCTAACCGTCTCATGGCTCCTGCTTCATATTTAGGAGCGGCGTCTCTGCATAAAAGCAAATATGCCCATTCCCCCAGACGTCTAACACATCGGTCTCTTAACCTTTTTTTTCCTCTGAGCGCTAATTTGACAAAAATGTAAGTGGCCCAGAGCTACTCCTAGCAGCAAGTTGTAGCATCGGCAATAGCAGACATAATTTCTTACTTTTATGTTCGTAGACTGCTACCAGCCGGAAAGTCCTGTGAAAAGTTGCTGTGGACTTTGGTGAAGTGGCACTCGACGTTACATCTGACATGCTCGCACCACAAATGAGACACACACACCTGTCATTCACATTCATTCAAAAAAAAAAGTCAAGTCAGCAAGATGGTATATGTTTTGCCTTTTTATTGGCCTGGTTACTTTTGCTCAGGCATTTGTCATTTCTGGTGTGTGCTTGCTGGTCTGCTCACTACGCCGTTACTGAAGTTACCACACTTGACAGCAGCAGAACCCGTTTAATTGACAGCTGTTTGGCAAATAATCATTTTGTGTCAGAAGGGGGCGGGATGTCTGAATTTGAATGGATAGGAATTTAAACGGGTTTAAAAAGTGACTTTGTGTTATTAAACTTACATATTCTTTCCATATTCTGACCATGTCTACTCGGAAAGCTCTAGCGTGCTACTTGGTCGCTGGTCGACATGTTGCTGAGGTCAAACTATGTTTCCTTTTTAAAGTACCTCAAACATTTGGTGATCCTTATTTCTTTCTCTTTTTTTTTTTTTTTTTTTGCCTCCACACCGGCGACAGCTGTGGCCGGAGGCTTGTCTCATTCTCTTAAAGGCGATATCTCAAGAACACCTTGAGGGAAATTTGGCACAAACGTCCACTTGGACTGATTTAGATTTCGGTGGTCAAAGGTCAAGGTCACTGTGACCTCACAAAACACGTTTTTGGACACAACTCGAGACCTCATAAGCTAATTATGTCAATTTCACACCAATGTATAATAGGATAAAATAATAAAGTGATGACATTTTGGACAGACATGGACGTAAACTGCATCTTGACTGGTTGGCGGAGGCATACAACCGCAAGACCATAATTCTAGTTTTGAGCTAGATGTGGTTGCTTAGCAGTTTTATCCCATTCAGTGCAAATTGGCTGGAGTTGTATCACTTGCTCTGCAACACAACAACACTGAATATTTTACCAGGAAGCGCTGGATTTTTTTCTTTTTCTTTTTTTTTTTTTTTTTTGTGCATTATTGTTTCAGAAAAAGGCCGTCAGAGGGAACTACATCAATCACCAAATCTAGAGGGTGAAAGTAAAACTCAAAGTTGATTTACATTTCTTCTTTACTTTGCATCATGTCTGTGTCCCGTAGGTCAGTGGGTACATTCGCCAGAGCCTTGGACTGCAGTAGTTCTGTCCGGCAGCCCAGCCTGCACATGAGCGCTGCTGCAGCCTCCAGAGACATCACCTTGGTGAGAAACACACACACACACACACACACACACACACACACACACACACACACACACACACACACACACACACACACACACACAGGAAAGTGGCCTTGGGTTAAATCAGCTTCACACCATAGGTGAAAAGTGTAGCAGTTGTCTTAATCAAAGAAAGTGTGTGAGTGTGTGTGTGTGTGTGTGTGTGTGTGAGAGAGTGAGATTATCGAGGCTTGTGTGTGGTTATCCTTAACAAGCACTTGGCCCCAGAAGCCTGGTGTGGGTCTATTCTGCCCTAGATCTCATCCTCATATATAAAACATAGACGAGAGGCTTCAAGGCACGCACGCACGCACGCACGCACGCACGCACGCACGCACGCACACACACACACACACACCCCAGCCTTGAACAAGGGGCTGCATATCACCTCCATGGACTGAACAAATCGTACAAGTCATCCTCCTCCCAACAAGTCAGCGTAAAAGTTTCAAACAACAATAACAAGTCTTGAGACTAACGTGTGCTGTTTTCTTGTGTTCAGTTTCACGCGATGGACACCCTCCATGCCACGGGCTATGACATGACCCGAGCCATCGCGGCGCTGGTGCCTCAGGGCGGGCCCGTCCTCTGCCGGGATGAGATGGAGGAGTGGAGCGCCTCGGAGGCCAACCTGTTCGAGGAGGCACTGGAGAAATACGGCAAAGACTTCACCGACATCCAGCAGGATTTTGTGAGTAGCCAAACCATTGAATAAAAAAAAATAAAAAAATATTTAAAGGAACAGTTTGTTGTTTTGGAAGTTGCAAGTAAAAGTGCTGGCACATAACCAGCCACAGGCAGCGTTTTGTTACAGTTTGGTTTTGTACTGATTAAACAGTCGAGTTTTAACATGTTAATTATTGAGCTTAAGAGACGCTGGTAGGTGTATCTATAAAAAAGAAAATTAAAAAAACTTAATCCTTTTAGAATCTCAGAAATCATTGCAAATCAGTCAGTGACACCAATGAAATAGTTGGTTGCTAGATAAAACATCAGGCTCGATGTTTTGAGTAAAATGAGGGGGGGGGTATATAAATACAATTTTTAAAAAAAAAACATTTGGATTCAAACAAATGAAGTGTTTCATGCATATTAATATTATAAGAAGAAACCGACATAAGAGGGGGATATCGATCTCAGAAAGAGAATAACCAAGATGTCGAATTATTCAAACTATCTGTGTGGTTGGGGCCTTTTTTCACTAAGCATTTAATTAAGTATTTTAGATTAATTGAATAGTATAGTGGAGATTTGTGAGGAAGACTTATTGAGCAATGAGCACTGTTCATCAGCCTGTATGCGGGATGCCGAAATAATCTAATTTAAAGATGTGCGCAGTAGATATTCAGTGCACCCATAATTGCTGCCTCTGAGTGCAGAAGCCATTTGAATTGGAGTTTAACTTCTCCTGGACTTCATTTAGTTATTTAGCACACATTTTACAGGGAAGCACAATGGTAGTCTTGTAGGCTAAGATTGCATTCAGCTTATAGTAAAGAATGAAAATGTAAAAAAAAATAAAGCTAAGCACAATGAACATTTATCCAGAGAAACATTCCACTTAAATATCGCTGCGACGTGCGAGCGGTCGGTTAAAAGACGGGAGAAAAGCGTGTTTGAGGAGAAAGCTGCTGCTGTTAGTGGACTCCACACACATTGTGCTCAGAAGCTCTCACTGTGTGCATCACTCCACCACCTGGTGGCCGGCTGCTGTCAGTGCTGCTCGATCAGGTTTCCACCCAGGCCTTCTCTCAAACAACAGGACTACACCACCATTATGGGTGGGGCCTCCACTTGACAGCTCATTTTTCTTTCAAACTTCTCAGAGGGAACTTTGCAGTGCAGCTTCAGTGGCTTCAAACGTATGGTGTGGCCAGTTGTTATACAAAGAATCTCTTTGTATAAAATTGTATTTCAGTGACGGGACGAGTAAAATACCGCGGGATAAAGACATTTTGGAAATCCGTGCTAAATCCACCGCTAAAAAGCGTCTTGATAGTTTAGTGTGTGTGGAAAATATGACGCTGAAATGATGGTCATTTTGTGCCCTCTCTCTTTCCCCAGCTGCCCTGGAAGTCCCTGACGAGTATAATTGAGTATTACTACATGTGGAAGACCACAGACAGATACGTACAGCAGGTAAAAACACTCATTATATCTCAGAGATTTAAGAAAAATACTATCTTAATGGGCATTATGTCATTTATAGCTAGCTTCTTTTTTTTTTTTTCATTATTTATAGCCCAATAAGCGTTAAAGGAAAAAAGCGTTAAAAGGAATAGTGTTTATCTTCTTTTACACTTGACTTGAGTGTTTCTCATCCTTTTTCCGGTCCGATCCTGTCCCTAGCTTTTTGTTTTCTTCTTTATTCTCCTTTTTCACACAGTTTGGCCTGTGTCGGCCTGATTTATATGTTTTGGCGACATCTCTCTTCTGTTATCAGGGTAGCCTATCAGAAACCTATTTTTTCCGATGAGAAAATGAGTCTGTTTCATTCAGAAATATTCCATAAAATCAATGAAATCTATGAAAGGTGTTGGCGCTAACCTAACTTCTCTTCTCTCTTCCTCCTCCTCTTTTTTGCAGAAACGATTAAAAGCAGCCGAGGCAGAAAGCAAGTTGAAGCAGGTCTACATCCCCAACTAGTGAGTACCTCGCTGCAAGTTTCTGCAGTTTAACTCAATCCATCGGAGATCATTTGTGCAACTCTTAGATCTGAGTACACGGAGATATCATAGAGATATTAAATGAGAAAGTAGAAGAAATGAATGCGTTGCCATGAGCACTAAACTCTTCTAATGTAAATATTCTCCTAGGATTATGTGATCATTTTATTCATTTATTTCTTTTGTTTGAACAGATTCATACATTCATTTATTCAAACTGTTTTTTTTAAAGTGATTTAGAAGTTGTCTGTTCTTTGACACTATTATAGTTAAAAGTAAAGTTTTGTTTTTTTTTTGTGGTTATTATTATTGTTCATTTATAGCTAAATAAATCCTCCTGTTTATCTCTTTTTTATTTTATAATTTAGCAAGCATTAAATAATCAAAACACAATTAAAGTTAATATGAACAGCTGGTACAATAAACAAAGTGACAATATGCATAAATTAGCTGTGGGTATAAATTAATTCTGTAAACTCCTTTTTTTGAATTTCCAGTCATTGTAATAATTTAGATGTGACGATAAAGACTTCGACAGTCTGGACATTTTTGAAAAGTGCTCTTAAAAAGCTGTACGAACCCTGTACCACGAAACGAAAGAGGTCCAGATCATCATAATGTAGAACTTGCTATGACTCGGTGCCATAGATATTAAAGTAGCCAGTAGTTGCATCAATGTCTGTCAACAACTGACTGTGGAATCAAACAAAGTCCACTTTATTATTATTAGTTTTCACATTGAACTGAAGGGACTATAAATAACAAGTAGCCTACTCTAATAATAAATAAATTATCAGAGCTGAATTTAAAAAAATAAATAAAAAAATAAAAAAGTTTTAATGCATAACTGGGAGCTTTTGAAAAATGTGCATCTTAATTTGCTTAATTTTAGGTGAATTAAATAAAAGTTGGTCTCAACACATCTTAACAATTCAACAGCTTAAAAACGTCCTTTTTTAAAAAAATAAATAAAACATCTTTCTTTCCCTCTTGTACATCCCATTCCTCCACTTTCTCTTGTTCAGAGAGAAATGAGCTTGTAAATCTGGACTTGATGGAGTTAGTGCCGTCGGCGTACACATGTCGGTGCTCATTGGTGAAGCTGGAACGATATTTGGTTTTAATAATGTTCATAGTGGGGAAAGTTTCCCTCACAGCTGTATGTGGAGCCGAACATGGTCGAGATGTTCAGGGCTACCCGCTGTCTCTGAAACCAATTGTGTTTTTGTCTCGCAGTGGCGCTTCACGTTGCCACTTTTAATAATCGGCACGGTCTCGGAACATATGTTTTATTTTTGAACTACCCGTGGGAAGACAGAAACGAAAAGAGTCTGTCGATTCTTGATTAAAAGCTCCGTGTTCGCTGTCTACTTTTTCTCTTTTTAAAACACATAAATAGAATAACTTTGAAATAACTTTTCTCTCACGCGTGCGTGCGTGTGTGTGTTGTAAAGTCTAGAAAAGCTGCGTTTGTTGAAATAAAAACACCATCAAAATGTAATATTTATCAGTGACCTCGGCTCTACAGCAGCATCTTTAGTATTTTAAAGTCGGACATCTGCTGCTCAAATGCTTTTTTCTCTCAGTACAGTACGAGTATAACTGCCTGTATTTATCTTTGCTGGTCTGACCCTCTCCTTGTTTCTGTGCCCTCTCCAGTAACAAGCCAAACCCCAACCAGCTGAGTAACAATATAAAACCAGCTCTGCTGAATGGAGCGGCAATTGCAGGTGTCCCAGGCATCCAAGGTATCCCAGGCATCCAAGGCATCCAAGGTATCCCAGGCGTCCAAGGTATCCCAGGCATCCCGGGCATCCCAGGGGTCCCAGGCGTCCCGGGGGTCCCTGGCATCCCAGGGGTTCCAGGCATCCCGGGGGTCCCAGGGGTCCCAGGCGCTCCAGGCTCGGCGCAGACCCCCATCCTCGGCAGAGCCTGTGAAAGCTGCTACAGTAAGTCGTTGACATGTGTGACACTGCTGTCATGTAACTGCAACAGCTGCTCTTTCTTCTTCGTCTTCAAATCAAAAAAAAAAAAAAAATTATAATTTGTTTTGGGCTGATTTCATAAGATTCCGCTAAGTCTTGCTAAATTGTACACGATGAACATAGGATAAATGCTTTGGCATTCACAGATGCAATTATATTTAAAAGAGGCTGCTGAACACGCTTCACCTTGAGTGAAAAACAGAACCTTAAAAAATGACGGAAATTAAATGCCTTCATAATATTCAGTTTATAGATTAATTTATAATTTCGCAAGCCTTTTCATTTCAAAAGGCGCAATCAAAGATGTAAGAAAAGTCCTTTTTTTAAATGCACTAGACAAAACAACTAACGCTGTATGATCAGCTATATTGGCATTTAAAATGTCAGAGAAAGTTGGAGGCCACGAGAGGTTGTCCTCTTAAATTTACTAAAACAATAAAACCCCAAGCCGGCCTTTTACAATGTATCCGCTCTGGAAACCGTTGTGGAAAAGTTTGATGAGAAAATTGCTGGTTTAATGTGCATGCAGGGCCAAAACAGAGAAAAAGATGTTTGTTTTTATCCTCCTTTTTCATTTAACCAGTTTAATGTGGACTTACTCTAAACTCTGTTATAAATGTGGGGATGTGGTTTTTAATTGTAAACAAAAGAGTAAAACAGCTTTAGTATGATGTGTATTTGTGATTAACTATACATGGTTACAGTATCTGTTTTATACAGATTTTTTTTTTTTTCATTGCGAGTTCTATCTTATAATATCTAAATATACTGAACTGATCCCCTGGAATTAACACACCGTTGCAAATGACCACGAATTAATTTACATTTTCAATTTACAACTGATGATTTAAAGAGCACAGATCAATGCTGTGTGTGTGTGTGTGTGTGTGTGTGTGTGTGTGTGTGTGTGTGTGTGTGATATTTGATAGTGGTTGTAGTTAATTCAGTGATGAATAATTAAAGGTTGTGTTCTTGCCTGCGTGCACATGAGCACGTCTTTATGATTATGTGGGTGTGTTGTTGCACTGCACTCACTTTCCTCTGTCTGTCCTTATGTGTGTGTGCAGCCAGCAGCTCCTACCAGTGGTACTCGTGGGGACCTCCCAACATGCAGTGTCGCCTCTGCGCTTCATGCTGGACTTACTGGAAGAAGTACGGAGGGCTGAAGATGCCCACAAGACTGGATGGAGAGAGACCTGGACCCAACCGCAGCAGCATGGTACACACACACACACACACGCACACACACACACACACACACACGCTTCACTGGACATTTAGTTTATTTATTCTGCAAACCCCAAAGAACGGTGAAGAAAACCTTTTTTTTTTCTTATCCTTTTGGAAGTGGAACCAAAAGTTAAGTTTGTATGTACATTAGGGGCCGCTTATTTCAAAATGCTTATTTTCTATCCAAACCAAGACTCACAAACCCAAAATATGATCCGTTTATTATCATGTATGACAAAGAAAAGCATTTAAATCCTCGCTGTTGAGAAGCTGGAACCAGCAAATATTTGCTTTTTTTTTTTTTTGTTGGAAAAATGGATTAATCGATTATGAGAGTAGTTGAATGTTAATTTTCCGTTGATTTGACCCATCAATTAATCAACAAATCGTTGCAGGTCTGTACATTTCACAAGCAGCTAGTTGGCTGGCAGGAATTTCTTTCTAGAGTTTCTAAAAAAAACATTTGGAACTTTGCCGTTAAAGGTTAAAACAAATAAAAAATAATTGGGTTTACATATTCTTCAACAGTAAGATCAAGTTAATTATAAGCCACTGAATGACTTCGGTAGTCTGCGTTAGCCGTGCTTGTGTGTTAAATGGACGGTGATTAAAGTGATTAAATACATTTCAGATGTTTACTCCTAATGTTTTATTTGCCATCAGGTGGTGATTTGACCTTTTCCCCATTTCATCAGTGTTCATTACATAAAGACCAAGAACACACGTTGCTGTTCATAATGATATCTAATTGACCACTATTATAATATGATTATATATTCTGAATTAAATGCGGGTCATGTACACGGCGTACTCTGTTTGGATATTCTTATTCCAAATGTAGCATTTTCCATATAAGGCGTTGGGTATGCAGATATTATTCAGATTATGAGCATTCTTCGGGCATGTTTACAGCGCTTTGGAATATGCGTCACAATGGGGGGGTTGTAAACAGTTTACTAGGAATATTGTGTTTTTCAGTATAAGGGGGGGAAACTGAATATTTTGTGCATGTAAACATAGTCACTGTTGTGAATCTGTGTGTACCTCCAGAGCCCCCACGGCCTGCCCCTGCGGCACAGCGGCAGCCCCAAATTTGCGGTGAAGACGCGACAGGCTTTCTACCTGCAGACTACCGTCCTGACGCAGATGGCACGTCACATCTGCCATGACATCATCAGGCCGCGATTTCTGGCCAGGCACCCCTACCTCCCTCTCAACACAGCAGCCATAAAGGCAGAGTGTAAGGGCCTTTTCTTTGTCCTCGCAGGTGCACTGTGCGATCCATTTAAGGTTTTTATTTACCAAGTTTTTTTTGCAATGAATTTGTTGCAGGTGCCCTGCGGTTGCCAGATGGCCAAAAAAAGCCTCCGCCACTGAAGCCTGTGGAACGCAAACCTCTGGAGTCCGTGGTTCGATATTTAGGTAAGAAGAAGCCGGTTTGAGTTTCTATTTTCAGTCTGTCTTAAATAAGTGTGGTGTTACAACGGGTACGTGGCCGCTGCTTAGTCACACTGGTGACGTGGCTCAATGTCAGTCCACCTCTTTGGCGCAGACTGAGTTATCTCAGCAGCTATTGGCTGGATTGCCATGACACTTTGTATAGACATTCATGGTCCCCAGAGGATGACGTCCACTGACTTTGGTGATCCTCTGACTTTTTCGTCCTGCACTAACATGAGGTTTTGAGTGAAATCTGTCAAGAACTATTGGATGCATTGCCAACTTTGGTACAGATATTCATGTTCCCCCCAGGATGAATTATAATCACTTTCATGATTCCTTAATGTTTCCTTCCGCGCCTTCATCAGGTCAAAAATGTTAATGTGTCCAACACTTTGTTTTATGACCAAATACTTGCAAAACTAATGACATTACCATCAGCATCCGCATGATAGTATTGTTATTTTAACCACGTTAGCATGCCGGGGTTAGCATTTAGCTAACACATGTAAAAAATGTGGGTACTCGATGATCCCCTGTTGTTCTTACTTGAATATTTAAGTTTATTCCAACACAAATCTGATATCGACAGTAGCTTAAGGCCCTTGCAGGTAAAAAATAAATAAAATGACTGAGTCGGGGGAGAGAGATAATATTACGAGAAAAATGTTCTGTGAGATTATAAAGTCATACAAAATTGGAGTTTTTTTTTTGTCAAGGAACCAAATCCCTTCACTTAGCAAGGTTACCTCAACCTCATCCATATTCAAGTTTTGCTTGTTCTCCTTGCTGTCATCTCTGCTCATCTCAAACAACTGTCCTCTTTTTCACCCTCTGTTTCCTACTTTCCCGTCCTCCCTCCACCTCTCTCCATGTTCCCTCTCCTCTCACTTCGTCCCCTACAGAAGCACATCCCCGTCCAGCCAAACCCGACCCCCCGATTCGTGGAGCGTCCATCTCTACAGGCAGCCTGACGCCCATAAAGTCCTCTCCCATCCTCAACAATGGCTCCCCCACCATCCTGGGCAAACGCAGCTATGAACAGCACAACGGACTGGAGGGTGAGTGAGCGGAGGGAAAGCGTGTGTGCGTGTGTGCGTGTGTGTGTGTGTTAAATCCCTCTCTAGTTGAAAATGAGCATGATATAAGATGTGAAAAGTCATTTTATTCCCTCAAATTTGATCATCATGGTTACCTAATCTAATTTACTAATTACTTGGTTGCTTTAAACTTTTAATCAGATATGATCATTTAAGAAAGGAGGTAACTTGTTCATATGTGTACTGGAGTGGATAGCTTTTAAACAATGTTAATGTCAGGGGTCTACGGTTCACTCAATGATGGAAAATGGCTTCCTTGAGGAAAAGCATTGGGAAGGGACATACACACATACATGCACGCATACAAACACACACGCTGTACAAAAACGGTGTGTTCATTTAAGAACATGCTGGAGTGAAAAGGAAGGTCTTTAGTTTGGTTTTAAGACGATACAGTGTCAGAGCAAGTCTAAGATCTGCAGGCAAACTTCTCCATGTGCATAAATACTAAATGCCATCTCATCGGACTTTGAAAATGCTTTGGGCACACGGAGGAGCCTAATTTTAACTGTATTAACACAGACTTAAAAAGTATTCATTACATATACAGGTTGAAGCTTTTGATATCTTTGCTAAACATTGAATCTTTCAATATTTATGGAGAAGGTAAAGGCATATCTGAGCTCGGTGTCTCACTCGGCAGCTACAGCACACCGTTAAGATCCACCGCCGAAGGGTTAAGAGTTACTGTGGGGCTCTTATTTTTTTGGGTTATGTCCCACTTTCCCCTCTCCCCTGTGAAACGACAGGGGAAGAGACAGACTGAGAGATCAAGAGAGTGAGAGCATGCCTGAGAACGAGAGAGAGAGAGGGAGGGAGGGAGAGACTGAGAGGGGGGGAGGGAGAGACAGAGAGGGGGGGGGGGAGGAGGGGGAGGGAGGGGAGACACAGAGAGAGAGAGAGAGGGGAGACAGAGTGAGAGAGAGAGAGGGGAGACACAGAGACGGAGGGTGAGATGGAGAGAGAGAGAGAAGAGAGGAGGGACGGAGAGAGAGGGAGGGACGGAGAGAGAGGAGGGAGAAGGAGAGAGAGGGAGGGAGAGGGAGAGAGAGGGAGAGAGAGAGAGAGGGAGGAGAAGAAGGGGAGGGAGAGAGAGAGGAGGGAGAAGGAGGGAGGGACGAGAGAGAGGAGGGAGAAGGAGGGCGAGGGGAGACGGAGAGAGAGAGGAGACGGAGAGGGAGAGAGGGAGAGGATCGGCCTTGCTGCTTTAGCTGAAGGCTACAGTCTGTGTTGTCATGGTAACAGCGGAGAGGAGGAGGGCTGGTGTTCCCTGAGGGAGAGCATCTCCACTGGTCTGTGAGCCCACCTCCGGCCCAGGCTGGGATAACACCAGGGGGGGGGGTTTAGGTTGGAAAGCAGCCAGGATCAAGTATTAGGGATTAGTTTTTATTTATTTCACCAGCAATATATGAACTTGGTCATTCATATCATGTGTATTTTGTCAGAAGGCAAGCCTCTTTAATCTTTTAGTTTTCTGTTTTTAATCAGTAATAATAGCAGTCGTTATTTCTTTTGTGTTAGTCGTTAAATCAAGACATTGTTGTTTTCATAGACTTCAAATTGACAGTAACTCTTTTGGACTTTGGGCTGAAACATAAAGGAATAGTTCAACATTTCTTGCTGAGAGAGAGAGTGGAGACCGAGCACATGTCTCCCCTGACCTCGTTGCAAGAATCATGAGGTCAAGGAAAGTTGTGAAGGAGAATTCATAAGGACTGAGGAAAAGAGAATCCAACTAGGCCAGTGGTTCCCAACCTGGGGGTCCCGAGCCCCACTAGGGGCCGACAAAGCTTTACGGGAGGGTCGCGACCTTTTCGATTTTATAGGGTGTAAGAAAACCTTTTAAATATATAGTTGTCCTAGATCTCAGGATTTCATTCATTTCTGTGAAGAAAACAAAATGAAATTGTTTTAGTTTTTTAAAGTTTTGATTATTATAATTTAAGATATAAACAGGATAAGGGCATGTGGACAATTCACACTGCATTAGAAAAGTACGCCGTTAAAACAACCAAAAGGCTAGTAGAGCAAAAGCAAAGCGTTGGGGAGAAGAACGCACGGAATTTGTCAACAAAAAAAAAAGCATTAAGTATGTAGTATTATTATTATTATTATTATTATTAAAAAATAATAAAAACACATAATACAGAGAGAATTGTATTAAAAGTTCCTAAAAATAACAAGGAAAAAAAGAAATTCACTGTAAAAAATTCTGCTCCAAATTGCGTTCCCTTTTTGGGTTCATTACACAGTTGAGTTGTTCTGTACTGTTATTGTTATGCATTGAATGAAATATGAAATGACATGTCACTTGGTAGTCGGTTTACTCGATGATAGAAAAGGAGTCCCTTGAGGAAAAAGGTTGGGGTTGGGGCGGTACACACGAGTGAAAATGAAGGTCTTTACTTTGGCTAGAATACAGTTTAAGATCAGCAAACTTTACATTCTTTAGGTGCGTAAATACTCAATCGCACTGGACTTTGCAGCTGCTCTGGGCACGCGGAGGAGACTCTTTACCTTGTGACCGCACAGATCTGCTTGGGCTGCTGGAGCCAGACCAACAAGTGCTTTTTTAAACCCAAAGGAGGATTTTTGAATTGTACTGTGAAAACGACAGCTAACCACTGAAGGTTTGGGAGGACTGGAGTTATGGTGGTCGGATCTTTTTGTCCTGGCTAGAAATAACCTGCTGTCCTTTTTTTTGTGTTTTGGAACAATGTCAGTATTTTATGAAGCTGTTTTTCATTATCTGCCATGTCAGACCTCGCCGGTGTAAAGCACATGGTGTAACATAACGAGACGTACCGCTTCATATTCAATGGCTGTTGTCAAAAAAGCTTTGTGGGCTGAATACCAAATTATTAATATAGCTTTTGTCACTGTCAGATTGTCAACAACATGATGAATATTTCTAAAGATGAATGAATGTTTTGTTGTGAACTGGAATGCAGGCTGCTGCTTGTTTCTGTATAAAACACGTGAAGTGTGTTTTTACTGTTTCTACTGCTGATAAAGAGCCGTTGAGGGCTTGATTTAAAACAAACCTTTACCTTGTTTAACTCTTGACTCTTTGCTGCACAATTTAATGAGGTCAAACTGAAAACTTCTTTTTTTTCTTTATTTTTTTTAATTAAATATGGAGCTTAATCGCAGATCAAATAAGGGGACTCTTGAATATATTGTCTTTGGTGATTTAAATGTTAAGGTAAATATATGTGTCCTTGTTTCTTGTTTTTGTAATTGTTGTCTCTGTTGATGCAAATGGATCTGCTGTATTCCAAGAAACTTTTGTCATTTTATGGATGAATTCTTTTCCAAACTTGATTTTAGGTTAGAGTAATTCAAAGAAAAAGGCAAGAACATAGATTATTCATGAGAAATTAGTACTCTGTGGAGCCAGCAGGGGGCAGATTTTGTCCTCTGTGTGTGTGCGTGTGTGTGTGACCAACATCTCTTCTTCGCCTGCAGGCTCTAAATCCAAAATCCTGACCCCACAGTGGGACATCATGGCCAAACGTCTGAGCGAAGCCGGGCGGCCCTCAGTCTCCATGCAGGACGAGGTCCATGAACTAGACTGAAGGCTCTGAGGGAACGACCTCCACTACAGACCCCAGTGAGGTGAGTTTTCTCTTGGCTCAGTCGTTTCACATTTCTGAATTCTAAATCAGCGTTTGAAAGCTGTGCAGCGATTTTCTTTTATTTACTACAATTTCTTTTAAGTAATACATTTTTACTTAGATTTTCAATATCACTTTCTAAATCCTTATTTCATTTTAATTAATTAATTTATTTTGTATTGGGGAAAAAAAACTTGTATCCTTGTTTTTTTTATTTGTTGTTGTTTATTTTTAAATGAGTCCTTTTACTTAATATTTATTATCACTATTAATATCTCTGTTTCTCTCCATGTATAGCGATATTTACCTATGTATTTACATGTCCGGAAATGGGCATTAAAACATGAATGCAAAAAAAAAAACTGTTAAAATAAATTTAAAAAAAAAGAACTTTTCTCATACTGATTACATTATCAGCCGCGTAAACTCTTAAGCTTAAAACTGTGACGACAACTCATCATCACTTTGCGTTTGTGACTTTTCCGCAGCAGAGGGTGACATGAAATGGAAAGGCCTTTTCCACTAAACCATAGCCGAGGGCAGCTGAGCGGACGACAGCATTTCTTCAGTCAGAACGTCTGTCGCACTGCTGAACACCCATAATTGATCAGTTTGGCTGTGGTCAATCACAAGATGAGCCTGACTGTACAGGACTGTGTTTATTACTTACATTTCTCGTTATTACTGTCATTGTAATTATTGTTATTGTTATTATAATATTTTTTACCAACTATAACTCCGCTTATTGTTTGTCGATCAAACGATGGAACTTGTGCAGTTTCATGAATAATTGCTTGCAGAGCCCTGTGGAAAAGGGTGGAAGGACTGTAACATAAGCCACTTGCATCTTCTATGTTTGTTTTTTTTTTTTGTGTTTTTTTTTTTTTTTTTTTTTAACAAGTTAAATTCAACAAGGAGGCCCCCTTTTATTTCAGCGACACACAAGTTAACTCCTTGTCCTTTTTTTGTTTTCAATGAATTTGAATGCTTTACGGGAAATCTTCTGTTTTGTGAGCCGGCCCCGCTCTTCGGCCAGAGAGGTTTAACTTATTGAGAAAGATTTGCTGTTTTTTCTACCTTTTTCACAAGTAATGCATCTATGCTTAGATAATGTAATTAAAAAAGATAATTGATTTTCCCTCTTCTTTTGGTGTCTGTGCACAGAGGTGAAAGGTGTTTTTCTTACTCACACAGGTATGCAAACAGGGTATATGCAAAATGAATTCCAAATTGATTTATATGTTTTGAACCTAAAAAAAAAAAGAAAAGAAAAAGGTAATTATTAGAAAAGATTAAATGGACAAATACAGCCATGTTTTGTAAGCAAACGTCAAAAAAAAAACAACCAAAAATCAAGAAATGTGTTCTGCTTTCATGTCCAGTCTTTTTGTCAATGTGTTTATCTTTATTTTATGTTCATTAGTAGCTTGTCTTGATATAAACATCAGTCATAGGTGGATATAAGAAAATATACAAATATCCAAAACCTCTGCTGACAGTTATTTTTGTTGTATCCATCTCCACACATTTAGATATCGAGCTTGATCGTTCATTCTTGAACTTGGAAACAGACGCAATAATAATAATAATAATAATAATCATAGACTTAAAAAAGAGTTACAAAGTGCTTTACATGGGAAAATGAGGATTAAATAATTCAGCACAATAAATTAAGTAGAATACATTACTCAACCATAAAATAAGAAACATTTTGGAACTAAAAGGTCAAACAAACGGGTGACATTAATAGAGGTATTTCCTTTTAGAAATATTGGTTTTAAGAAGTGATTTTGAGAGACATTTACTTTCTTAATGTATTTAAATCCAGCAGGATGTTGGTGGGAATCCTGGATGTTTTGGTTGGAAGCAGCTTTTTTCGAACAGCAGTCGTAGTTTCTTGATGTGTTTGTCGTGTGTATTGCTGAGGATCCTGGAAAAGCCGTGTCCAGGTCGAGCTCTTGAGATCTACAGGACATGTTTATTAGTAGTGCGTTATGTACACACTGTATTTTATTGAGAGGGGACCCCTATTAACTGATACACCGCCGAACGGCATGCTGGGTACAGCTCGCTCTCCGTCGATGGCTCCATGACACGTTTTCATGTTTGATACCAATCTGATGTTTTTTTCCCACTTTAACCTTGAAGCTGTTAATACATTTGTATGGCTGCACTTTGCTCAACCTAGCCATCTTAAAAAGCATCATGCTCAAACTGAAACTAATATTTTACTCTCCTAAAGAAATGAATGCATAGCCCATACGGCTTCTTTTTTTCTTTTCTTTTTTTTACTTAAACGTTTTCTCTCAGGACTTTCAACAGTCTTTTTGAATGGTGCAGACAAGTGCAACTTTGTGAAAAAGTTTAAATCCGAGTATTTAGAATAACGATGGAGTTATAATTCTAGTGTAAAATACTGAATATAACTCGAAACTCTTGACTATTTTAAATATTTTTGATGTATTGTTCCGATATCCGTTGCAGTGATTTTTGGCCCAAATCGTACTGATGCCATTACTGCGTATCAGCAATTTTTGAACAGGCACTGCACTAGTTTGTCAAATTCCACTCGCTGGATAGTCTCAGTCTGAAAACAGAAAGTTGTGACGGGAAATATAACAGCCATCATTCAGACAATTACTCTGAAGGAAAATGAAGTATTTCCATTTCATGCAACTTTCTACTTCTACTCCGCTACATTTCAAAGGCAAATGTTGTACATAATACAAAATGCAATCATCAAATAAATTGTCATATTATAGATCAAGATAATACTTTATTGATACCCGTACTGACAGAAAGCCCGGCTAAATAGAGCCTTGAAATCATATCAAATAAATCCTGCACAAGTGTCATTGGGTGGTTTCTCTCAGTTTTTAAAATCCTCTAAAACTGGGATTGTATGCAAAGAATCTGCAAGTCTCTACATATCCTCCAGTCCAGCCCTTGACTACAATTAGATCTTAACTCTTCTCCGTCTAAAATAGGTTTCTTGAAAATCAATATTTAAAGTACCTGCTCGTACTTATCATAGATGAATGTTCACTGCTGTTATTTTCGGTTTCAGTCCACTCATCTGTAGGTTGATGCCAATGATTGTGAGTCAGCCCCCCCTCCCGTCTTTACGAGCCTCTCTGGATAATGTAAGGTCTTTTTTTTTTTTTTAGTATCTACCATTAACGTCCAATGGATATCATATGTGGTTAGTGAGCATACAGATAACGTTATTACAATGCTCTGAGAGACCACTCATACCTTGTTGAAAGGGACATTTCCCTTTTGAAAACCACTTAAAACTAGAAAGAACAAACGGTTATCAGGGTCGATTTTTCAATTACATCCTGTATAACATTATCATACATCATCAGGTTTAATCCTTTCATCCAATGTACTTTGGACTACTGCGTACTCCATCAGAATGAGCACTGCCATTATTACTGTAAATCAACGATTGAGCAAATCCTGCACCAGTAAAGTGGAAAGTACAATTGTGAGATACTTGTACTTTACTTGAGTATTTCCTTATCCTGCTATCTCAGAGGGAAATATCATACTTATAACTCCGTCACATTTGTCTGACAACATTAGATACTTTGCAGATTCAGCTTAATAATACAAAGTATAACCACCAAATACAATTATGTATTATAGATTAAGATGAGACTTGCAGGCTGCTAATACTTTTATACTTTTACCTAAATAAGATTTTGAATGCAGGCCCTTTACCTGTAACAGAGTATTTCTACACTGTGGTGTATAGTTGGTACATTTACTCACAAGTACAATTTTGACATACTTGTGCTTTGCTACTAATACATTTATTTGACACTTATTGTTATTAGTTACCATTTTAATATAAAAAAACCCACATGCTATGCAGTACTACTAACCCAGTCGTATACAAAGTATCTAAAATAAGGCTCCACTTTGACAAACTACAACATGCATTAGTGATAAAAACAGAATATTCTGCACTTTTTCTTCTGATGCAAGTACATTTTGGTGATAATACTTCTGTCCTTTTAGACCGTGGTATTTCTACTTTTACTTAAGAATCTGAGTACTTCTCTCACCACTGATTAATGTAATGTAATGACCTAGTGATGAAAAGGAATCCTCTAAAAAGAAATGTAAACCATCGATGTTCAGATCGCAATGCTACATGTCAGAGTAGAGTTTCTACACTCTGGAAAATTAACTGAATAATTGTAGTCAGGAACTTAAAAGCTTTTGGAGGTGGACAAAATTGACACCCTTTAAAACACAAATCATTAAAACTTTTTTGGCAGAATATAAAAGGGGAAAAAAAGAGATTTCACAGTCAACTACTCAAGAATAAATCAGCAGGAAGGTATTATAGTTTTCAGCCATTGACTTCCTGTAATAACTGATGGCAAGTCCTTACCTAAGCACTTGTTTGTAACTGATTATAGCAGAAACACACTTCATGACTAAACCGCCTGACCTTAATTTGCTGAATGAAGTAGATTGAGAGTATATTACAGTGATGTCTCTGACTTTAATGACACTGATAATGATGTATGGGTTTCACGCTGCTACACTAACAAACACCATTCCTGGCTCTTTCTAAAACAAACATAAAAAGAGAAAACTCCCCGTGCTCCAGTATCCAGACTACCATAGTATTTAGTATGCCAGAAAAAGATTAAGTATGTCAAATGCAATATGCCAAAAACAGCAGGATGTCCTACTGCATCCGGCTGCATTTTGCAGTATGGAAGCCAGTTAGCTTTTCTGGCTATTCTGACCCACAATCCTTTGCACAGAAGATACAAGTTGTATGCATGCATGCAACAGTAAGTACTTAAAGTAAAAAAGAAAAAGTATGTGATTTAAAATGCAGCCGTTATTGTTGCCGCAGGGGTATATGTGTGAGGGTTCACACCTCTTCTTCAAACTTCCAAAATATTTATCCCGCTGGACTTTCCAGTGAGAATAAAGCGGATTACTAAAAAGGTGGAGAAACAATAGGAAATCTTTGAAAGTTTGAGAATAATAGTATAAACAGGAACAAGGAAAAATGGAAGTTTGGATCATGTATATTGAATATAATTGAATTGAATAATTGAATATAATAAATAATTGAATTGAATATATCTTTAGCTAAAGTAGTCAGTATCTGAAAGGGAGGCAATGTAATGTTTACAGCTTGATTGGCTCCCCTCACCTGCAGCAAAAATGTGTGAATGAGGGCAGTAATTACCTCACTTTACCTGCACTGAGATTATAAAGGGAACTTTATTACAACCAGTTGAAATTAAATGTCTCCCATTGGGGTATAAAAGGTTATAAAAGTAAGAAAGTAAACAAACAGAACCGAAAACTTAACCTCCTTAAACTAAATATTTTCCACCATTTATAAATAATTACCATAAAAGCATTATATTAAACTATTTTTATAATATGATACTGAAATATGTGACATGAAAGTATCATAACTGGGCTAAATGGTGAATTCTACATGGCAAAAGCTGATGCTAGGCTAGTGCTAGGCTACCTTTTAGTTTAACTAATTTTATTTGTCTTGACTGGATTTTGCTACTACCTTATTTTGTAGGATACCGAAATAAATTACCAAGATGTTAGTTCATTACCATTAATACATTTTGACTACAGGACACAGCTAGGAGGGTAAACATAAGTAAATGTAGCTTTAGCCAAGGTTAGCTGCGGCTAGCTCACTATGCTAGCTCTCTTATGTTGAATGTTTGGTTTGGTTTTTAGCTGAATATTGTAAATGCTGCAAATTTGACATGCCGTTTTCTTTAAACTGATATATTTTTATATCATACAAATTATGTGTTATAATATATTATATCACTCATATAGATATAATTATTATTAAACTACAGCTAGCAGCATAGCTAGAAATGGGAAAACTGGCTGGTTGCCTGGCAACCCACCAAGTCCAGCACATGTCGGCTCATAAAAGCAGAAGTTGTTATTTTTACACTTTGTTTTTTGTACATATTTAACATACGGGATAATATAACGTGTTAAAGTGAACTTTGGAGGTGTTGGTAGGTGGATTTTGTTACTTCAGAGCCAGCCTAGATTTTTTCACTTTTCCCATTTGTATGCTAAGCTAAGCTAGCTAATGTGTAAGCTAACGTGATGTGGTAAATTAGCCTTTTTCTCAAAATGTCAAACTATTCTTTTATTAATGTCCTTATATCTGTTTAATATGGATGCACATTTTATGGCAGTTAAAGAAAAAAAAGTATGATAATGTAGCCTTGTGAGGAACAAAAAGAGATCATGTAAATCATAATAATGACAAATCTTCTGGGAATAATGACTTAGTATCGCAAAATTAATTAAGTAGTTTCTAAAACTAATAGTATGGTAAATAATGACTTTGTATTGCAAAATAGTTACTTAGTTTCAAAAACAATGACTTAATATCATAAAATAATGACTAAAGTATGCCTATCTCAAAATAATGGTTTAGTATCGCAACATAATGAGAAACGTATCTCTGAATAACGACATAGCCTAGTATCTCAAAATAACAAAAAAATAAAAATTTCAGATACAAATAAATAAATTGTTATTTTGAGATACTGTCATTATTTTTGAGATAAGTAAGTCATGAGAAAGTTTGTCATTATAATGACTTATAAATACATTAGCAGAAATGTGCTTCCAAATCGGACTGCATCATGGGCTTAAAGGAAAGTCACTCATTGTCCATGGCAATGTGTTTATCATTTGTGATGGCCACTGTGCTTAAATATTAGCTAAGCCTCTTCAACATCCTGCACATCCTCACAGACAGACTGAAGGGACTTCCAGCCAAGTAACTACCAGTCTGGAGCCCTGCACGCTGAGCTGCGGTGAAGAAATGGTTAACGAAAGATGCAAGAAGTGCGTGAGTCTGTCTGAGCATGTGCTGCTGCTGCTGCTGCTGCAGTGAAGTAAAATGTGTCAATTTCCACCGGACAGCAGAGACACCGTGGAGGAAGGAGAAGCCGGGGACAACAGACGAGCTGCAGACCGCCACCGCGACATCCTGGACAATCTTCCCCGGGCGATGTGTTTGATCAGCCGGCCTGTGCGCTGAGGGAAACACCGCAGAACTCAATCTGAAGGTACACAAAAAAAAAAAAAAAACTGCACTGAGGATGAATCGTGTCCGTCTGCAGGAACCGACATGTAGCTGACATGTAGCATGGTTATTCATGACAACAATATGTGTTTGTGAAGCTTTTTAAGTGGTAAAATGTTTTGGCTTTCTTAATTTATCTACATTGGAAATAGCGTTTGGTTATCCTTAATGAGTGTTTGCTTGCAAGTTGGCAGCTTTTTTTCAACTGTGTCCCAAATTAAATGCACTGTAATTAATGCAAAGTAAATAGCTGCACATAGTTTTTAAAAAAAACAAGATGCATTCCTCTTCCTTCGGCATGTTTTTTATGCACAGTGGGCTGTTACACCTGTTCAAATATGGATGGGACTGGCGATATAAGATCAGAAAGAAGACTCGAGCAGCAAGCCGTGTGTGTGTTTGTGTTTTTCACTGATGCTTTGTAGGGATAAAAGTCTTCCAAGTCACCTTCGTCAAATTTCAGAGGGCTTTTTAAAAATGATTTGTAGAGGGTAATCGTACCGCACTGCTCAGTGGGAAGGAGGCGTGCGTGATGCTGCAGCGGAGTCCCAGCAGCCGAGCCTGCGCACTGGCCCGTAGTTTCCAGGGACAAAATATGATGACTTTGGCCATCTAGCGTAATTACAACCCGTGGAGTTTTATCTACAGAGCCGATTCATTCCCATCAGGATTTCTTGGTCACATTTATGAATGCAAAAAAAAATAAATGGGGCGATATGTGGCTGTGGGTTGGATTTTCAAAATCCCTCATTGATTTATTCCATATAAGGCCTGCGGTTCACTTTCATTTGGGGTGAGATAATCCCTGCTGCTGCTAGTGCTGCCTTGGTAGCCTATATTCACATTCAGCCCACCTCAGCTGTGTGGACATTTAGTCTAAGTTATTGAAGTATTAAGTACAGGCCTGTTCTAATGCACTCATGCATTTTCAGTTCCTGCTTCTTATTATAACAGACCATATAAGGTATGTTGGGAATGCCTGTTTGTACAGCAGGTTAAAGGCACATAAAAGGTCATTGTAGAGGCAGAGGAGAGTTTCTGAACCAACATGTTCCTGTGTTTGTGTGCACATATGTAGATTAGCTAATAATTACAAGGATGGCAGTATGGAAATGCCAAAGATATGTTTGAGGTCATTTGGAGACGTGCTGACATTACATTTTTCACCAGAGAGGACTGACAAGTTAATTTTTAACAGAAAAATATCTATTCTCAGGACATATATTGGTCACAGTTCTTCAATAACCAAATTCTATTTCAATAACCACATTTTTCCACATCCTGCACTAAAATGTCATATTGTACATATTTGTTATAGTGTTTTTTATTGTATTTTATTCAGATTTTACTTGTAATGTTTTATTATATATTTATGTTCTTGACTTTTTCAAATCTTTACCCGTATTTCTATGTTTCCTCTTAATGTGCTTATTGTTTATTGTATGCACCAAAACAGTAAAAGTGAATAGGTGAAAACATACTTGGCAATAAACCTCAATCTGGTTCTGTTTCTGAAATGTAGGGATTCCTAATAAAAAAAATCTTTGTTTATATATTTTTTCAACGCTAAACTCTCAGTATTGACCTCAAAAATCCAGTATCAGTTCCGCTCCGAAGGTTAAGTAGACATTTCTGTGTGTGATACAATTGTATAGACGTGTTTTTTTTAATCTTTGCTTTAAAAGAGATCTCTGAAACTACGCTTTGGGTAAACACATGAACACTAAACGTCATGCTAAATATTTCATTTTGTTCAAAGCAGGTGACAGTTTAGCTCAAAACCTCTTTTGTTTTTAAAGATCTTTGTTCCTAAAAACCTTTTGCAGAACAGCCAGCATCAATTATGCATCGTCAACGATTGATTATAAAGCTTCTTTGTCTGATAACAGATTAACATGCACATGCATCCCCCCATTAGAGGCATTACTCTCCACTGCACTATGATGACCATGTCAGTAAATCTCCTGCTTTCTCTGTAGCTGCTCCAAGATTTCTAATCTATGGGGCCTGACCCACATGCTATTTAGGACAGAGGGCTTATCTCCCATGTCTTAGGGTCTTTCATTAAACTGGAAAGAGCTCAAGAGCTGTAATGAGTGTGTTGGCGAGTAAAAGAGGGCGAAAAGATTTTCTATTTTCAGAGAAGGTTTGAACTGTAAAGGTAATTTTATGGATATTTATTGGGCGATAAAGAGGCTGGTAAACTGACAGACAGGCTGGCAGAGAGACAGTAAATTACAGAGAAGAAAAGGTACAACACAATACCCCCCCCAGCTGCTTAGATAACTCAAAATAGATTTTTAAGTCAGAATTGATTGCACCATAGTGTGCACCCGGTCCCAAAGATAAGACACCGTACGGACTTCTCACTTTCCCCCCCGTCTGTGTAACGTGAAGGTCGAAATGACTGAGAGGTTTTGTTCCAGCATCAGCAGAAAGTGATGCTTCGTCAGGACTGCATGTTGGACGGTCGAATAGCTGAAACACATAGAGGTATAAATCTTGATATAATACCGAAAATTCCGTTTATAGATAAATAACCAGATGGTAATTAGCACTTTGTGATACTTGCATATTTTCATATATTGAGACAATTTAATAACAAATGTATTTATCAATATACAGCAATCCAAAGTGGAGGCAACTATTAGTGCTTAAGGGAACACTTTTAAAAAAAAATAATAATAATAATTTTTAGAATTCTGAATTTATGCCTTTAAGGTGATAGTGGACATTGGGATTATATGGTCGTTTTCTTAAAGCCCTCGGCCACCAGGACGCCTGGAGAACATTTTCAGTTATCTGTAATGTGAATAAACAGCATTTTGTCAAACCCTAACACTACTTTAATCAGTTCAGAAGATTCAATTATTTAAATGTAAAACAGCATTAAATACCTGAAAAGGGCAATTTTCTTTTTACACATATTTCAACATTACATCAACCAAATGCCAGGAGATTTTGAATCTTATCACAATATCCATATGTATATTGATTTCTTACCCTGCTCTGTTACATTTTGTCAGTTTTTCAACAGTGAGTACAGTCTCTGGCTGATCCTTATTTTGTTCAAAAATTAAAGTCAGCATCCCAATGCTAACCAGTTATATTGGATTTGCAACATGACAACATTTTTAAAGGTTATCAAGTAATATAAAAACGTTTTTCAAGTAATATAAAAACTGAATCTCAGGTAACAAATCAGTAGAGCCTTTTAGATATGAACCTTTCAGAGTGCAGCCCCCCCCCCCCCCCCCGTCTCCCGTGCTGCGTCCAGGCTTTTAGTCTCAGCCCTCACAGCGTCTCTCCAGCTCCATCAGAAGCCGTACTTGTTTGTGATACTTGGATACTTTATGTGTCTCTGGGGGAATATCTGGATTTAGGAGGGGGGAAGAGGTGTGCTAGTTAGAGAGTGCAGGGATATGGAATAAGTACTTCTTTATTATCAACTGCTTTGTCCATCACACGTTTTTAAAATCTGTGAACACCATGGTTATTGTTGCAAGATTGCATTTTATCACCCGTATATAATCTAAATAAGAAATTTGAAGATTTATTCGGCTATTTTCTGACATTTTATAGATTTTCTAAAAAATGTAGGGATGCAATTTACAATTATTTTTCACTATCAACAATTTTCATTCTTGATTGATCTGCCGATTATTTTCTAGATGAATAATTTGATCAATAAAATGTCAGAAAATTGTGAAAAATGTCCATCCCAGTTTCTCAAAGTGATGTCTTTATTCAATATTCTTTTTCAAATGTTTTGTTTTGTCAGTCCAAAACCCAAAGATATTCAGTTGAATATGATATAAAACAGAGAAGAGCAGGAATTTTCCATCTTTAAGAGGCTGAAAAAAGACGGCATATTCTGCAATTTCTGCATGAAAAATTACTTCAGAAGATCAAAATAGTTGGCGATTACTTTTCTGTTGATCGAGTAATCGATTACTCAACTAATTGTTGCAGCTCTAACAAAATGATTAATTGATTTGATGTCAGGATTAGTTACGAGAGGATAAATTAGAAATTTGATTGGATTGAGAAAAAGTCGCAGCGCTTGGCCCGTTGTGAAGAGGTCATAAAGCAGGCGGGGTTTGAACTTCTTCCATCACTTTCTGCGTGTAGAAACTTCATGAATGCCTGTAAGAAAGTGAGCAGACAGTTAAACGATTATTGTGTCTGTGACGTCAGGCTTTATGTCCTGCCTTTGTGTGACCGTTCTCAATGTTTTTGTCCTTAATTGTCATTTCCAACAACAAATAGAGGGCATTGCAACTTCCATTTGCCGAAGACCTCCTCCAGATGGAGAAGGAGACATGTGATGCTGTTAAGGATTAGAGCCACTTTGCTGTTTCAGGGTTAATTGATCTGTCTGTTGCAATTGATCGGCATCAGTTTATTTTGTGCTGCCTTGGAAGGTTCCCCTCAACCTTCTTCTCTCCCCCCTCACTTGACACACGCTTCTCATCCTTCACTCAATAAATTGCTTATCATGCACACAGAGAGGCAAGTTTGATCAGGATCAATTAGTGGTGAGTCAGGAAGCCATAAACCTGTCCCATCTGTGCAGCACCAGCTTTCAGCTTAGTGCTGCTTTTAGTGCTGCATGGGTACATTCATTTTTTTTGAATAACTGATTCATTTGTAGGTTTTTTTTCTTCTTTTTGATTAATCAATTTATAATGCTATAAAAACGGATCACAGCAGTAAATCCTTATATTTTAAAGGCTGAAACCTACACAATATTTAGCATTTTTTCGCTTGAAAATTTGTAAAACAATGAATCGATGAGCAGAATGTTTGGTGAAGTCATAAATGGTCTAATAGTTTCAACCATAGATATATGGTTTCAGCACTGTCCTGACAGTTCATCGGTATCCTGGCTTGTGTACATCAGGAAAATAGGGTACAAAACAGAAATATTGGCCTAAAATCTGCAGTGTTTTCACGAGTACAGATTCAACTACAAGGGCAGCTGTTGTTTTCATCACCGCTGATGAAGCAGCGGTTATGTCATCTTGGTCACTGCCACTTAACCACATTGGATGCTGCTGGTTTCTATACGCCACGCCGCAGCGTCCCAGAGTGACCTTCCAAACGTCTGCATTGGCCTTGGATCTGTGCCAGAGCCAGAGAGCCGCAGTACATGAACGGGGATTATGGCGCGATGAGAGGTCAGCAATGGGTTAGTTTTCTGATTTAATCACAGAGTCAGAGTTCACAGCTGTCAGCATGCTGTCGGCACAGCAAAAGCACCTCTTTTGTTTTTGTTGTTTTTCTAATTCAACCTTGGCTGACTCTCCTATCAGTGTGTTTTCTTTATCCTTGTGTTTGTCTAACTGACAGACCTGTCATCCTTGTATTCAACCTGAGTTCAAAGTTTCTTCTCACACACACCCTTTATCTCTTTATTTCCCTTTATGTTTCGTTTGAAAGCACACACTCAGTTGATGTCTTCCCTTCTGTGTCCTCAGATAAAACCCTGGCGCTCCGTGGTTAGACTTCCCTCCCTTTTCAGTTCAGACAGCACCCTGCCTGCGTTGTGTCTCATGCAGCTCTGTCACATTCACCATTCTGATCACCATCACGCTGGGATGTCCCGTAGCGGCGTTCAATAGAGTGAGATGGCGAAGCGGGTCGCCGCAGCAAGAGCTGGCAGGAACCTTGCAGATCAATACAGAGGGCCGATGGGAGAGCTGATGGGGTGGTGGGCGATATCCTACAACAGCTGCAACTACAACAACAGAATCAAATAGCACCCAGTGTGTGAACGGTGTCATGCGGAGTCAAGAAGTCAATAGATATGCCTCAATACACACACAGGGAGGGTGAGTGGAGGTGTGCTCGTGGCTTACGGTTTTAAGACGCCGACCATGTAATCACAACAACGTGGGTTTGAGCCCGGCCAGGGGCTTTTATTGGATCTCATCCCCGATACAGTTAAAGCTAAAATAAAAGTAACATGTCCAAACATAAAGTTAGATTAAATTCCTTTTTAAACATCAATATATCGTGGTCACATGAATTCTGACAACAATGTATAAGATTATTAAAAGGTTCGGTTTCACACTAATTACATTTTTTTGTTTGATGCGTTAAAATCACATTTCAAACGTCGTTCAGATCTGTAGCAAAGAAGACGTAGCTCTGGTTTCTTGTTGTCTTTGTGAAAGCTTGAATGTGTTTAAAGTGCACCATTCATTCACTGCTTTATACCTGTCTTTACCAGGATCTCAGAGACCTGTTTGCTCTGTTACAACATGCTCTCTTCCTGTCTCGTGACATAATCAAATCTGCCTTTGCACAGTAAATGTGAGGGATTTCTAATGTAATCTGGCCGGTTGTGTTGACAATGTAAAAGGCGGTGTAAAGACCTGGGGAGGCTGCCAAACTCTTTAAGCAGTTTATGGTGTCCATTAGGATGTCTCTGATACACAAGACAAGAAACCTTGAGGACATGAGTTACTGATGGATGGATATTGAACATTTGTCCATTTTACACCCCTTAAAAAAACCTACACGTTGTCAATACTTGCAGTGATAAATGATTTCTTGCTGTATGAAGCTCTCAAAAAGTTTCAAGTTCACCAAGCTTTACCTGAACTGAAATAGCCATTCATTGTGCTTGTATACTATAAGATGAAAAGACTAACATGAAAAGAACAAATGGAAAAAAGCGAAGGGAATTGAATTGTTAAAAAAAAAAAAAAGGGAGACAAAAGTGGACGGGGAGAAAGGTGAGCGATGGGGGTTGTGCTTTGATACAGACTAAAGATCATTTAGTGATGAGGAGAATAATACCTCACATCTGTCTTTTGCTTAGCTTAGCATAAGTACTGGAAACAGGGGGAAACATCTGACCGTGCTTCACTATGACAGGCAGCCAATCTTAGATGTTCTGATGTAGTAAACTCACTGCATCCAGTTCTCTCCGCAGGATAAAGCATTATACTCAAAATATTCTGCAAAACACAGTTTGACCCAAGTGATGCTAGGATAGATGAAAGCCGAGGGAGAGTTTCCCAGGCAGGCAGTAAAAAAACGGTGTAAGGGGTTTAGGGAGGTCAGTTGGTCCATCGGCCCAGTTCCTCACATGAAATCCTTGTTCCTTGTTTTGGGAGAAATGTGCTAATCCCCACGGGCCCACTTTGCGCCCCAGCTTCTTTGAAGACAAATAGATCCCAAAAAAAAAAAAAAAAAAGAAAAGAAAAGACCTTTTGTTCTTCAAACAAGCTTTTGTACTCCTAACCTCTCCCTGAGCTTGTACTTTATACAGCGGTTATGATTGTATAACGGTTGCTGTTATGACACAGTTTCCTCTGGAGGCATGGTATAGTAGAAGATATACAGTACACTCCGTTCTCAACCATGTGGTCTTTGAACTCCTCGGTATGATGCTGTTTGCTTTCGGTGGTTTTTATTAGACATGTGGCGTGATAAATAGAGTAGAGGAAGGATCCAACCTTGCGTAGGCCTCCTGACACCTGATACCAAAGCATGTGTGCGTCAAGGATTTGGAAAAAGAGCACATGATGTAGGAAGTTAGCTGATAAACTATACCTTACATAAGAGAACCCCTCAGTCAGTCAGTAAATAGCATCAAGAGAAAGCAAGGCCATGGAGTTAAAGCCCTCTGAAGCCCTGCTGTCTCTAATTTCATCTTCCTCATGTCAATCAAGTGCTTCACTGCCTCGTCCTTAATTGAACTGAGGCTTGGCACCATTAAGATTTCAGCTCTGGTTGATTTAATACAGCCAACACTTGTTTAGCAGCTACCTTTCACAGAGAAGCAACTGGTGTATCTGATTGCAGTGCAGGCAAAAAAAATATTTTAATAAAGAAGTCAACAATCTGTTTTTTTTCTTTTTTCATTCTGTCAAACGTGATGATTTCATGCTGTGCACTGCATAAGTAATTTCCCACACAACAGCAGGACACTGAAAGGATTTGGTTACTTGCTGAGGAGTCGGAGGTGTGCAGCCTGTCGCTATTCATCTAGCAGCTCATTGTGGCTGTTTTATTATTATTTTATTTATTTTACATCCAATACTGCCTGCGATATTTTAAACTAAGCTGCTGTCAAAAATACAGAAAATGACTTGTCTTACACTGGATTACATGCTGCATTGTTTCCTGTAAATCCCTCATGCAGAAATGAGGGATTCCACCCCTTAAAAGTAAAACTACTGTACAGAGAGGACATTACGGAGTGTGAACACATTAAATGTCCTTTGCAGAAAAGAATCGCAAGCATAAATGGCCTCACAAATTTATATTTTGATTTCAGGAACTAGGCGAGACACCCAAGGCGAAAACTTTGTTTTTCATGCACTGGTCAATTTTGAGAGTTTGTTCTATTTTGCTTCCATAACATGTCTTCTTTTAGACTAGTGGGAAGAATAACAACCAAAATACACATTAAGGTGTCTGTTTTACTACGCTTTGTCTATTTGCGTCATTAGATTTCTCCTAAATTCACCAAAAAATTTGCGTTAGATGTGGCCTCATTTGCATGTTTAAACATAACATTTTTGAAAAATTGTAATTAAAAAAAAACATTTTCTTCATGTAAGTAATAAATTGGGGAAGTTTCATGATAATATCTATTAGTTCAAATGTTTACCCTGTTCACCTGGGGTGTCTCCCCTTAAATGAAGTTGGATGAAGATGATACAGTATATTGTGCCGTTTGGCCCTTGTGTCACTTTCTCACTCCTTTCTTTCACTCCTTTTCTCCACAGACCTGCATCCCATCATCACAGATAGAATATCTGCGTGGAAGCAACAGGAAAGATGGTGACCGTGGACGTCCCAGAGGCTCCTGTACCCCTGACAGCGCTGTCACGCTGGTACCTCTACGCCATCCATGGCTACTTCTGCGAGGTCATGTTCACAGCCGCCTGGGAGTTTGTGGTCAACTGCAACTGGAAATTCCCCGGCGTGACCAGCGTGTGGGCGCTCTTCATCTACGGCACATGCATCCTCATCGTGGAGCGGATGTACCTGAACCTGCGCGGTCGCTGCCCCGTGCTGCTGCGTTGCATCATCTACACTTTATGGACGTACCTGTGGGAGTTCGGCACGGGGCTGCTGCTACGCCAGTTCAACGCCTGCCCCTGGGACTACTCCGAGTTCCGCTACAACTTCATGGGACTGATCACGGCCGAGTACGCCGTGCCCTGGTTCTGCGCCTCCTTCATCGTGGAGCGCCTGGTTATCCGCAAAACGCTGCGGCTGCGATTCCACAAGGGGCCTGAGGACGGTTGGTCAGGAGGAGCTGTGGGTGGTGGCAGGAGGAGCAGAAGGATGGAAAATGATGCTAATGGCTACCTTAAAGGAGAATAAATGAAGGATTAACACACTCTGAAACCAGCCCAATCGCCCTGCTACACCTCCTCTACCTTCCTCAGCCACTTTTCATAAGCAGTCCTCCCCCATTAACTGTAAGGGGTGAAGACAAACGGACAGCTATGTACACTGCGCGGGTGTGCAGAGGTGTCCAGAGCATCAGAACGGACAGAAAACAAAAACCATACTGAGGCGTCAAACTCCCAAATCACTCACTGTGCTCTCTACTGTCAACAGAGGCACAATAACTCCCTGCTGCTGTGTTTGCTGCATCTCATAACGCACCCACCCATTTCCATGTGGGGTTGACCTTAAGGAGATCATGGTCTTGAATGACCCGGATTACACTTTCAATATCTCCTGCACTGACTGCAAAGACCTCGGGATTAAAAAAAACAACAAAAAAAAAAAAAAACTACTGTTGCAAAGATTAGTGTTATCATCCTGCGAGGGAACAAATTCAAGAACAATATTTCTGTTTTTTCAAGGGCACATCAGTCTATCTGAAAGCAGAACGCTTGCTGCGTAGAAATCCTAATAAAAAAGTAGCTAGAGCTGTAACACGTTCTTTTTAAAATGTACATATTGTCCTTTAGTATTATTCAAAGTACTGTAGTAATGTAGCTACAAAAAGCTCTTTAAGAACATACCGTCCACCGTAGTGTGTCAGCTTACATCATGACCAATGTTTTTAGTGGATATCCACAAATGCCTGGGAAAAAAAAGTGCATGAAAAAAAGTTGTCTTCCAATATAATATACATTTTTACAAAGCTCGTTCAGCGGTCATACTGTACGTCAGTCTGCTGCTTGTGTGTGGGGGGCGACAGTAGCTCGGGCACTAGAGCCGGGCAGCCAGGTATCACGGCCCATTCCCGGTCGTCTCCTCCTGACAGCATGTTGAAGTGTCCTTGAGCAAGACACCAAACCGCAAACTGTCCCCGGTGAGCAGGTTCACGGCCTTGCATGGCAGCTTGTGCACCATCCTTGTATGAATGGGTGTGTGCGTGTAGTCTAATGTGTGGTATTTTAAGGCGATAAATAGATGCAGACCATTTTCCACAATAGCAGGGCTGCTTTTTCTGAGTCATGAGCAGCAACATAAAGCACCAAAGAAAAGCTTTTGTCTGTCTGGATGTCCATTTTGTGTGCTTTAATGTCGTCTCAGATCTCTCGGGTCTCATAAGCCTCATCTTTCATTTTCATTCAGTGAAAATCAATCAGTCAAATCCTACAATTTTCCTGTGAGACCATGTCCCCCCCCCTTGTGCTGGCTGCCACATTAAAAAAGTGTTTGTTCATTGATAGAGTAGCAATAGAACATTTTGAGTGACACAGAATGACAAGTAGTTTCGGTGTCACGTCAGGTTTCCATATTTGAGTTTTTTTTTAAATTTAAAAATACATGTTTTAAGAAAAAAAACGTCACTTTCACAAGTTTTGCCTCTCAGTGTTTGTTCAAAGTGTTCTCGGTCTCCCGATTTTCATGACCCTTTATTTGCATTATAGTTAGTTTGACAAGTGTGTGTGTGTGTGTGAAGGAAATGTGTTTGAGGAAATATGCAGCAGATTGTGGCAAATAATCAATTCATTAATCAATTAAAGGAAACCCTCACATTTCTCCTTAAATAACAGGCAACAGGATTTGAATTGATTTGGTTTCCTTGGTGAATAATGACCTCTGTGATATTTTACTGGACTATGACTGTCATCTGACACAACCTCAAGTGCATTTGTTTAACCATGATATGATAGGAACACAAACAGTTCAGGTAGTATTAGATTAACTGTGTCTGGATGGATTTTTGAAGGGTCTTAACTTCACAGCTACATGGAAACATCCAGACATCTGGTACTCTGGGCATCCGTAAAGCAAATAATGCTTATTTCCTCCGATGTTGTTACTCTTAATGTTGATCCTGAGACTTCCTGTGCTCTGTGAGTTGACAGATAAAGGACTGTACACGCACCATCGTGCATACAGGAGCTGACAGTCATGTTCTCTGCACGAGTCGGTGGATCTGGTGCTACCGGGTCAAGCATAAAACAGGTCGAACACTTCCTCCTTCACAGTGGTTCCACACTACCAGGGCATTGACATTATGCACGAAATGGAAACGTGGTTGCTGATTCCTCAGGAGCACCATTTATATCGCTGGCAAAATCACAACAAATTTGTGCTGTTCAAATTGAGCTTTCCACCGTTTTAACTGAAAAGTCCATGTTTCCATGACACTACTGAACTATGTAAAGGCGTGACCTTCATCATTGTGGCTGCAATGGCATGTAATGTTTTCCCCCTCACTGTCTTCCCTGCAAGTCCAGGAGCTGGATGGCAGGACACTGTTCCACATGAGGAATTGCTGCCACCCAGTGGATATATTGAAAAATGCAGCTGGAAAAACAAACGTTATTAAGCTTGGACAACAAATAAGACACATGAAGGTCAAGAATCCTTATTAGGATCAAAAACAGAAGGAGGTTTTTGTCTTTGTTATTATTATTATTGTTATTGTTATTGTTATCGTTTTTGTTAATATTATTTCATACATGAATCAACAGGCTTAAAAGCAATAGAGGCGTCTGACCCATCATTGATTATCCAGCTCAAGGCGGTAAACTTTTTTCTCTTTAAAAATCTAATAAAAGACATTATGAAAACTAGTATGCAGCTAATTACTTCATCCTATTCTACTGCTTTGCTGTTCTCCTGATGTATAGTGTGTTTACAGAGACATGTTCTCTGTATGTGTATGTGTATGTGTACAGTTAGAAACAACTGATTCTGGGTTTTTTACCTGGAGGCTGCATGTGTTCAATGTTTCCTCCAAACTGGTTTGTATTGGCACCATCAGAAACATTCTTTTCCAGGAACACATGACACAATAATGCATTATTAATTAAAAACGATACTAAAACACCTTATCTTAGAACAAACATACTTTATTACTGAAAACAATTGTTAAATATTGTATTTCTTAAACAACCTGAACTAAATACTATTGGACAAAAAAATAAATAAAGCAACTGTAAAAAAATAACCTGAACGCAAAAGTATTGCACAAAAGAAAACAAATACAAGTGATGAGTTTTACAAATAATCAAACCAACCAATAATATGTTCAGGGCCCTGAACTTCAATTACTAATTAAATTCTATCTATCTATCTATCTATCTATCTATCTATCTATCTATCTATCT
>CALSCE010009754.1:790810-803874 GCA_943593645.1 Bovichtus variegatus | reverse complement strand
TCTATCTATCTATCTATCTATCTATCTATCTATCTATCTATCTATCTTCTGGTATATTAAGATATATATATATATATATTTTTATGTAGAAACATTTAAACATGAGATTAGCTGAGATGGGGTAAGGTGCAGTATTTGGCAAAAAAGCAACATAAAAAAAGAATTAGAGGGAAGTAAGATAAATATAAAGAATGAAGAATATTAAGTTATATTAGCACATTAACATTAATTTGAATATTAACACAATAAATGCATATTAACATCTCTTATAATACTTTTATTGGCCTATGAAGGGACATTATTAAATACAGCCCTTGCAGAGAGAGAAACAAAAAGGCAGTAAAATCTAAAGCTGCAGGACTTACATTTGGCCACATGATGGCTCTTTTTCACCAAGAAAGACAAACCGTCTGTATTCATACAGCACGAGGGCACAGATTGATCCTGAGTCATCAGTCTGCATTTACAGCTTCATTTGTTCCCTAAGCTGTTTTTATGACTGGGCTTTCTAAGCAATGAGACAAAGATTTGTTTAAAATATAACTTGGTATTTAGGACGGACGTACGGTTTTACGTGAACTAACATGACCCCATTTCAGTAAATATTTAAAGTTTACTCCTTTTTTGATAGGAACTTGTCATGCATTTGACAGGCTGTGAGCATTATTTTAAAGGCATTATATATTATATGGCATTATATAAGCATAATCAAAAATCAACTCATTTATTTTAAATAATGCTTCAATGACAGATTTCCATTTGTTTTCAGTCGAGGCCCCAAGCAAAAAAATTCCACCACCTCCCTGTCTTGCTGCCACACCTTGTGTCAGGTAGTGAGAATCTGAATTACGTGTCTTTGCAAATCCTTTAATTGGCTGCGAGTCCCCTGCGGCCCCGGGGCCTTGCACTAAAGCAATGCATACCTACCTGCACGAGGGTGTGTCCACTTCACACACTCAGCTGCCCTAATGGCCTGAACCTGCTGTGGCCCTGCCTCATTTGGCACTGTCAACATGTGGCTTCATTGCGCCTCCTCCAATCAGTCACTCGCACTCCAAATATGGAGATTCACAACCTGTAATCTGTGCTGTTGAAGTGTCCTCCCCGAGGCAGATTTTAGGGCCTGTTTTGTGAGTGTATTGTGTGCATGTTGTCATGTGTTTTAAGTTTCACCGGGCTTTTCTTGTGTGACTTCATTGTTCTCATTGTCAGGTTTCCAAGTTGTGGAACAGGAAGTACAGATGGATAGATGTCCAGGGATTAATAGAAAATGCGCTTACAGTTTGACCTCATTGAAACTAAAGGCTAAACTAAAAACCAACACACTTTTTAACTGACTGACAATTGTTTTAGCTACAAATTATGATGTGGTGTGGCATTTAGAAGGCGCACTGCTCGCTTCACAAAAAAAGGCATTATTACATTAGCGTTACATCACTTCCAGCAAACTTCATGGAGAACAATGAGGGCAAAACGGCATCAAAGATCCGTTTTAATGGAATATTCTCAGCTAAAAGAACAATAACATCAATCAGTGTGTTAATCAGTACCGATCTACTAATCTGTAGGCTACCGACGACGTTATCTTCACTTCACTTGTTCAACTGACTTTAGCAGTTCAGACACTCGACTGTCCTGCTGTTTTTACAGACATGTGAACTAACCGCGGACTCTCGCCTCGTCCATGGACTCACGGCGGCGCGCCGCTGCAGGATGAATGTCGGGGGAAAGACTGGCCTGGATATTTGCCGTTATTTTTGGCCTTGCGATGGTTGCCGGCGGTTAAAGGCCTGTGCCAATGTCCTCAGACTTAACATATTTGTATTGTGATATTTAAGTTTGAGTGTGCAGGTGCGAGGGCACGAGGGGGGTTTTAAGGCTTTCGGTCAGTCGAATGTCAGGTTGGCATTGGAGAGTGGAGGGGCGGGTGACGGCGTCATGGTGCATTTGTTGAGCGTCAGTGAGGGCGCGGTGGTGGTGGTGGTGGTGGTTGGGGGTGCAGAGGTTTGGATGTGGAGGGCGAGCTGACAAAATGAATAGCTCCATCAAATCAGGGCAGGACCTTAACATTTGCATTTCCACTAAATCAGAGCCGGCGAAGAAAGAGCCCTCCATTGAGGGGAAACTTGTTTGACGTGTGAATGAGCGAATGCGTCAGGGCCTTTTGCCGAAACACATTCATGCCTTCACAGCTTTGGACAGAGTCTGGGTCTTTTGCTCAGATCCTGCTGGAAAACTCAGACCTTCTTTAGTCACTTTTTCCTCCGTGTAGGCTGCTTGGCAGTCAGTTCCCTCCTGCAGTCAGGGTTGGACTAGCAACGGCTCGTTGATCACGCACTCTTCTTCCTCTTGACCTTACTGTCTTTACACTCTTCTGGGAGGCGAAAGCATCTTCTGAATTAGCCACCAACCACCAAACGGGTCATGACACGTCTTTATACCGGGGGTATCGAAGAAGTTAAACCCACTTTTGGCCAACTATTCTTCTAGAATAGAGTTTGCTCACTTATTATTTTTTGTAAATTCCTACCAGGCCTACACAGCAAACTAAGCAGCATTAAAACAATATTATATAAACAAATTATTTCTACATGGGCTAAAGGAAAGTACCCTTTTCATAAAAAAAAATGTCCTTATGATGATATTAATGTGTATTTTATCTCTTTTTTTTTTTTTTTTTTTGACAGTGACAGTAGAGAAATGACAAAATATAAGAAGAGCGAGAGCGAAGCCCCATGATGACCTTCACTATATGCTGGCAAGTCCTTTTATGTAACGCACGTTAATTGTATCCCAGCATAGTTTTTAAAGAACAGGAATACAGGTGTTTAACGATAATGGCGTCATATCGCCCGAGCCCACTAGTACCTGAAGATACTTCAACATGACCAACACATACAGAACGAAAGTCTTTGGGGAAACTAGGGATACATACATTTTTAATTTAACAAGCATCCTCTCTGCATCGCTTGTGTCGCCACAGAGTTGAACTGATTTGTGAATTTGTGACTTTTAATCATCCACTTCCTGTCGCAAGATGCTATGAGATGACAGGACCGGGAATGGCACGTGTCCATATTTGGAATAACTGTAACTGTAGTAAAATGACACATAATATCTGGAAGGGCTCCTAAGTAAAGCCACAACAACAGGCAGCAGGTCTGTGCTCATTTGATGTTGACAGTTTGAAGGCGTGTGCAGATGTAGCGCTGCGGAAAACCTGCCGTTTTGTTAACGGTCGCAGCTTATCTCCTGCGAGGCTTTGCATAACGAGAAGGAGCAGCACTTTCCCACGCTGCTTTAAATGTATTTAGTTTCAGAAGTAATCGTTTCAAACAGAAAGAAGTGTGTTGAGGAGAAGCGATCGCAGCCGCCTCCAACGTAGTCCAAATCAGCTAAGTAGTTAACCACTGAGGATAAAGTACCAAACACTTTATGAGGTATTATTGAATATTAAGTTAAGTCTGATTCAGAGGAGTTAGGAGGGATAGTGCTGGGATCTACAACACAAACAACGTCCCAGTGCTTTCATAACCGTGCAGCACTGAAGCACAACGGATCTAGGCCTGAGGTCAATATGGAGAACCTGTTAAGAACAGCAAATGTTCCACCGCCCATTTTTCTGCTCTCTGTTTTGCATATTCAAATATTCAAACTTTGTTTGCACTGTAAATAATCAATTCATAACATCCTGGATATTTCAGTGTATCAGATAAGAGGCAAATGTCTGCTTTGCTTTTTGTATTCTTCAGCGTCGCCAGCTGTCCCAACATTCACATAACAACGTGCATTTGTTTTTTAGTTTTCTTTTGTAGATTTTCTAGTAATTCGTTTAAAATTTGTGCAAAAATTTGGATGGAAACTTGGCTCGTGAGTTGTGAGCAGTTCCACCCATGAGAGATTTCCCCTCTAAACCTCTCAGATGGTTTTTATTTAAACACATGTTTGAGGCCCAAAGAAATTAAATTATCCAATATCTCACAAAAAAAAAAAAAATGAAAGTCAAAAAAATTAATAGAAAATTTGTGCAACAGGACATTGTTTTTTCTTCCTTTTCCTACCCCTCTGAACAGAACAGCTACTTTTTCTCATGATAATACTTCTGGACTTTTACTTGAGTTGGATTTACATGCACATAATGCAGGACTTTTACCTGTAACATATTGTAATGATACTTTTACTTGAGTAGATGATCGGAGTACATTTTCCACCTCTGATTATCCTTCCTGTCCGCTCCCTGGAGTTGTCCAGAACTATTAACAGCAGCTCTGCTCTCCAGGTACGCTGCAGAGCGTGACTTATGGTAATAGCTCCTGGCAGGAGAGAAAATAAAAGCAGTTATTAAAATGAATGTGCTGCTGCTCCTCCTGCGGTCCAGGGGTACGGCTGCAGGAGGAGCTTGAACTGGGCTTTGGTGCACTGGGACCATTCGACATCTATCCTTCCTCCTCTTCAGTGTGTATGTGTGTGTGTGCACATATGTCATCCCTGCTTAATCTCAAATCCAGCCTCCTTTCCATTTGGCCTCTTCAGATGCGAGCTTTTGGGCACAGATCAGAGTGTCTTATTTGTCCAACGTAGCTGATGCCAGCTTCCCCTCGGTCCATCAGGCCCAAGGGCCCCAGTCTGCGTTGTGTCTTAACATGGTCCGCTAAGCTTCAAACAGACGCCACACTGTACTGGAGCCTCGTTCCCTACTTTGAAGTGGGAATCCTTGCACTTAGCACATTCTAACGTCATCATAGTTTGGTTTTGATGAGATCCAAATGCCGAGGCTGGCTCTGTTCTACTGGCTCCTTCTGAACTACACTTTTTATTCCCGCTGTTTCTCCCCAGTAAACATGACCTTACGCACTCCTTTGACCACCTAAGCTGCAGCAACTGCCTTGTGATGCTACCGATGTGTCTTTATGTCTGTTTGCATTAAAAACAGTTAGTCCCATTTAATTATCTGCTGGCTTACTATTTTTCTAATTAATAAAACGTATAACAATTTAATAATTGGATAATATGAATTGAACGAGTCATTTTTATGTTTATAGTCTTCTGTTGATTTTTTTAATTTTCTTTGGGATGCAGAGAATTTGATGCAAACATCATCATAATTCCGAGACGAAGAATCCTACTGACTTTCGGGGTCATGAGGTTGTTGTCCTGCCTTGTTTATCCTGCAGTCACGAAGAAAACTATTTGGCACACTTTTGGGAAAATTAAGAAGAAAGGAAACACAACGGCAAGAATCACATCTTGTAGATGTGGACTGTTTAAGTCCAGGCGCAGGTGTCGATAAAGTTCTGGGGAGTAAAATGTGTCATGGCCATATGTGAACAAAGTGATATACTGAATGGAATGTAACTAATAGTAGCGGGAAGTGGCGGCTGGGGTGTTTTCTCCTGCTCATTTCGGCCCCTGTGTGTAACTAAGGTCTGTCAGGAAGACTGGGAACAAATTAGCTTCAGGTACAAGCAAACTGTCATCTCAAAGTTATTGCCTAACTGTATTTAACGGTATTACTGTCACGTCGCCTGTCTGTTTACACTGAAGAAAGCTGCGGGTGCACAAATTACTCACGCGTATGTGTCTGCACACACAATATTTCATAATTCAAACAAGGAAAGATAAGAATCAAACAGTATTACTGAGCCCCTAGAGCTAAACTGCTGGAGCTTTGTGTTGCATAAGCCTCCCCAGTCATGTTTTCCGACTGTGGGAGAATGACTCGCCTGTAGAGGGAAGTGTTTGTGTTTTCCATGTGAAGCTTCCAAGCCGCCGGCAGTAGCGGTGGTGTCCGAGTCTGACACAGGCCTCTTGAGGAACTCCAGGATGCCATTACTTTGAGCGGCTGGCTGTGGTGCGTGTGTGTGTTTGTGTCTCTGTTTGCTCTCCTTGGTGTGTTGCCTCTGCACCTACCACTCTGAGCAGCGGTGGCCTTTTTATTTTTTGGAGTAGTATCACCTGAAGGGGCTTTTGATATAGAAATAGACCCACAGCTGTGTTACTTCAGCTGTGGAGACGGTATGGGCGCAGTGGGGGAGGGTAACTAAAATGACCAAAAGTACTGCCATTAAAACCCGCAACAACTGATTTCATTGGCTACTTGGGGGCAAAAAGTTCCCTATTTACTGTGCACGAGGGTTGCACCGATCCAGCTGTGTCATTCCTGATACCTGGGCTTTGGGTGCTGATGCGATGCCAGTGTTTAATTAATAAGCTATGAGAATCACGGTGTGGAAGGGACTGGGATAATTCTTTTTATGTGTAAGGCAGCATCAGGCCTGACATTGAATTGCTACTTATTATTTAAACACCTCCATACTGGGCGCCTGGTAGAGCGGGCGGCCCGTGTATATAGGGTCCTCACTGATGTCCGACATCAGTGTCGCCTCGGTGCATCTCTACTGTACACACCAAGCAGACGCAGAGAGACATTATCATTCTTTTGGAGTGAATTTAAGTCCAATATTCACTCTCTAATAGCTCTGTTTTTGGTCTCTACTGACTCCTGACGCCAAGGTCTGTCTCTTTAGTTGCTAAGCGTGTCACTATGTTCACCATCAGGTAGTTAAGTGTAACTTTCTGTTTGGTACCGAGAAGGTAGTGTATTGGTTTTTAAAGTTTTAAAGTGAAATCAGCTGCGTGCTGTGGCTGAAAATGAGAGTTTTTTTATTTTTTTTTTTTATTGTACTTTTACACTTGGTTGGCTTATTTGAGGCTATTGGTTGAATTTTTATTCTATTGGTTGTCTTTGTTGCTCTTACTTTGGTTTGGCTCATTTGAAGCTATTGTTCTACACTTGTATGATTTCACCTATTTGAAGCTGATTCTCACTGTTTTAGAGTCGTATCCTCATGATTGTTTGCACTTATTGTAAGTCGCTCTGGACTAAAGCGTCCGCTAAATGAACTGTGATGTAATGTAATGAACCAGAACAGTGAAGTTGTGGGCCGGAAAGCTAAAAAACATGAGCTGAAAGTCACTATAAAGCAGAGCGGCAGATTCAGGTGATAATTCACTGTAGGTTCATCACTACAAGCGACTGCGAAATGTTTTCGACTTTGTCATTTGGTACATTCTTATAGAGAGTACTTTAGCTTTTAATGCTTCTCTACTTTTACTTAAGGACTTTTTCTTGAAAACAACAGTGTTTTTACTGTGTTTTTACATTGTGGTGTTGGTGCTTTTACTTAAGCAAACATGTTCTTACGGCTTCTCACCGCTGAGCGCAGGCACACGTTTGGTCTTATTTCGGAGACTTTACATCAACATCTTAACCACACAGATCCAGCCATTTCAGCGCTTACCTTTTATCTCGGTGGGTGAGCTCTGCAGCCTGTAGCCGGTCCAACTGCTTTTTGTTTTGTTTTGTTTTCACTGTTTAAACTTCAGTTTTATATTCGAAACGTGCGTTAGGCCAAGCGTGGTGCGGCCTGCTGTACGAACCGCCGAGGGGCTTGTTGCCGCGCGCACGGAGAGCCGCTGTGCAGGAGGCTACAGTGCGGCTGCTGTTTGTGCAGGTGTGCTGCAGTGTGACGTCTTGTTATGAAATATGCTGGACCTTCATCGCCCCTTTTTTTGTTTATTCAACCATTTGGCGTGTTCAAAAAAGCCCCCATTTGAGAGTCAAGGAAAACAGTGTGATTTCCGGCTCGGGTCTATTCCGTGGTTTTGCCCAGCGACCGCTCCACCTCCTTCACCCTCTCAAACGGGTGAAGCTGAAAGCAGAGGGGGCACAGTCAGCGTTTATTTGTAGAGAGGCTACTTTGATGTGTTGACTGACAGCTGATATTTCCAACATTAAGCTGCGGGCAACCCCCGAACTCTGCGGAGAGCCACCTGTGAGCTCGGCCTGGTTATTCCTCCTCTCGCAGCGATGAAGAGAGCTTGTACTGTAGCTGGCACCGCACCAGTACTGAGCTCCTCATGTTCGTCACAGACGGACAAGTTCTTTCACCTACATGTAATGCTTTGTTTGATCACCTCCCTACTGTTACAGATTAACCAGTAATGACTGGAGACTGTTTTACATTGTTCTTAAATTGTAAAATAAAAGGGTTTATTTTAACAATTTCGCGTTTCTTAGCGGTATAATAAATAAGCACTTTAAAGATGGTTTATAACCATAAACATTGACAATAAACATTATAACATAGAGCTGCAACACATAATTGATTATGTGAATGCCAATATATCAGCATAACAACCTTTATTTGTATAGCACTTTTCAAAAACATGTTTACAAAGTGCTTCCATGCAAACAGCAAGAGGAGATAAAAACAGGGCATTCATGGGAGCACTTAAAGCAAATAATACAATGTAATTATTAGATTGCAAAAGAAAAATGTGTGAATGAAAACAATAAATAAGTAAGCGAAAACGCAAAACTCCACTCGCTGATGAAGGTCAGGAGATGCAGCTGAAAGCTAAAAAGTAGACCATAAATTGTTGAGAACGAACCCCTCGAGCCTTGAAGTTTAAAAAAATAATAATAATAAAAAAAAAGAAATGTAGAAGCGGTTGCATTAAAATGCATGGGTTGGACATGTTTGCTCGTGTACAAAAAGGGTCAAGTAGCAAATAAGCGTAATTTGGCAGCAACAGAAACAACATGTGCTCGGTTCAGTCGTGTTGATTTTGGCGCAGAACTCGCCGTGGTTTGTGTAGTCCGACTGTGGTCCTCATGCTCGCCTGTTCCCCTCATGGGAGCTTTTCCTTCCTCTGACCCCCTTCCTCGCCTGCCTCCCTTCTCCCATATTGCACTTTATGAAGCAGTTAAATTATTTTACATCATGTCTACTCCCCACAACAACCCTCCCCCTTTCTACAAATCTCTCTTGTCATTATGAAAATAGTGCTCTGCCGCAGCCTTGCACGCCAGCGTCTGGTGATAGAATGGCCCCTCTGTGGACGTGGAGTTTGGTGTGTTTTAAAAGTGTGTGTAAAGGTGTGTGTTTCATGGAATAGGAGAAGGGAGATGAGTGATTGCTCGCAGGTGACTGCAGCGCAAGTCGCTGGATAGGAGTCGTTTCTGAGTGTGACAAGAAAAGTTTCCAACGTCAGGTGTAATTATGATAAACGGCCGGGGTCATAGCTCAGGTGTGCGTGCAAGAGCCCTGAAAAGGGGAGTAAAAATCTAAGCGAACGCAAGTACAGACTGTATAATGTATACTGCTCTCTCACGTCTGTACTCGTGAGACATTGAGAAACAGCACGGTAAGGTAATTATGGAAATCCATAATATAGCTGAACACTGAAATTGGCTTTTTTTTTTATTCTGTATAATTTACCCTTCAACTAACAGCACTGAAGCAAAATATATGAAATATAACATTATATGCATTATATGCTCAGGCATATATATATATATATATATATATATATATATACAGTATATATATAGATATATATACACCTTCTTAGTTTAGCATGTTAGCATTCATGCTCAGCACCACAAACACAAAGTGCAGCTGAGGCTGATGGGAATGTTGATCGGTGTTCAAATCTCTTTAATTTAAGCATCAGGGAATTTCTTTGCATATTGATTTAAATACCTTCATCGTCTCCAGGTAATTTCTTATTTCGGTTAACTGTCAGAAAACGGCATACACACGAGTTGATGGATTTTTTGTTTTTTTTTTACCACAAAAATGATACACCCGCAGTATCCACACAAATATTCAAATATGAAAAGTAAAACACTTAACGGTTTCAAAGACTAACCAACTTGCATCCTGTGTTTCACAAAACTTAATACTCAAAAACCGGAAAAACTTGAAAGTGGTCCAGGCAACAGGACCCTGAAACTCACAACTTTCAAACTTTGTGTTGGCGTGACATAATAAACAGTGAACATACTCAAAGATTAAGAAACTCTTTACTGTTGCTGCTGCCAGTAAATCATTAAAAGCCTGTTTTAGTACTTATGACATTTTATCTGTCACACATCCTCTCATGTCGCATTATGACTGGAAAATGCAACAAAATCTCCGAGCTCACAGGAGACAGAAATAGCAAAGGCATGATCTGACCTGTTAGGTGAGCATGTGTGCTGTGTTTTTTCTTCGTCTTCTAAATCGATGCCAGTTCCTAATGGTCTTTAATCCTCATCCATCATCTTGGCAGGCCCTTCCCTCCATCCAGCTCACTGATTGGCTGAGAGCCAGTGGCCAGACAGAACACAGAGTTCACAGCCATTGTGACGTAACAGTGGGAACTCTAACTAAGGGCTTCCTTTTGTCTCCTGTGCTGCTTTTGACCTCTGTTAGTCAGCATGCTTTACATGTTTAGTGATTGATATCTTCTGTACACACACAAACACACACCCATCAACCTTTCATTAGCGCTCGTAAGCCTCCTTTAATGTTTGCTCTGGCTTTCCTGACATGTCAAACACACAGGCAGGCCTACACGCACACACACACGCACACACACGCACACACACGCACACGCACGCACACACACACACAGCCTTTGACAAGTGACACAGGTGGAAGATGGGTTGTGCAAACAGGGATTTCAGGTTTCAGAGTTGTGTGAGTTGTGTGAGTTGTGTGTATGGCTGTCCAATGGTTGGATGAGTAAGCAGGTCTGTCTCATTGTGTGTGAGTTCATCACTGACCTCATTCTCTAATTTCCCTGAAAAACACCATGGTCATGCCGCCATGGAGCCAAGATTACAAGGTCTAGACGATGACTGTGAAACCAGCGGGACCAAGTGGGGGTGCCGATTCCAGAGAATCCTTTTCTAAAGTCAGCCACTAATTTAGATTTTTAAATAAATAAATAAAAAAAATAAACATTCAGTCGAATTTCAGTGGAATATAAACTTCCACGGCAAGTCGATAGCAGTGAGTAAGATCTACATTGTCCTGCGTAGTTTTCATATTTAGTTCTTCAGGTCCTTCTCTTTAACTATTAAAGATAATCAGACCATCAAAACACAAGTAAAAACCCGATAAAATCCAATATTTTATGTGAAAATCCAATTTATTTGATGGAATAAAAAGTGACAAAGTTGAGATGGGACTACAGTGACCAATTTGTGTTTTGAAAAAAAAAAAAGTATGCAGCTCGGTGGCACATATAGTATGCAGTGCACGATGATAATGGTGGCATATTAACAATGCAAATTGTTGATTTTGCCTGCTTAAATGACAACTGTCGGTGGCAGATTTTAGCAGCTGTAGTTAGCTTGCGATAAGCTAATGTTAGCTCCATGAGTTGAGAAAATGGCAGTTGACTTGTTTTTTAAAGATAAACCACACTTTTTTGTGATTTTAGCAGGTATTATCCAGAGCGACTTGCAGTGAACTTACTACAGGGACAGTCCCTGGGACCTTGGCCTCACCACGAGAACACCACCACTCATTAATTAATATGTAAAAGACTTTTAGTTTGCAAGATACCTCTTGATTTGACTAACTCGGCCTGCGAAAGTGTCAAATTAGTAGTTATGTTTACACAGTATGAGAACTTTGGCTTTATTTCCCATCTCTCACACTGGAGTTGTGCTAGGAGGAGGGACAATTACAGAAATCAAAAACTAGTATTATTATAAGATAGACATGGGGAAAAAATACAATCCTATCCTTTTCAGGAGTTTTATTTATTTAACATAACGTTTTTAGACTTTGGAAGAAGACATGGCTGGTCCCCTGTAACTGTCGAAGGACAGGGCCAGACTGGTGCTAAAGAGGTCACGGGGTCACGGGGTTCGGCGTTCACACACATTCCCAACTGCCCCTCACCTTCCCTCCCCGTCCTGTCCAGCAGGTGCCACAATGTGACCTTGACTGGGGAATCTGGGATGCTGGGAATGTGAGTGTACGAGCACTCGTCCTCTGGGACAACGCGGGACGGATCTGTGACAGCGCGGCTGTGATCTCGGCAGGCCGGGGGTACTGAGGGTGACAGACTGAGCCAGACTGGGCCGCGGGTCACTTTCCACCACACGCCCGACGCCTTTGATGTCTGATCGTCGGTGCTTGCCGACAGTTGGTGCCTTTCTACATCCCCGCCCGTCCCACGTTACACTGGCAGACCACCCACATCTGAAAAAATGTTCCCGGCAGGTTTAAATTTTTATAAAGAATGCGGCCCATCTGAGCGTCCCCCAGCCCATCTGGACCCCTCTTAACCTGGGAAACCCTGCGATGTTTGCAGTCTGTATGCGTTTTTGGTGTGTGGCCCCGTCATTGGGGACAGTTGAGAGCCTCTGTAAGATAATTCCACAGTCTCAATATCATCTGAAGACATTCACATGTGCTCACTTGTATGAAGTCGATAAATGCCTCAAAGTTTGACTTACGCTTGTCTGCTATGACAAGGAATTCATGCAGCTACAAGACGCCTGTTCGCTCCCGATAAGATCAAGCGTATTTCTTTGTTTGTATATCTGGCACACACTTGGAACAGAGTGAATAAAGGTTGATAGATTAGCTTTAGCGGGTTATAGGTACTTTCCCCGGATATTTAGTTTGGACCACTTTAACCCCAGTTCGCCGTTACTCATTCAGGCCAAAGTCTTCTTGCGCTGTTGTTTATTCAGACCAACGGCAGGTGATTGGCTTTGACATGTGAAGCATTTGATAGTGTTTATGGGAGTTTGTCGGAGCAGATGTGAAATGTTAAGAGCTGTTAAGGACGTAGATAAAAGGTAAAGTGCCTGTTTAAGCAGATAAGGCAGAGAGTAGGGCGGGAAAACGGTTGACTGACAGAGCCGACGTGACAGTTTAGCTCATGCACCTGTCTGTCAGTGTGTTGTGAGTGTGCTGCATGAGATTACTAGCAGGACGTGACATGACTGGCAAAATCATTTTCATTATTGACTCTAGGGATGTCGGGATTAACGTTTTGCCATGACCATGGTTACATAACGTCCAGGTTTTTATAACCGTAAGAATTGTAGAAGCTCCAGGATCTATGGAGTCCTGACTCCTGTGAAAACCAATCTCGCCAGTCACGTTGTTTGTGTGTGTGAGGAAAAACTGAGCTTAAAAATGTCAGAAGGAACTAATAGTCCAGCCTTAAATCCGCAAAAAAAAAAAAAAAAAAAAAAAAAAAAAAAA
>CALSCE010009754.1:718867-776128 GCA_943593645.1 Bovichtus variegatus | reverse complement strand
GCTGACCTAAGAGTTCGCAGTTTGAACGTAAAAACAATGTGGTGATCATCTGGACGAGACAGGCATGGCGCGTCACGGGTTAAACAAATTGACATTTTTAACACACTAGGATGTTAGATGTGATGTAATTGTATAGACGGCAGCACTTTACTATACAAACACATCTACTACTAATACTACTGCTACTTGCACTAGCATTGCAGAGTATTTACAGAATGTTTTACTGAACTCACTGCTTTCACTTAGCCTCTGTGATCTATTTGGCTGTCATCTTATTGTTGAGAATACGACTTTGTCGATGGAAAATAAGATAAATTTGATCTTTTTGTACTTTCAGGTACAGGCTGACGGTCCGTTAGTCCTGGATGGAAAAGGAAAATCCTCGTCATCATCTTCCTCCTCCTGCTTACCCAAAAAAGGTCAGCTAAATGAAAGGGACGTGGCTCTAATATAGATCGGGGTTTGTTACTCCTGGAGGGACTGACGGCATGTGTTATGTTATATCATTAGGATAATAATTCCTCCGATATAAGACACCTCTGGCAGTCTTCAGCCTTTTCATATCCCCCCTCTTTGGACATCTGGCAGACATACGCTTTAGGCTCATGGTGACGGGAGGATGTGGGGGCAGGGATCGATTCCATAACTCCATGGACTGTTGACTGAAAACTTCGGTGCAGAGAAATATGGTTCTTTCAGGTGTGAGCATTTTTGTGCCGTTTTGTTTGGCGCTTATAGTCTATATCTAAGCCAGAATCTTTTCCTACTGTAACACTACGAGGGGGGAAAAAAACTGTAAGACTCTAGTCACCTGATTTCCTGTCTCTCATCTGAGGGTTTTTTCTCTCACTTCCTGCTTGGCTGGTTTCCACCAGATATTTCTAGAAGCCCTGTCTCAGTGGTGATGACAACAACATGTGTGCCGCAAACTTGTTTCAGGCTTCAGTGTGATGTGAACAATGGGTCACATGCATTGTGACTGACTTGTTTATAAAGTCCTCCAAAGCCTAATTGCTATCAGACAGCATCCGGGGGCCTCCTTGCAAGGACTATAGAGACAAAGGCGGATGCATTATGAAAGAGATATGGTATTTCGGAATTCTTGCATGATTTATAAGGAGACAGAAATGTTATTGAACCCACCAGGAGGAAACTTGGGAGAGCCACATCACACGCAAAATATGGAACTGCGACGAGAAGATTTAGATATCAGAGGCATGATCGTCTCCACGGCTATAGCAAATAACGGAAAGGGCAATACATTATCACAACTGCATTATCTTAACCTCCCTCTCAGCATCCCTCTGTGGCCCTGGCAGGAAGCTCGTCCACCTCCAGTCAAGCTTCATTCACCTCCCCGTTTATTTTCTTTCCAGCGCCGTGTCCAGTGAGAGCTTTGCAAATGACCTAGTTTTTGTCAAGACTCAATAGGAAAACGTTGTGCCAAGCACGCCTGATGCCAGAGCGGTCGGGGGACAGGCCACGGCGTGAGAGTAGAGAATCCCTCAGTTTCCAGATCCTTTTCTAAAATGAAAGCATTACTACTAATACCACTCTGTAAAATACTCCTTTACAAGTAAAAGGCCTGCATTTAGTATGTACTTGAGATATTAAAAGTAAAAGTACTCGATGAGGAAAAATGGCCCCCGTGAGTGTTGTATCATCAGAGCATTATTTCTCATGCATGAACGTGTAGGAATCAGTTTATTGTTGAAGTTTGTTGAGGGGCAGCGAATTTGAACAACTATGTCATATATGGTTGCAGCTAAATGACTATTTGCGAATAGTGAAAAATGCCCATCGCAATTATGAAGAGCCCAAAGTGACACCTTCAAATTGCTTCAAATCAAATCAAATCAAATTTTCTATCGATTGACTTTAGTTTCAGCTCTTATGTTATACGCTGTCGAGTAGTTAGATCAACAAGTAAACATCCTATTGTATTAGCTCTTCGCATGTTTTGTTAGCGAAATCTTGATTAGCAAACTAACAAGTAACTCGAGCTGCCAAACGCATGTCGTGGAGGTAAAATCCCAATATTTCCCTTTTGAATTGTAATGGGGGTACAAATATAAAATAGCATGACATGTAAATACTCAAGTAAAGCCAAATTTGTACTTAAGTACAGTACTTGTCCCCTGCACTTGATTTGTAAGCCTTCGGGGGACCAGAGATTGATGAATTAAGAAAATCAGCGTCTGTATTTGTGTCTGACTGTGATGCCCAGCAGCTGTGCAGCCGGAGAGTCCCTGCTCTGCATCAAGCTCTTTGTTGGATGCATTAGAAGTTTATGGTGCACAGAAATGATGGTGGGAAAAGCGAGATATGCGGATCATCGCGGGGTCTATTTTGGTCGTTTTGGTATTTTAATGTTGCCATTCACATCAGTAATGTTCAGTTGGCTGTTTTGGGCTTTTAATGCTGGAGGGTACGCGGCAACCTACCTCATGGAAAATGTGCATCATTACCACACTCGGCCTGGCGCACAACAAACATGCCGGCACACAAGGACACACATTCAAGCGCACACACACACACACACACACACACACACAGACACACACACTTACAGGATTTGTCCGCAATGCCAGATATAAAATAAAGTAACTTTGTTCAATGCTAGCATACAATTTTTCTGAATGTCTGATCCATCACTTCCTGTTCCAGTAAGGGTGGAGGCGATGGGTGCTGGTGGTGGTGGTGGTGGGGGGGACGGGACAGGACGGGGGGAAGTGGGCGTTTTTCTGGGCAGCTCCGTCTAATGAGCGACTCTTTCACCGAACCAGACAGTTTATGGGGTGGCTGCCAGCCTCATTAAGAGCAGCTCTTAATTGCCCTTTTCTAGCCAAAACCCAAAAGCTGAAACATCTGCTGGCCCGTGAACCCGGTTCCTCCTCCCCTGCACCGTCTTCCGCCCTTCATTCTGCTCTGGCACTTGTTGATCACTCGCTACCACCACCACTGACTTCCAAAACAACAACAGCCTCCAAGCAGCAAGCGCCCGCACCCCCCCCCCCCCCCCCCCCCCAAGCTGAACAATGCACTTACAGTGACGTATTTTGTGGTATATAACATGTGCGTCAGGTTAGATCTTTTTTTTTTAAAGAAATCTATGTCTACTTCTACGTCAGTTATGTGGAAGACATTAGATAATACAATGCAATAGTTGTGATTATGTTACTTTAATGTGATTTATGTTCTGAAGGCTAAAGCAAATGCGCTCAGTTAAAAGAATCCTGTGGGGGGGACACAGTGTCTCCCAACTATGTTTACATACACTCAGTGGCCACTTTATTAGGTACGCCTGTACAATCTAATGCGTTCCACAACAACAGTCCCGCCACAAAATCCATTTTTTACGAAACGCATAATGTTCAGTTTTTGGTGACATTGTCGTAAATGTGTAAATTCAATTATGTTGAATTATGTTTTTTTATTGAGGTCATGGGCTAAAGGTGCCGTTGTACTGGACCACATCCAGTCCCGACTTTGTCCCAAGAGTTGACACACATGAGGGGGTCAGAATATTAGAATCACCTCTGGATATTATGCAGTCTCGTACACCACCACTACTAACTATGACCTCAGTGCTAAAATACATACTTAAATGAACACCTTTATGACAGTAAAGCTGAATATTATAGTTGTCATAAAAGTCGACTTTATGGTAGAACCGTTGTATTGGGTTGCATTAGACTGTACAGGTGTACCAAATAAACATGTTTTCCCCCAAACTTGTGCATCCCAAAGGCCTAATAAAGCTGATGACTGCATTGCCACATTTCTGGATGTGTTTTCGTCAACTGTTGCAAAAACTCAGATAAATCCTATCGACAGACAAAGTAACAACGAGCTGGTGAACACATTGGAGCATTTAGCAGCTAAAACGGCAGATATTTGACTGAGGCGTTGGTGGAGACCAAAATAAGGTTGAAAATGAGACTAAATTGATAGAAAGTTGGACTAATATTCATCAGGTGGACACAGACATGACCCCACATGAGAGATCATTTTTCTCCATGTCGGCTGGATGTGTACTAAATAGCATAATATAGGCTTTTTTTTTTTTTTTTTGCTAACATCTTCGCTTTAGCAACTTTTTAAGCTAATAATATGTCAGCATTGTGCTTAAAGCTTTCTGTGCTGCCCCCTCCCCCCACAAATGGTAAAATAAAATCAGTTTGGGAGATTTAAACTCTGCATGTGTCCTGCGCCTCTGCAATGTTTAGTTTGCAGGAAAGTACAGAGTGTACTCGGCGAGACCAAAATACCATCTGTATTGACGAGGGGAAAAAAAAAAAAAAACAGGTGTACAGTTTAAAGTCACTCTTTCTTATGTGAGCAGTGTAGAAAGGTAAATAACAAATAAAAGAGTATGATTTGATCGACGCCGCCATGAATTCAAGATCGCTGACAGTGCGTTGCCGTGGTAACTCGTATTTTGCCGTCTCTGAGCTGGGCAGCGTAGGAGGCTGTGGGAGAGTCGGCCTGTTGTTACGTGTCCCAGATACAGACTTCTAGACAGCCAGAGGAGACTGATAAGACAACTCCTCATTGTCCGGTGCCCAAGGTCAGTAATTCCCAGTGTGTGACAGAAGCGGTGATAATGAGTCACCGTGCGGTCAAAGAGGCCTTCCTTCCTTCTGTGCGAGATACAGAAAAGAAAAGAAAGCGTTTTTCTGACCATGATCACTTTAAAACAAAGCAGAGAAAGTCTTTCTTGGAAATTGTGCAAAAGATGAAACTTAAGGCACTTGCGTGTAGAGAAAAAAAAAGAGAAAACTTTTATTAGTTACATGGCTCCTTCATAACAATAACAACCGCATTTTTTGTTATGCAGAGTCGTGGCCTGACCCTTTTTGTACATTCAATCAGGGGTGAGTCCAACATACTGAAAACAAAAGTATTGAAATAAAAGCTTCACAAAAACGGTTAGAAATCAGTTTCTTCATTTAAGCCTGAATAATCAAGTTGGAAAAATCTGTCTGAAAAGTGTCTTTCTAGACGAGTCTGCATAAACGGTCCCCACCCCTTCTAATAGATGGTTTGACCCATTTTAAACATGCAAATCTGCAATTGTTCTTTTTACTGCATATTTTGGGGGGTGTAACCTTATTTTTTAGCAGTTTTTTTTTGTGCATTCAATGTAAAAATCTATTATACGGGAAAGCAAGACGATATATCAACATTTCAATATTTGAAAATGTTCTTGTTCAATGACATTGGAGCAATGACTTCACTGGAGGAGTTTGAAGGGACCTTCTTCAGCCCCCTGTCCCCTCTGCGTGCTGAAACAACACTTAAATGCTTCTTTAATGTTGAACCTTCTATCAGTGTTTTCTCGCTGTCGAGTGGGAACAAGCAAAGCAACATAAAACATACGACCGGGGGAACAGGGTTCTCCAGCCAAGTGACAGATTTGTTTGTGGGGCCTACATGTCACAACAGCTCGTCCTGATCCCTGTCACAGCCATGTTGTGTTTGGGTGTGTGTTTCCCATTGATTACCTGGCTGGGAGAGATGAGACAGGAGGGGAAAGGCGGGCGAGTGGGTCTGGAAGAGCGTGTGCGGCGGAGGTTTTCGCGACTTTGGCAGGCTGTGGACAGCTGGACCACCGGTTCGAGTTTCTCCTCACAGTGAGGCTGAAATTTCAGCCCCTGAAAATCGAGGGTAATAAACGATTGGGGCTCTCAAAACAACCTCTCCGTGTGGTTTTTTTTCCCGCCCTTCCTTATTTTTCCTGTCCCAGTTCCTTCGCCCCTGGCCTCAGCTCGGCTCCGACGGGCGCTGGTATGATAGCAAATGTGATTATGTCAAAATATTTTACTCCAAACATAGTCAAATGGGTAAAAAAAAAAAAAAAAAAAAAAAAATCCCTCCACAGCATTAGTATTATGTTGAATCAGCAGCGCTCACAGCTGTTCTGGGCACAGCGTGGTTCACGTGGTCGGGATTATTCCTTGACCACAGAAGCCGTGTTCTGATCTGAAGTCAGCCATCCAGCCGTGTTTTTCAAAGCTTTTGGGGAAGTGAGAAGTGCTGATGATACAGTTGTGTGTAGCAGCTCTGGTGCAACTCAAGTGAGTAACAACAGGATGAAGCAAGGCTCTGGCGTGGCCTCGGACATGACTGGGGAAGTGGGAGCAGAGTGGAGATGCGTCTCAGGTTGAATCATGTTGACAGTAAAGATACTGTCAGCAGGGTTTAGTCACCCTCCGCTTCTGTGCATTGTCAGTTTATTTTGTACCTTTTGTTGCCCTATAGCAACCTGACATAACCGTAACAAACCATGATGACTACTTTGTGATGATAAGAGCTGCAGGAGAGACTGTAAAGAACAATACTTGCTTCCCAAAAGTGTCTAGATGTATGTCTTCACATCAGCATGACTCCACAACCAGACGTTAGCCTCGTCCTCACAGGTTCCTGCTTCTGTTGATTCTGCTACAATCCTCTTTCACACATAGTGCACACACTTTAGTAGGTGCTGAAAAGACATGTTCCAGTGTTGATTGGGTGATTTCATCAAAATGTTGATGAAATGATAGTTTAATGGTCATTTATCAAGCAAAAAGTGCCAAATATTTTCTCAAATGTGAGGATTTGAACACACTATGCGATGCTGTCAACAACACCCAAACAAATACCGGATCATAGATCATTAAATAATGTATCTTCCAGAACAATCAACTGGAATAGACAAAAACAACAATGAGGAAAGGGCAAGTTTGTAATGGCACGACATTGTTTTAATTCAACAATAATTCAACATTTTGGAAAATACTTGACAAAACTCCTGGAAGTCACCGAACTCGAACTCCTCCTAAAACCACAAAATGTTGTTTTTAGATTTCTGTTTGCATATGGATTAACCACCTTTAAAGGTGTTTTGTACGCGTGTTGTTTGAACTTTGGCCTGAGCCGGGCTCGCTGTTTGCCCCTGCCTCCAGTCTTTGTGCTAAACTAAACTGATGCAGTTCCAGCTCTGCGCTTCGTGCACCGGTGGTATCGATCTTCTAATCTAACTTTAAGAAAACAAATGAACTTATTTCCTCAAATGTCGTATTCAAAATGACCAAACTTGTTGGAGCATGTGCAACGTAAACCACACCGGATAGTGTCCTAAAAATGAAAACTACACACAAGTGAAATGACTCTAAACCTGGCTGCTGCAAATCTAAGGTGATTTGTACAAAAACGGTCCCATGAATGAGGCATGAGCAGTCAATCAGTCGAGCAGAGGTTTCACAGCCCAGCTGTCAGAAAGCTGAGCTTACCTCTCTCCTTACTCAGCAGAGCAGAAAAAAAAACACACACTCTTGTCTCTTCATTTCCTCGCTCTTTCTTTTCCCTCCGCCTCCTCCTCCCCGCTCCCTCTCCTCTGTGATGAATGGAAGGTATGAATTCTCCGCGGCCTCCCCGGGTTTCTCTCTGAGGCCCTCAGCAGCTGAACAAACAGCACGCTCTCAACTTAAAGGCACAATCAGGAATGTATTTGAACCATGTACGTTTTGGGTTTTTATTTGTGTATGGCCCTGAAGCGCTCGAGAAGGAACATGGAAAATAGATTTCTGTAGAGCTGTCATAACTCAAAACCTGGATTCTTTTTTTTTGTTATTTTTGTTTTTTTTAACTCTGCAACTGTAAACAAACCTTTTACGAGCTCAGAACAAGCAGTCGCACGCTCGTTTATCAAAACTTGGGTAATGAATTTTAATGAATACAAAACCTATATAAATCATTACGTAAACAAAGCCAGTAATGAGGGAAACGTCTCTGAGTTCTGTCTCTAAAACATGTGGGACAGACAGAGAGGTGGGGAAGGAGAGCCAGTGGTGTTGGTCAGGTCTGGAGGGGTGGTCCCGGTCAGGAGTCAGACCCAGCTGTTGTGGCCTTTTTATCCATTCCACAGCACCAGAGGTTGTGGTCGAGAGCTGGATGAGTTAGAGAGCGGGAGAAAGAGTCTGTATGACAGGGGCTGGGGGGTGGAGGAGGAGGAGATGGATGAGGATGATGAGAAGCAGATGGAGGGCGTGTTTTTGATATTTCTTTTTTTTTTTCTTATTATCTGCCTGTGACGCAGGTTGAGCTCTCCAGGTGCATTGTGGGTAGCTTGTATGAATACATGGCCAGCTTCTTGCGGCTCTAAATTGATCTGAGGACTGGCTGCGGTGATGCAGCTGTATGCAGAAGTATGCAGATCACTTACTTAAGTAAAAGTATCAAAATCCCACTTAAGGAGAAGTACAGATGTATTGTCTGCAAAATGTACTTAAAGTATCAGAAGTAAAACTATTACTATTTATGACATTTTTAGATTGTTAATATGGATGAATCAATCTTTAAGTAGCATTTTTACTGTTGTAGCTGCTGAGGGTGCAGTTAATTTAAACTACTTTTATACGCAACTAATTTGTTCGGATCGGGCCCATCCAGAGGGTCGCCAGATAACTCTCAGGGGTCGTGAGAGGATTAATGGAGTAGGAAAGAGTGGAAACTGCTGCCCAAAAATATGCTCGCACGTTTTTAATGCGAACTCTTCCTCAAACTCATCGCAGTGGAGTGATGAGACAAAGAGTTTTTAGTCACGCTAGCAGCCCTGTGAGGCCGTACTCGGGGATAGTTGTGCTTTGAGCTAAATGCTAATGTCGGCGTGCTGAAACAACGCTAACCTGATGATGTTTAGCAGGTATAATGTTTACCATGTTCACTCTCTTAGGTTTTTTCGCGTGTTCGCATGGGAATGCCATTAGTGTTGGAGGTCTGTGGTCGGAGAAATGAAAGCGCCGACCTCTCGGTGGCGCTGGAGGAGAAGCATTTATATATTTAAGAATGATCCTTTGGGGAAACACGACCTTTCGATCTTTCAGTTCAAACCATCTAATAGTTGTTTGAGATATTTCAGTGACTCGCCGACATTGCCGTCCCCAGAGCCACACCACTGGCACGGCTAAAAAGTTCAATATTTCCGCCTAAAAGCCAGTAAATTAGTATTAAGTGGATACTTGAGTACAGTATGAGTAAATGTGCTTAGTTTCTTTCCACTCTGCTTCCAGGCAGAAAGGTGAGGCCGCAGCTCCTCGGCGAGATGATGTGAAATACACAGTAGAGCGCTGGAGGCTTGACAGCTCTTTAACGATCTGCAGACTGTGTTATTCGGCTGGTCTTCACCCCCCCCCCCCCACCCATCCATCCACCCACCTCTGCATGCTGCAGCAGCCAGAACATTCCTCACACATCTGGCCCCCGAGTCTTTCCCAAACGCTGCCTCTCCTACCACTCTGCGCCGTAATTACCCACAAGCCCTGTGTTCTCCTTTTCTCTTTTCTTTTTATGATCCTCAGCCCCCTCCCCGGCTGAAATCATAAAAGCATGGAGCACACAAAAGTCATTTATAGTCATGATTTAGAAGGAAAGAGGCTTTCTGCTGTCCACAGAGATGTGCCATCCAGAAATATGCTTTTTCCTCAGCCAAGTGTGTGTGTTGCCAGAACTTATAAAAGCAAGACAAACATAATGAATCAGTTATCCAGTTTGAACCGTAATTCCTTCTCTAGATTGTTGTTTGCCCCCTTGAGATGTTTGTGCTGTTTCGAAGCAGCTGAGTAAAGCAGGATTCGATGAGTGGGAGTGGGAATGAAGACTTTTTCCAATGAGATAGAAGTCGTATGGGACTGTTTGTGTGCATGTTTTCCAGCTGTGGAAAGTAACGAGGTACATTAACTGGTACTTATACTTCACTTAAGTGTTTCCATTTTATGCTACTTTATACTTCTAGTCCGCTACATTGCGAAGGCAAATATTGCACTTTTTACTCCACGATATTTATCTGACAGCTACACTTTTCAAGTTAAACTTCTCACGTGGTTTCATTGAAATAGCTTTTTGACACCCAAAAAAGTGAAACATTTCCAAACACAAAAATCCAACAAATGGATAGAAATGTGTGTTTTTTTTCTTCTTCACTCTCACGTTAATCATCTCGGGACGACCCACGAATCTCACACATTTCCAGCAGATGGAGTGATGCAATAATATAAATATACTTTTTAAACTTTTCCGTATATTCCGTCGCTAACACTTCCGTACTTTTGAGTCGGGTTTTGAATGCTCGACGTCTGCTTGTAATGGAGTATTTTTACACGGCTGTATTGCGAAAGGATCTGAACACTTCTTCCGCCGCTGTCGTGTGAGAGCGAGCGGCGCGGGGAGGTCAGAGGTCGATGGCATGTGTGGTCGGTCAGCGCTGATGCGTCTGCGGCGAGCCACATGTCTGAGTGTCCACGGGAAGTGAGGGCGCATGCAAGGGTGCTTGCATACAGGAAGGCGCTTTGTTGTCGCTCCCTGCCAGGAAAGAACTATTGTTAAAAGTTTTTTTATCTGAAGGCACTGTTTACTCCTGCTTTGTCAGTAATCTCAGGCCCCTCGCTCCTGTACCTCGCCCCGCTGGCACTCTGCCACACATTTGTCTTGCAGCTCTTGTGTTTTTCAGATAGTGGCTTACTTTCACACTGTGGGAACAATTGTTGCGACACTTGAGTGCCTGCTATCTGAATCGGATTAAAGGTTTGTTTGGAGCTGGATAACACAGCTGATATGGTGGGAATACATATGAGTAAAAGTGGCCTGTGACGATACCTGTGCATTTACATTTAAAGGTGGAAAGAGCGGCAGAGGGAAGCGTTGAGAGTCTTTTTTTCAAGAACGAGTTCTCAGATCCTCAAAAGCAGTGTTTTAAAGCAGTGACCTTGGCATTGAAATTCAACTTATACCTTGTTTTTGTTCTGATCAACCAAATCGTCTTGTGAGGAAAGAAATCGGACACTTCTCATTGTCGCTGACGGAGAAACGCAACAACAACCGTCTCTACACTTGAAAAACAAACGTTCTGGCTAACTGGTGCCTAACAGATTTATCACCACTAACTGAAGCACTGGTTCAACACCTGCACGGTTCATTTGCTTTATTCGAGGAACATTTCACTGTTCCATGTGGCTCCTGTTAGTCTGAACTTTGGGTTTTTTACTCCATCAGACTTCTCGCAGGTTGTTGTTGTAGCGATCCGAGTGTCTTTGCAACCAGCCAGTAGCTATGGTCCTGTCTGCGAGTTAAAATGCAATATGATCCTCTAACTCGTCAAATTCATTTAATATAGTTTCTATATCTTTACTGTTCAATATTAGAGATATTTCACTGTGTTTTTAGGCAAAACCTAAATAACTATAATAAATAAAAATTATAAAAAAAAAAATGGCACCTGTTTATTTAAAATATATATTTTATTGTAAAAAAAATAACTAATTTCCAAAGAATATTTCAAGCTAGCAGTGTCTCCCTCCCATTCCCCCGAGATCCTCCCCTTGGACATTCTTTCTCTTTACCATAGGACTATATGCTCAGCGGCCGGCAGCCCCTCTCTCCATGCTCAAATCCCCCTCAGTCTGCCTTCAATAGAAATGGAAATTTGAGGCCCTCCCCTCCCGCGGATCCCCCGTCTCCTTGCTCCACTCCCCCAGAATGAGCCAGGATGTTTTGAGAAGTGGGATATTGCTCCTAATGGATTCCAAACACCACAAAAGTTTATTAGGAAGCAGGGCATCGTAAAAGTAGGAGGTGGGGGTGGGGGGTGGAGGGTAAGTAGGAGAGGAGGGGTGTGTGTGTGTGTGGGGGGGGGTAATGTGTGGGAGTGTGGATAGTTTCTGTTTTTACATTTTTTACTCCTCTCCCCGCTGTAGGAAATTAACATTAACATGCTTCGTCTAAATGACCGGGGGTTTGTATTTTTAGTTCAGCCAGGTGCTTTTTTAGTCTTCTTTTCTCGGACACAGTTTCATTGGCATGACGGATGCAAATCAAATGACAACATCTGCCTTGTTATACATAGATGTAACCTCTGGCTGTTTCTCAGACATTACTAACTGTGTGAAGTGGAGATAGATGCTGTTTCACAGACCGCATAATGTAGCAATGTCCTTGACGACAAAAAATTTAATTATTTCCCAATACTGATTACTTCTGTGTGTGTGTGTGTGTGTGTTATGTTACAGTATTTTTCTGTAGTGATGTAGAATAAAGGGAAGAATGCAGCTTGGTTATTAGAAATCCTTAAAGGATAAAGGCCGGTGACATTCTTTGTTTGTCTTATTGTCAACAAATCAAGAGAAAAGACGAAAAACCAACAATGAGTTGATCCGGATATCAAGTATTTCCTGTGTATCCAAAGCTGGATATACAGTAGCTTATTCCTTTGTACCGTAGAGCTCCGTTGTCCAGAAACCATTAAAAACACATAATCGAGCTCTACACTGTGCTGTGGTTTATTTTGATCACACGGCCTTCGTCTTGCCGTACATTTGTATCAATCCTCAGATGAAAAATGTCACTTTATTGCTCCAGTTTGAGAAGCTTTTCATAAAAAAACTACAGTGCCCAGATGAGTCAGGAAATGACTCAAAAAAAATAAAATAATAAAATCCCGAACACATGGATGTTATTGGTGTTTGTTTCTGACTTTGAATACCAAGGGTGACTTCATCACAGAACACACATGGCTGCCATATCCTGTACATGACTCAATAATACTGGCAATAATACTTGTTCATCAAAAAATGGCCTGTAGAAAACAAAGAGAGCGTTGTGTGAAAGAAAAGAAAAGCGAGCGTTGCTGAGAGTGAGATGAGAAGATCGATACCGCTCTCAAGGAAACGTATTTCCCAACGTATTCCTTTAGTGATTTAAAAAGATGGGTAATGGAATCATAAGACAGTCGGCATTAAAAGTCGACTGAAATCTGGAGCTTTTGTGTGCGTTTGTGTGCACATTTGCCTCTGCATAGCTGTGCCTGTAGACATCCAATGAAAGCCAACGGAAAATGTGGAATTAGATTGAATGCCTTTGCAGTGTGTTGGCTTGTGTGTTGAAGCAGTTTTCCTTGATGTGTGTGTCTGTGTGTGAGTCTGTGTGTGTGTGTGTGTGTGTGTGTATTCATGGCCTACTCTTGGCTGGGTCCATCCTTGCGTCAGAGGCCCTAATCTGGTCCTCTCCTCACAAAGCCTCCCTTTGATGTGCTGCTGCTGCTGCTGCTTCCTGCCATGTTCAAATAAAGCTTCACAATCAAATTGAGTCCGCTTCCACTGAATGCATTAGTGTTTAATAGCGTTATTGATTAGGCTAGAATAACTCTACAAGACCCTCTCTCAATTCTTCCCCTGCCTCAAGGCTGAACCCCCCACCTCGGCCTTTGCCAGGGCTGCCTCAGAAGTGAAGCAGTGAGTTGAGGAGTCCTGGAAGGAACAAATACCCTCCAATGACTTCGCCTCTCAATGGGTGATACGAGGCTCTTTAGAGAAAAGGTGGGTTTGCATTTGCGATTTCCTGCTTGATCCTTTAATCCTTTAGTCTCTTTTCTTAGACTACAAAACCTAATTTCACTCTTCAAATCCTTATTTTGCACAGCCGGCAGTGTGAAGGCACTAGGAGGCACCTTTAACTAGGCAGTTACTCGACCGCTTTAACATTTTTTGGCAATGTGCATATTGGAGAATTGGAGGAGAAGATTGATACCACTCTCACGCCTGTACAGCAAATATGCAGCTGGAGGGCAAGGGCTGGTTAAGTTAGCTTAGCATAAAGGCTGGAAACGGAGGGGGGGGACTGCTAGCCTGGGTCCTTCTGAAGGTAATAAAACCACCTCCAGCGCCTCTAAAGGCCCAGACACCCCGAGCCGACATCAAAGAACTAGTGGCGATGGAGCCGACGTTGGCCAAAAAGTCGCACTTGAACACACCGCGAAGACCACAGCCAACTAGCACGTACCACCACTCTCGCTCACCACTTAGCTTCATATATCTTGTGTATTGGAACGATCAGATGAGATGACACACTGTCTCCATAGTACGTCGGCGCCTTAAAGCTCACTAGTTAACATCTTATATCTCGCTTGTTAAAGAGTAACTTCCTGGAGTCTCTGCAACACATTCTGATAGCTGTGATAGCATAAGTGACGTGCACATGTCAGCAACAGTCTATCAAAAACAACGCATGCAGTGAAGTATGTTAAAACGTTTGCAATGGCAGTTTAGCTAAAAATGTGCAGTCAGGTCACAGATTATGGTGTAACACTGACTCATAACACTGTGTAAATGGGCTAATTGACGGGTTTTTTTACGCTTAGGTATACATTTTTTGGGACACATGCTTATTCGCTTTTTTGCCGAGACTTCCAGTCGATTGATGCCACTCTCATATCTGTCCGTCCAACATGTAGCTGGAGTCTGGAGGCGGTTAGCTTAGCATAGCATAAAGACAGGAAACGGGGAGAAAAAGCTCGGCTCTTTCCAAAGGATTTTGTAAAGATTCGACATACAACATATAACATTAGCTAGCTGTTCCCCCCTGTGTATAGTCTTTATACTAAGCTAAGCTATAGTCTCCTCGCTCCAGCTGCATATTTACCGTACACACATGAAAGTGGTAGTAAAGTTGTCATGTAACTCTAAGCAAGAAAGTGAATAAGCGCATTTCCCCGAAAATGTCAAACTGTTGCTTTAAGTAATTTCCCCCCCAACAGATCATTCGCCATGTGTCTACAAGATCGTGCGTTGAGAGAGTTGGCGTCTCTGTTCCTCATCACTGGTCTCCTGACAGACGTGCTCTCCAGCCCCAATAATCGACCCCCCAAAAATGAGGGGAGATGTTTTCTCTCTGCTGCTCAGTGAGAACAGAAAAGCTCAGTGGGAAGGGAAGAGGGGGGGGGGGAGTCAGCTGAAGATTGGAATTCTGTGAGACGTGCTCAGCCCCCGCCTCCACGGGCCTTCCCCGGCCAAGTTAGCCGTTAAATCCCCCTTTCTTCTTACTGATGACCCGTGAGTGATGTGGGGGAGGGGTCACAGGGTCAGCGGAGAGTGTGGTGGGGAGGAAGGGGAGCGGAGTGATGGCGATGATGAAGGTTGTAGTGGAGGGCAGGGGGTAAAAAAAACAAAAAACAAAGACGAGGCGAAGCGAAGCCAGGCGAGGAGGCACACTTGTCTTTCCACTCCTGTAATCCCTCCAATTTGGATTATTAAATCTAAATCTGTGTCCCGGATTCATCAGAGCCCACATTGCTCACAAATGAGTCCCAGGTGTGTCGAGGACATCGTGGAGATGAGAACACGAAGCAGCAGCACGGACGCTCATGGCTGCAGTTGCGCACTGTTGTGCAGCCTGAAAAGTCTGCAGTAGTTAGTTATGAGTAATGAGTTATACAATGTTGCTGTCTGGCAGAACTCGTTTGATTTTTTTTATTTGTGTGTGTGTGTGTGTGTGCTCCCTAACAGATTGAGAAACTTCTGGGTTGGGTTGAGCTTGTGAAACCTTTTTAGATGAGCTGATAAAACAAAACAAACAGTTCTATAAACTCGTACATTTGTCATCGAGTTGTCAGGCAGCTGTCAGCAGGTGATCGTATAAAAAGACATACAGATAGCACTTGCATTACTACTGTGGGAGTTCTCACTGGACACAATATGATCCAATGTGATGTGGTCTTTTGTCGAAAAAGGTGCCTTGTGAAACCGAGAAAAACTAAAGTGAAAAAGGAGTGGGAGTAGTTGTGGTTTCAGTACCTTCTCTGAATATAACCTGTATCCAGTCAGGCAAGCTCACTGAGATCAAGAGAGGCCGATGTACAAGAGAGAGAGAGAGAAAAACCAACATAGCCAGACATAACAGAAGGACAATTAGCTTGTTGCGGCTAATGTGTGAGCAATTCTATTATTTACAGATCCAACCGACACAGAGCAACATAATGATTTTAGTTGCGTTTCTGTCCACCATCTCTTTTAGCTCTGTTTTTGGTCTGCACCAACTCTCTCCAAATAGCTCTTGAGCTGCTAAATGCTCAATGTTCACAAGTCGACTTGTGTAATGTTTGTACAGTGAGATTTTAGAGCCTTTCCGCTGAAAACGGTGAACTAAAAAAGCTAATTTGTTGACTGTAAAATCAAAACGATGAGCTAAAAACATGCTAAAACACTGAGTTTCTGTTAGTTCGTCCCTACAAACAGCACCCTTCACATACATCTAGTCATTTGAATCATTGTTAATATAAAACTATTGATCATAGCTGTTTTAAACCAGCATTTCATTATTTTATTGGCCATTTGGAGGCAGTTTATAAAGTTGTTATGATGAATTTATTAGCCAACGGTTGATTTGCAGCTCTGTTTTCTGGCCACCTGTTGAACGTGGGTCCTATATTAACTCTACTTTTAGCTAAATTAAAGTTGAGGACCGGAAAAATCTGGACAGTGAGCTAAAACGCTCTGCAGAGCTGAGAGGAACTGCAGAGTTTGGTAATCATTCTCTGTGGTTCACCCCGAGCAACCCCTTTTCACATCGAACGTGATTTGATCCATATTTATTACAAAGAATTTAGATTTAGTGCAGCTTTAAAGTAACCAAACATCACATTGTCAAGGTGTGCTTTCACCTTCTGAGGATATAAATTCAAATTGAATCATATTTTTTGCCGATTTAGCCGTTTCATTTCAGCTCATGCGTCCGGTATTGCTATGACTGCACACTATCATATTCACATGCATTCAGGTCAACATAAACAATATCATTACCATTCTCATTTCTGGAGAAAAAAAACAAACAAGTGGTGAAAGGTATTACACAATGTGCCTCCTCCACCACACTTGCATCACATTAAAAACCAGCTGAACTACTCGAGCAACAAACTTACATAAGAAACTTGTGCCAACTCCCATAACTTCTCAACAACATCGAGATTCATTTAAATCAAACTCCCGAACATCGTGTTGTTTGTTGTCATATTTGTCATTATTATACTCCACCCTTCACCGGGCCAAACATTGTGTTTTCACGCTATTTGTTGTTCGAGTGTGTCTTCATAAGAGCCGTCTCTCGTGTCTCGTGTAGTGTAGGCTCTTCTTGTATCTGCACCCCCCGTCCCCCCCCCCCGTCCCCCTCCCGCTGCTTTTTATCACCGATCGTATTTTCCATGCTTTTATTCCTAACGTCTGTGCTTTGAACTTATCGCCTGCAGATGAAACCTTGTCTTGGTTACTGCCACATATTCAAAAGTGGCATTAATATGCACTCTCCCAGTCAAAGTAATAAACTAAAGTAATTGAGGGAGGAGTGAAATCATGCGTGGCCCTGTCTAGATGTTAACACTGAACCCTGAATCCGTACTCGTACGATCCAAAGCATTCGCACGCTTCCGCCAATAGGATCGATGCCAAGGTGAAATGCGACACACCCAGAATGCCCCTTTAGTATTTATTGAGAAGAGCATCTATTATTAGAGCTCACTTAGCACCTGAGTTGACTTCCAGGTCTTGTTGTTGCTTAGATGTTGACTCATTTTAGCCTAAAATTTTCCACAACAGGGTCAAACAAAGGTTCGCAACAAAAGATCCATTATTTATGTCCAATGTCGCTCAGCTTTTTTCCGAAATAAAATGTGGCTCTTTTGTCTTTTTGGAAGGGGACTATTTGTGCTTTGAGCTATAGTTACGGAGAAGAAATAAACAAGGCCTTTGAGTTTTCTGTTACAAAGACTTTTGGTTTATCCGAGCGTTGGCAAACCTCATTGTGCTCTGTTGGTAAATCCTTCGCCGCACTTGATTCTTTTGTACCATTAGTGCTGTTGCGGTTAATAAACAAAGACTCACACTGCTGAATCCCGGTCGGGAAACTAAACAAGCTCAGTACAACTGGTTTTTATTGAAGATACCAGACTTCCATGTCATTTTGAGTCGTTTTTTTACCCTCCGTCATACCCGTTTGTTGTGGTTAACTGCTCTGGTGGAAACATACCATGTAGATCTTTCCAATCAGTTTGTACATGCAATGAAAATAAATCAATTATTCAAACTAACTGCAACTGACTGGCGTATAATTATTGCCGAATTACAACTGCACCTAAATTAATTTGAAAAGAGCGTTTGGCCCGCAGCTCTCCCCGGAGCAAACATGAGCCATAGCTGAGAATTGACTGTCAATACTGAGACAAAGGACAGAACGGGAAGTGGGGGAAGAAAAACACGCAGGGGACAGAGAAGTCTTGTACACAGCAGGGTGTTTCATATTTTAGGTTCCTGTTGAATTGAGCCCAGTGTTCTTGAGTGCTAGCGCAGCACTGCTGGGGTCAACACTTCTCCGCTGTGACCGGAGGAGCGTGAAATCTGGACGAGTGCACCCATATCGCTCAAATCCCGCTATTGTCTAAACAGAGAGGCGGTTGTGGGAGCGTTTGAATGTGTGTGTGTGTGTGGTGTTTTTTTTTATAGATCTTGAAAGGTGTAAACACGTGAGGAGGTTTAAGATGTAGAAGTAATACTGAAACCAAGATGCAATATGAAAAAAGGGCTTTCACTTCACTTTCCTGCCGTTAACTTACTCCCAGTAAGTTACTTAGCGAGAAACTTCATTGTCCACAATGTGGAAAAATGCCTTTGGTTTCACCACACAGCATACATTAAAAAGCCAATACATTTGACGAGAACAAACATGGCTTAAAAAGAACAAACACATTCAGTTAAAAGCCATTAAAAAAAGAGGGCTGAGGCTAAATGTAGCGATGAAGGCGTGATGAGGCTAAAACAACGCCATGTATGCAAAGCAGACACGCTGCATTGTCTAATTAAATACCTGCATGCTAACATACCACGTGAAATACAGACGTGATGTGCTAAACAGCTGCTTGCCTCGACAGTATCAGGGTGGAGGACAATAGAATTATTGGACGATGATGTTTGCAATTTGGCTTTAAGCCATTGCGTGGTTTAGCATTTAAGAGACATTAAATAAACATTCGTTCTCTCCTAGCAACTCATTTACGTAAACACAGCATCTCCTGTTAGTTTTGCAGTGGTGTTGTCCGTGTGTAGACTGAGCTCTGTGTGCACAACATGTATTTGTATTTTAACACTGGCCAAATATGTGTAATGTGAAAATGTGTTGCTGATGGGGAGAATTAGTGCCCAACTCTGCAGTTTGTAATGCACCTTTAGAGTCTTTGTTTTTCACAATATTCTCTCAGGGCCCAGGTCTGCGCTACAGCCATATATTATTTAGTTTTTAGATTATTTCCACTATCAAATCTTCAGCAAAAATGATTCATTGCCTCTCTTAATTCTCTAACTTTGCTAGATGAATTGTTCCTCTTACTGGATTGTTCACCAGGTTAGATAACTTGGCAGAATAGGAGAGATGTTTATCCTAAAAATCTATCCTTAAAACTCAGTGTGCTGCTACGATAAATACAAAAATAAAAAAAAGGTCAAATAAACTGACTCGCATATTCCTTTGATTGGCCAATCCTTTTTTTTTTAAATCACAAAATCTTAAAGTTTATTTCCAAGGTGTAACTCAGCATATTGATCTGAAACCGTAAACAGCGACGCAGGTTTTGACTGAAGTGTCTCGCTCTTAGCTGTCTGTGTCTCATCTCTCTCTCTCTCTCTCTCTGCATTCACCTTTCTATCTCTATTTTACCTTCCACGCTCTCTTCTGTCACCTTCCGTGTGTCTTTTTCCGACCACATCACACTAGCCGACCACATCACACTAGCCGACCACAGCGTGCGGTACCCAACGCATCACGGCTACTCTGGCCCTTCTCGGAGTCTTCCAGAGACAGGTCTGGAAACCTACGTTGTATGTTCTCCATTTGTGGTTTGACCTTTTTCAGGCGGGCCTGACACGTCTTCTTCAACCACAGACAACAGGCCAGAGCGCGATGATGTGAGAGGCCCACTGCACTGGAACACAAGTAGACAAAGATGGTAACGGTAGCAGTTGTTTTTTTGTGTATTATAACGGCATTTATATATTATATAATCATCTTTAGTTGGTTAAACAAAGCCTCAGTGCAAAGAATTTGGCTCAATGATTTTTAGTAATCAAGTTTCTCGAGGAATCGTTTCAGCGCTGATAGTGAATACCTGGATTTTGCATGACAAACTCCCCCCAAAAAAATATTTATTTTTTGCTACAATGTCATATTCACTTATCCCCCCCAGTCTGTGTCCAGGAGATTCTTCTGAGAGCGTTTTGACTCAGAAAGAAGGAGCAGTGAGCATGCAACTAAACCCGTAGAAAGTGTTGGCAGCCTGCAGCCGGCGGTGAAAAACCGTCCAGCAACACCCACAGAAACGGCTGCATCAACAAAAACAAGCAAAAACAAACAATATTATCCTGAAGCAACCAACCCAAACACATGTAGCATATATTTGACAGCAAACAAACTAACCTATTATTTCAAATCTATTATTTCCTTGAGGCTGAATTCTCTATTGTTTTTTTTTTATATTGAGAAATATTTATTGTAATTATATCCAGGACTGTTTGTATTGCGGTGGCTATTGATCAATGGCGATCAGGTTTGTCGGGTTACGCCCGTCTCTTTGACACTGCCAATACCATCTGACTTCTTTACAGCAATATATTCCTGATTTACTACTTGGAAAGTCTATGACATTTATACATAAGCAACAAAAAACAACTTTTGTTGTCTTTATTTATTCTGTCATTACTTTTATTTGACTTCATTTTCTGCCTTGAGTGCCTGATGTGAAGGCAGCGATTCTAAATAAAGTTTTTTTGTTATCTTGAGTTGTAAATGAAACAAAACAACTCATTTAGAACAGACTCTCGGGACACGTTTTAGCTCGCTAACGTTTGCTAATTAGCGCTGAACATAAAGTACAGATTAGGTGGATGGGAACGTCATTATTTTTTGCAGGTATTAAGTCATAAACCAAAGCGTTGGACAAATTGAAATGTTGTGCAAAAATATTGAGAAAAGACAATTCAAATAATGTGGGAACATGAATGTGTGAACCACATTCCATCCGATATTTGTAGAGATATTGTAAGAACGTCCTACTAAGATGTATTTCTTAAGTCCTTTACACACTGGGGATGTTTTTTTGTTTTTTTTTGTGATTAATTCTCATTTATATATATATATTTTTTTAACTTGTTTGTTGTTTTTATGATGAATACTTTCACACACAAATATTACGTGGCGAAAAACAGACGGAATTTTCTTATTGCTTAAATTTTTCTTATATTTATAGAACATCAACACGGAGGCTCATGGTATCCTCCTCCTTTCAACCTCGACAAAGGCATCTGAATGAGATCCCCTCCTTCCTTCTTACCTTTTACAGTAAAAGCCCTCCACGTATAATATTTGTAGACGAGTATTTAGCATTTTCGTATCGTATTCGTCCCACCGCCGCGTGCAAAGGCCTTCAGATGAATGCACCAATAAATACACGCACACAGCTTTGGTGGCTGGTTAGAAAATCCTTCTGCCCTGCTAATGGGCACAGAGACGCTGCTCTGCAGCTGGACTTGACCTCTGTGTACATGATCTTATCGCGCACTGCCCCGTTTTATATTCTAATGTTTTTGTATTGCGGCCGGCGGATTCTGGTCTTACTGTTACTGGACGCTTGAACATGGTGTCGGAGGAGGTGAGGGAGGAGGGAGATGTGGGGGCAAGCGGTCTGGACGGGTTACCGTTGGGGGTAATGTGAGTGGATGACAATGGTCCTGCTGTGTGAGTGGGATAGGAGAGGTGGTTGGCGGGATAAGGAAGGTGGGGTGGAGGAGGAGGTGGTGGTGGTGGTGGTGGTTGAGGGGGTGGCAGGCAGGGTCAGGAGGAGCCTATGGAAATGCAGATTGCCTCTTTGAATTGTATTGCCAGGCTCGGCTTTGATGTAAAGTGAAAGAAAAAAAAAAAGAGGGATTCATACAGACTAACTTTCACCATGCCTCCCTCCCCTCCCGCCTCCTCCCTCCTGCCTCCTCCCGCCTTTAGTCTCCCACTGCTCCTCTCTCCGTCAATCTCGTCTCTCCCTTCAACTGACAAAACAGACCCTCGGGCGCACTCAGCTGCCTCCTCCAAACTTGTCCGGCTCTTTTCGCTCTTCACTTTCTTTGCACTCCACCGCTCCTTTTACCCCCTAATCCCCTCTAACCTTAGATTCAGGTTTTGTTGGGAGGGTTTGAGACCAAGTCCACGCTAATAAGTGTAGCCTAGAAGTGCGAATGGAAGTGCGCATATTAAGAGGTTTTCCAGAGAAAAACCTAAACATTCGTAATTTGGTCAAAACGATCTTGACAAGCGCCCTCCCGTGGACACACACGCGCAAACTGTTCCCCGCAATGTGGAAGTAACGTCACGTTGTTTTCGCGCCGCCGAACGTCTTCGTGGACGTTGGTGAAGGCCGCGTTGATTCATGTGCCAGTGACGCGATCCAGGAAGTCCAGTTTGAGATAGAGATGCGTGAGTTTGAAGGCGTATCAGATGCCAGGAAAAACTGCACAGCGATTTGATAACACTATATTATATATTATATATTATATATAGAAAGGGCGCTACAACTATGGGAACTAATCATGAGGGCAAATGTTTTAGCATTCGTCACAATGATCACGAGATAAACAAAGTGCATAATATCCGTCTGAGTGCAGCTTTGCAGGGAAAGTTGAGGGCACCATTCACATCCCTTTTGATACGTTGAATATTGGTGGGATTATTCAATGTTTCACTGTGTTTCCCTAACCTTAACATAACAGTTTTAGCCGCTTGAACTTTAGCCAAACCTCGAACAGGGAGGTGGAAGATTAGAAAACGCTCGTATGGGTCATTTTTGGAAGGAAACTTTTTCATTCTTCATTCACCTCATTATTTTCAATGACATTTACCTTCGACGTTGAACCACCAAAACTAAACCACTTATAACTTCTGGGCATGTGCGAGCTACTTAGCCAGGGGTTTTACAGCAAATTGCTTGCACATCGAAACCCAACCGGGGTTTTAGGAAAGTCAGTCGGAGTACTTCACAGATCTATAATTGCCCTCCTGCACAATTGAGTCACGATGGACCAAAAAAGAATAAAAATCGATGCAGCAGAACCAGAGATATCGTCATTCTTTTCCCCAAAATGCTCAAATGTATTCACTCTGGATTGCATTCTTGAATGAACATCTGCTTTTAGTGATGAAAAACAGTAGCTTGGTGTGGATAGAATAGCAAAAAAAAATTGAGAGAAACAGATGCACTTTCCAATATATCAGCACCCCTGGGGCACACCCAAAGTACACAAGCTACACATTTGTACACACTCGCACAGAAAAATTTGCTTAGTCGCCTCACTACACACACATAAGCTCCTCATGTGGTTCTTCATGCACTCAAGACCTGTTGATTAGGCGCTTAATCCAGCCTGAATATAAAACCTCGTATTGTTTTTGATGGACAATATACTGTAACACCCCTCACCCTTCTTCCCGATTCGAAACGCTTTCCCTCCTCGCTCATCTCACCCTTTTAGCCCTTCCTTTCAACACAGACCTGCATTTCTGATTAGGGAAAAGAAAAGGACACACACAAAAAAACAACAGAGTTCAGGTTTTGAGGTGGTCTGGAAACTGCAGAGTGGGCATATTGAAATACAGATAAAAGGGAAAAGGAGAGTGAATAGTGAGCCACGCAGAAACGGTCGGCTAATTAAATCTTTATACCGTCTTTCTGAGGAGAAGCTAATCTGGTGTGTGGGAGCTGGCCTGTCCCGCTTTTAAAAGAGTTTTCAAAAAAACTTTCCTTTTCTTGTCTCATGCATTCTTTTTCTCTGCCCACCCCTGGGCTTCTTTAGTGAAATATATATTTTTTTCTTCCTCTGCGTTTGATGGAAGATTGAGAGCGAGGTGGACAATGCCGAGCCTCATTACTGGAACGCAGTCCGAGCAAAGATGTCGACAGAGAGAAAGGGAAAGGGGGGGGGGGGAGTAAATCACACAGCAAGGAGGAGGATTTAGAGCAGAGAGAGAAATGCGAGGAGTTTTTATCTTACATTTGAATGTATGAATACAGTGGGTGGTGGTGTGTGTGTGTGGGGGGAAGTGAGGCGAGGGGTGGAATAACACAAAACAGGAGAGGAAGTGTGCTGTAAAAGAAGCAGTTAGTGGCCAATCTCATGTAAGGAGGACACACTGAGACTGCACTTTTGTCTTCATCCCAGGGAGAGGGAGGAGGAGGAGGGGAGCCGATGATCTGAGATCAGATGTTTCCTCCTGATAACAAGCAGCTGTGATGATCACTTCCAGACCCAGGCCGGGCTTTTTTCAGCAGCAAGGCCAGAGTTTGGCGGTCCACGTGCCCTGACCCCTGCCTCCAGTTCCTCCACACCTCTGCCCCCCCCCCCCCCCCCCCTCCCTTTTCCTTCCACCTCTTTATGTTATCTGCTAAATTAGATGATGGAAGCTATCCACTCTGGTTGGTAAACAATGCTGTGGAGCACAAGTTGTTGTTTTTCAGCTGATTCTATCTCTTACTTTATTTATTTCACCCCTTTAGCCACATTTTTTATTTTTTTTTTTATGATCCAACTCTGCAGCTCAGCTCTATCAAGCGTTTTAGCATCTTTTAAGCTCATTGTTTTGGTTTTTCCGGCCCACCCCTTTACCGCGCTCATCTACCTGTATTGGTCCGTTTTAGCAGCTCGGATAAACCTACTGAACACTACCTGCCGGCACACAGACAACGCATGGTGGAGCATTTAACAGCTAAAGAGACAGATATTTTCTGCAGGAGTTGGTGGAGATCAAAGCGGAGGTAAAAGGAGAGCGAATATCGGACCAGAAACAGAACACATATCGTGCTCAATGTCCATCTCTGAAGCAGGTTTATGTGCAAACGTGTTCAATGTGTTCGACTTCAAGAAGACGCCGACTGTGTTTTGGGGAGTAAGACTCAATGTCAACATAAGTGTTGTGTGTTTACAAGAAAACAGGGCACCTTTTTAAGTAGCTGTAAGGCTGGAAATATCATATTTCACTCCATCACTGTGAAATATCAACTTGTTGAGTCATTTTTTTATGGCTGCACTATTCCATCAAATGGAAATATTCTAAAAATGTTCCAAGGTTATGATAATGTACGGCACCGTATTGATGCAGTATGGAAACTCTGGGATCTCCACTAGAATTCAGTGCAAAGTTATGTGAGTTTCAACAATGTCTGGCTGCACTGAGAGAGTTTGCAATCCTCGACAGGTCAGCGAGCTAAACTGCACACTGTACAGTACACATTGACAGAAGCAAACAAAAGGCACGCATACTGTACATTTTTAAGCTGACTCGGTGCGACTCGTTAAAACCCCCAAATACGCGTGTGAGAGGGAGAACAGAGCCAGGTAGAGAGCGAGGGAATGCAAGGAGAGGAAAGAGTTAAGTCCATTTCCTGAGTATAAATTAAAAGCGTCTTGTAATCACATTGCAGGAATGCAGTCGGTGTACACTGTTAAACACTCCCTAAGCCCTGGCTCCACTTCACTCTCTCAGCACTGCACACAAAGGAGCCTTTGTTCTCTCTGCTCTTGAAAAGCAATGCTCAGTCACTCCCTCCTCCTCCTCCTCCTCCTCCTCTCCCCTCTCTCTCGTGCTGTTTCTGTCATTCCCCTCTCTCTCGCTCTCTCTCGCTCTTCTGTTTCTTTCATTCACACACTCCTTTTTGGCCTTCTTTTCCCCCTCCCACTCTATCTCTGTCCTTCTTTCTTTTATCTCAGAAGAGCAGTGGTTGACGTTTGACTGCTGAGCTTGTGTATAGCCAGAGGTAACACACAAATGCAAAAACTAAATCATAATAATCATTAAGTCATGGGCTCGGTCTAAACAAATCCACAGTGCCCTCAACATCACCAAAAAACAGGATTTCTCAAAGTGCACTTCCCTCAAGATTTGCTCAGCCCTCACCAACAGCTTTTTCTGGTTAACCACACATTTACGGTAAGAAACTGGAAAGGATGGGGGCGGGGGGTCCTGGTCTTTCTCTCTCTGCTCCAAACCCCTCCGCCCTGACTGAAAAGAGCCAGATAGATACACAACACACACCACCTACCAGATGTAGCTCACACACCTGGTACAATGGGAGCCCTTGGGCGTGGAAACTGTTATTTTGTTTAGCAATCAGGTCATATGTGACAAGCTTATAAAGTCTCCCGGTTAGAACACGTTGAGCTGGGAGAAACCCTCGCAGGCTCCGCCTCTTCTTAAAAACCCGCCGGCCTTCACCTGTTGATTGATTTTTCTATTATGTCAAAAAAAATAAAGGAAGCGTAACACAGGCATGTTTCAGCACCGAAGCAGCTTGGCAATGGATTGAGTCGTCTGTGCTTTGAAAAGTGCAGCGCCCACGCAACAAGACATGAAACAAAGCCTTACGTTTAATCACGTAGGCCTGGCTTTCACCACTGTGTTGCCCATCTTAGTTTATCTTGTTATTTTTAGACCCTTGCAGATTGTGTCCTGAGGCATAGAGATCGATTTCAGCTGGTGTCGACTTGACGCGTTGAACTTCTTTAGGCAGCTGCATTGTTAGATGACCCTGTTTTCTGACCCGTCATGGGAAATTAAATCTGTTGTGTATATTTTTTTTTGACATATCCCAGCCAGTGTGTATAATAGCCATTGAAGTAATTATCATGCTCTTTTTCTTGAGGGTTCATCGTGTCTGGTCCTGCCTGACTGTAGCTGACTGATCGTTGAGAGGACCTGAGGCATAAAGTGCAATCACGTCCATCAACTCTTATCGAACCTGTCAGGGAGGCTGACGCAAGACTGCCTTGCACAATCACCTCCTGACAGACGAGTACCGGAAGGTTTAACCCTGACAGTGTATCACTATTATGAGGCTATTCACAGAGATTCATATCAAGGACTTCTGAAATTTTAAGAATTTGTGTTGAGCATTTCACTGAGGGTCAGACACTAAATAACGTGTTACGCCCTGGTGTCAGGCTCGCCGAGCGCGGACTTGGCCGAGTTGCTCCTCGAAAGATTAGGATGCCTCATAATTATTTCAGCTTTGTTTAGCTGAAGACATTCGACACCTAAAGAGAGAGAGACGAGCGTAAATACGAGCACGGACGGACAAAAGACTCATTTCTTATACTCTTAAAAATATATTTCTAGACAGTAAAACTATTGTAGACAAGGAGCCTTTTAAAAGTGCTCAGAAAAGTGGAAATTTGAACATCTACCTGGGAAAACTCCCATCTGCTGAGGAAGATCATGCGACACAGTCGAAAGCTCCAGAGGTCACTGTGTCACGTCATCCTCTGAATGTTGAGAGGAGTTCTTCAAGTGATTTACCTGATAAGCACAACAAAGAAACACACTTCTGCAGCTTTGAATCTTGTGAAGCAGATTTCTCCGCAGTCCCTTGTTTGTAAATCACCTCCTCTTGACTGCTGTAATTTACTATATTCCTGTCAGAGCCAAGACCTCTAGACTTCTGTTAGTACAAACAAACAGGAAACCTCACGCCCGTCTTAACATATTTCTCATTGTCTACCCTTGTATTTTAAAAGAGATGTATCAAGATCTTACTGATTACTTTTAAATCACACCTGGGCCTGGTTCTTGGCTATATTTCTGACCTTTTGACCCCTTTATGAGCTGAGCTTAGCTCTAGTCCTTGGACCTTTTTAAGGCAGGGTAACACCGGCATATAAAACTGCAAACGTTGGTGATTAGTGGACACACTCGTGGTGGCAAAGTAAATCTGTGGCAATTGTTTTTGTGCAAAGTTCAACTTTTGTGAACTTGGACCTGCACATTTTTTGGACTTTTGTGAAGACGGAGAGCCGCAGAGTCCTAAATGGTGTAAGCTATTGAAGTTTATAAGCTGTGTTGCACTTTTTTTAAACTTCTGTTCGAGTATCAAATGCCGTATTGACAATATGAGACAGGAGTCGACGGTACAAATGCATCTTTCAAGTAAATATTTCCCTTTTAGTGACCAAGCTAGCAAGCGTGTTGTTGTCGGTCAGCTAGCTAGTTAGCTTGATAGCAGTATTTCCCCCTTCTGTAAGTCTTTATTGAAATAAATGCTGTAGGATTCTGAGAACAAATTGCGAGGTGGGAGTAATAGGCCAGTAGAGAGAAAAAAGAAAGGTGTGAAGTCATCTATTGTGACTGACAGGTTAGCGTGTTAGCTGTTAGCTCACCGGCCACAGTAGTTTACCAACTAGTCCTACGAGTAGCTACTACATCACCAAGCCTTTAGTACCACATATTTCACAAATACATTTTCAGAGATGGTTTGTACATTTTCTTTTAACCCACAGAGTTTGTATTTGTATTTGCATTGCATATGCGTTTGTTTTTATTGTTACATCCTGATCCAATCATTTCTGTCTTTCACTTCATTTCGTTTCTTTTAATGCATTTTTTTTGACGTAAAGTACTTTTCAAAATACTTTTCTATTTTGAAAGGTGTTGTATAAAGATTATTTTACAGTATTACACACTGAACAGCAGATCCCAGCAGCAACCCGTCTGGCCTTTCCAGCAAATCTGTCTCTGCACACACACACACACACACACACACACACACACACACACAGTCTCTCCACGTCTGCCCATCCTGATCCCAGATGCAGGCCTGTAGCAGCCTGTCTGAAACTAAACCACCTTTACAGGGCAGGAGAAATAGCTCAGGGTGTATATATGCACTGCAGGCAGGACTGGGCCATACTCCACCTCCCAACCAAGCAGCTCTGGTGTCTTTGATGGCGGCTACACAGATCAGAAGAGTGAAAGGAGACACTGATCTGAGGTGTTGTCGAGGAGAACACCCCACAGGCAGGTTCAGCCTCGCAGTCACTTCCTGTTATACTATTTCAGAGCGGAGAACATCGAAAAGCTTATGTAGAAAACCTGGTGTCACAGCACATCAGGGGTGTCAAGGTTCGACACACACACACACACACACACACACACACACACAGGCATATTGAAGCCTTGACTCAGTGCTGCAAGTCCTGGACACATACACTTTTGGAGTACATACACCCACACACATATATATATATATATATAGATCTATATCTATATAGATATATAGAGAGAGAGAGAGAGAGACACACACACGTCCTACATCTCACACAGCAGGCGTTCACACGTGGTTCTCTCTGCAAGTCAATCCGTCTTGTCTCGGGGTTGTTAGCAACTGCGTGTTTACACATCTTACTACATAAGAACTGATGTCAAGTTGAATTGCATTTGTTTATCCTCTCTGGCGTCTTCTTTTGACTTTACTCTTTACTTTTGATTTGCTTACATTCTACTCAGAGGGTTTGTTTTGAGACGGGGGGTTTAGTGGCGAGGAAACAGACGAGCAAAACATCTGCAGCCTTTGCTGAAGGAGAGCATTTTGAGAGCTGTATTTATTCAGTTATGATTAATTTATAAGTCTCTGTGCCTAAGGTCAGATGTAGTTTAGCTTGAATGCGGTGTGGGAGTGGCACTATAAACACGGGCTGGTTGCATCATGAGCGTTGGTTACAACATCGACTTCAGATGCACTTTTCACATTTATGATGACACTCGACGAGCATTATTTGAATTAGACACAAGTATGATTAGTTGCTTGTTACACAACATATTTCGATGTTGACTCTGGCAGAATCTTTTTGCCGAGATATAAGTTTTAGTGACCTTTCGTTGATGTTTTTTTCAATGATTTATTACTGTGTATATACATGCCACAAAAGGAAACGATAAGTAATCACTGCATTATTGTTGTATGATAAGGTGGTTAATTCACACTTGATAGCATACATTAAAAGCGTCAGCATGAAATATGTGGAAGCTACTTCGAAGCAGAGTGGTTACAGCGCATGCCACATTACCGCAAATGTCCCGGGGTTTGATTTCGGTCTTGGGACCTTTGTTGCATGTCATACCCCCCCCTCTCTCTCCCCCATTTCAAGTCACTGTCAACATTTTTTTGCAAAGATGGCAAAAAAACAAATTGTCAAAAAATACACGAAATATGCAATATGCAAAGAGGGAGTTGTTTTGTGTTTTTATATTTAATAAAAAATATTTTTAGACTTCTACTGAGGTAGAAATGTTCAATATTTTGCAAAGATTTACATGTATATATATATATATATATATATATATTCTTTCTCGTACCTTTTAATCATATGGTGTAATACTGTCTGAGTTGCAGAATGACTGCATTTCAGATTAAAAAAATTTGATTCACTATTTCGGATATTACGATCATTTAAGATTTACTGTAAGGCAGGTTTACCCACTGCAAGACACCAGGCCACTACGATATGTCATGCTGTATCGGAAAAATCCAATTACTGGTGTGATTCACTTACAGCGTTGGTTAACTTTGTTCTATTAACTCAATGGCAGTTCAGGGTTTCCCGTCCTGCCCTGCCCCACCTGCTCCACGCCCTGTCTTCCCGTGGCATCCGGTCCACATATTGCTTCTTGATGTTGAATCTGTGTAATCATAATAATAATAATCCTCCAAGCCTGGATTTAACTCCTTTTTTTTTTTTTTTAGCTATTTTGACCACACTGCAGAGCCTCTCGGTGGATGGGTTGTGACTACATGTGGATGAGAGGCTCCATTATTGCATCTGTTGAGCTGCATAGTTTATTTAAAATAAAATGTTAAATATACTACCAGGAGTTTTAGGCGATAGGCGTCTTCTTGCAGTTGATAACACAAACTTTGTGGTGTGTGTGTGTGTGTTGGGACAAACCAATCTGAAAAAAAAAACAAGTCCATGTATTTTCAGTGAAAATGCATTAAAGCCGACAATGCCTTAAGGTCAGAATTTGATGCTTTACGCGAGACATAAAGATAAAAGGCACTTTAATGTGTGTTTAGTGTGAATCTACAGCCAGTAGGTGATTTACATGGAAGCAAATAATAGACATAAGTATTAGAATTTTAACAGCCCCTGAATACTTAATATTGAAATTTAAACACCACTGAATTCAAAGCATTTTAAATATTTTACTTTGAAAACCATGCATCTCCATGCAACCATGTCATGAGTCATTTCCCCTCGCTGATCATACAACATAAAACTGTCTTGGCTATAGTCTTACAACTGTTCCGACAAACTAAATAAACCCTTAGTTCACAGAGTAAGAATTAAAAAATATATATATATCACTGTCACAATATGTATTATCTTTGCAACCAACGTTAGCTAGCTAATTGGCACCAATCCTCCGTTGGCGATGAACAATTCCTTGTCCTTTTACCTCCCAAACAGTACAGATAACTTTGTTCTTTTGTGCGCTTTCATCCTGGCATCAGTATAAGGGGATGGATTCCCCACAAGATGTAACGCTAGCTAAACATGGCTGAAGTACAGCTACGGCCCGGGACTAAACCGCTTCAATGATTGAAATGTGGCTGCGGTGCTGTAAATTGGTCGCACGTGCCTAAGAGTAGCAGATGGTTTGTATATACGTTTGTTTTTTCCTCTTTTTGACAGGGGATTTTTTTTAACACTCATAGGTTGTTAAAGATCATTTGACAGGCTTGTGCTGGAGCTCTGTGGAGTTCCCAGTGTTCGCCGTCAAGTCGGAACACAGATTTGCCCTCCAGGTCTCCGCGCCAGTCACGTGAAATGAAACCATGGATTGCAAGGTGTGACCAAATGTTCATGACCCAAGAGCTATCTGACACATTCGCTGACTGCGTTCAACACGTCTCCAACGGTCGTCCAGTGACTCGTCGGAAGGGTTGCTCACACTGTAAACTGCACCGTTACGCTGCGTCTGCATACATCCACTGCAGAGACTGTAAGCTTGTGTTAAAATCCTCTTTTGTGTGTCAGTTTGCGCGTTGGTTACACATGCGGGAAACTCAAGAAGTGTAAGGGGTGAAGAGGGGACATGAGCACAGACCATATGAAAGCTAATACTCCTGTGTACCCCTGCGGACATCATTGACTCTCAGCATGTCTGCTGAACCCCCAGGGTAAGGGGTTAGAGGTCACGGGTCGCGCAGGTTATGACTGATCCTCCCAGTCTTTCCCCCCAGAGGGACAGGCACAGCATAACTCGTCTCTATTTATAACTCTTTATAACTCTCTTTGCAAGGCTGTTGTGTATTACTGCACTTCTCTGGAACTTGTTGGCCAGCAGCGCGAGGCCGACTGTGTTTGGAGAAAGTGGGGCTGCGAAATGTGTTTCTGTGTGTCCCTAATGACAGATAATAGCCGTTTTGAGTTTGGCACTGTGTTTGTGAGTGATTACACCTTTTGTGTGTTTGTTTGGGTGGGTGTGTGTGTGTGTGGTGTGTGTGAGAGAGAGAGAGAGAGAGAGAGAGAAATGGAAAGAGAGAAGTTTGCAGTGTGATAAAGTGACTGTCTAATTGCAGAGAGCCTCGCTGTGTGGCATGTGAGATTGTTCTTCCCCTGTGGCCCGAGTTCTCCTGCAGGGGGAATCTGTGTGTGTGACTGCATGTGTGTTTGTGTGGGTGTGTGTGGTGGATTTCAACTGCCTCTTTCAAGTCTTGGCAGGCTGCCTGTCTGAGCACCAGAGACCCAGTCAACCATATTTCATGCTCAGTCAAAAAAAAAAAAAAAAAGAAGAAGAAAAAACACCATACATTTTTACCTTTATGTGGTTCGCTCAATTCTGTAGTCCTCTGTAGTCATTACACCACTTTTGTGTGTGAGTGTGTGCTGAATGAGAGCGTTTGAGAGAGATGATGGAGAAAACTGCAGCGAGTCCACGCTCGCTGCGCCACAATGGCTTGCATTGTTCTCCTGCTATAATCAGAGCGGACATGGAACTTGGCCTGAAGACCAAGAGGTCTCTGCAGCCCTGGACACAGGTGCTGGAGCTCAGATTCACACCAAGTCCTGGACTGGAGAGTGAACACAGGGGGTGGAGGTTGTGCAGGGTTTAATGATTTTTTTGTTTGTTTGTGTGAGCTAGAGTTTGGTGTAAAGCCAAACCTGGTCTGGGTTCACCCAAACACAACACATCTTCTCACTCACTTGAATGGTGCCAAGATGCCAAATTTTGAGATGCATCGTTGTTTTGGTTTTTTGTCGACTAAGATTTCTTTAGTCGACATAAAAAAAAAAAAAAAAAAAAAAAAAAAAGCTTTTTTCATGCTGAATGACTTATTTCTAAGAAACTTTGGAGCACATCTCTGGTAAACACCAGATTTCAAGTGTGGATTTTGAATGATTCTTTGTGGAGAAACTCAGTTTTGCAGATTAGTCGACAAAATCGCATGAGTGTTAGTCAACTAAGAATGTCTTTAGTCGAGGAAAGCCCTAGAGAATACTGCCTCCCCCCAACCTGATACAATAGAGGTTAATAAAATACTTTTGTTGTATTGGGCTCTGCATTAAAAAAAAATAATCCAAATTCCACAGTAACTTTTCAGTCTGAAATAAAAGGTCTCGGTACAAACGGATTGAACTTGAACTACTTTTCACCAGACAAATAGTCCCTATAAACTGCTGAAATTTGACTAAACTTAAGCTACACGGAGCATTTGAACGTCCTGCGTTGGTAGGCGGGCTGTTTCCTCGTTTCCAGTATATATGCTAAGCTAGGCTAATAGCCTCCCAGCTCCACATCTAACTCTCGCAATAAGCTTATTTCGCAAAAATGCTTAACAAATCGGTGCAATCCCTCTTAATTTCAGTGACTGTTGCTCTCTGGCGCAAGGTTAAAAAGAAAATGTGCACATTGTTGAATATATATGATGCTGGTTGAAGTTCATGGCGACGTACAGGCCAAAGTGACACAGATTTGCAGAGGAAAAACGATGCTGAATTGCCTTCATGCTACACCAGCTGTCTGCAGACGGTGTAAAATATCATACGATTAGAGGGAGGAACAGTCATATTGCCTTCTGTACTTCTTTGCCTTTGTTTACATCTGGATGCTAACATCAGCACTTTCAAATAGTCTGTTTGCTATAGAGGATCTTTGCTAGACCTTTTTTTTTTTTTTTTTTTTTTTTTTTTTTTACTTTTCTCTTTTTTTAAACAACCAGGTGGTTGAATTCTCATATTTTCTAAGCTGCCTCTGTCACCACAGCTATTGCTCTTGTTGTTATTCTCTGACTTCCTTTGTCACTGCAGTTTCCTGTTTCTCTCGTATGGGCAAACAATTAGTTCAACAAGCATGATGACGCTTCGGTGATACATTCGCCTTCTCTGGGTGAAGGTGAAATTGTCTTGTTAAGATAAAAAAAGCCCTGCAGACTCTTGGCCCACCACGTCACTAAGACGGAGACCTCTGACCTGAATAGTGAATACACAAATAATCTGAAACCACAGAATTAACACACACGTTTGTAAACTGTGATGTGTTAAACTCTACGTCTCGTTCGGGTACTTCACTTTAAGTGCTGTGGCATATATAGGATGCATACACGCATACGACTTAAGGTTTGAGCAAGTTTGGGCTGATGAAAGATTCAGCTTTCAGCAGCAGCACAGACCAGTGTGAAAAACCCTGTGTCACTCTAACGACACCTCAACACCTCTTCGCCCCGTGCTTTTCCACCATAATTCAGATGGGGCTCCTTCAAAAAAAAAAAAAAAGCCTGAAGTATAACAAGTCCGTTTACTACACTGGAGCACCAGAAACAGAACTGTGACTAATAAGCCGGTGGTAGATCACGCAGGGAGCGGGTGTTCAAAGTTTTATAAGATTAGACCACAAGTTCTCCGAGGAGAGTCGTCTAATAAGAGGCTTATGATGGTCCAACAGTCTCCCAGGGGTCCAACCATGTTAATGATGCAACTTTCTGTCTCTCGCTCTCTCTTTATATGGTGGATTAAGCTGCGGTGCAGTGCCGTTTGATTTCTAATGCGACTTTCTGAGGCTTGTTTGTGCAAGGTGTGAGATATATTCCTCTGGACTGGTTTTCTCGTGCATTTGTTTCAGCTCTGTTGTCTTTTGTTTTGTAACCGTAAAGGTGTTATGGAAATAAAATCTTTTTTTTTTCCTCCCTTCACAAGCTGTGAGGAGGTAGAGTTGAGTTAAGGCCCCTGACTGGTGAGTCAGTGTTTCCACAGAGCCGCTGCTGGACAGGAGCCTCTCTTATACACTAGCCAGACTGAGTCAGCAGCAGAGAGCCAGTGTACTGTGTTCTAATGTGTTTACAGATTGAAGAAATAGATTGACATTTTGGCTAATATGCTCATCCGCTTTTCGTGCTTAAGAGTTCGATGAGAAGATTGATACCACTCTTTTATCTGTATGCCATATATCAAGCTACAGCTAGACTGGCTCTGTAAAAAATCCAAAAATTCTGTTTACCATCGCTAATAAACCCGTGATACGGTGTTTCCCACAGGATGACTACGGTGGTTGGACCTCAGACCCTCCTAGGGTTGTCAAAATGAAGAGGCTAGATCTTTCAAGGACGTCGTGCTCTGGTAAACAATGCAATCACAAGCACAGTGGTTGTATGGCTGTGAATGGTGGTGCAAAACAAAGAAGTCGCACCCACAAAGCGTGGCAAACAAGACTGTGTTCGTGTTTCAAGATGGGTTAGGTGAGCCGCCGACATCCTGGGTTGACGGCGCACCGCGCAACGAGCGGCCGTCCCTGCAGACTGCACGGACCACACCCTTTTATGAGAGGTTTGAAAATATTTTCAGCTCATTTTGAAACTGTGGCGTGCCGCATGTTCGTTTAATCCGAGCAGAAACCAAAGTGTAAAAACAACATTTGTGGTTTTAGGGGTGATTGTGTCCAAGATTATTTCGTAGCTGAGAGTCTTGTGATCACTGTGAGGTTGTAAGGAAACCAGCAGAGACTCCAGGAAGTCACTGCACCTGGCCAAGAAATAGTCTGGTCCATAACCCCCAGACATACACAACAAGATATAACGCGTTAATTAATGACCTTTTAGAGCTGCTGGTAGGCAGATGTTTTACCTTTATAAACAGAGCCAGTCTAGCTGTTTCCCCTGCGTTTTCAGTCTTTATGCTAACTAAGCTAATCAGCTGCAGCCTCATATCGACAGACATGAAAGTGATATTAATCTTCTTGTCTAACTCTCAGCAAGAAAGCAAAATAAGCACATTTTCCAAAACCTCAAACTATTCCTCTTTAAGCTTTTTATTGCATGCGTGTTGAAATAGTGCTAAAGCTCCTTCATCATAAGCAAGTGTTTGGGAAATTCCATTTTCCAAGCATTTGGAGAAAAAACAAAGAAAGCCCCTGTGATGGTTCAGCGTACGAAAGTTATGTCAAGGTATGCTCGATTCCACTGAGAACCATCCAAGGAATAATCATCAGGATAACTAATGCATGTTATATCAGGGATGCATGAGGAAGGACTATGTCAGTGGCAGCTGCTGTGTTGTCTCTTGTGTGTCTGATCATGTAAGTTACAGACGCAACGCACATAATACTTGACACACTCATGAGGGGACCGTCTAATGCGCCTTGTCAGCGCCGTGTTAAGCTGTAATAGTCGCACCATAACTTCTCAAAATTGATTTGATTCTGGGTCGTGTTTGTCTTGGCTGGGGCCCTGTCTTTGTGGTTGTGGTCTCAGAGTGGAAAGCAGAGGGCAAGAGAGAAGGAGGAGGGGACGTTGGAAAGACTTGATGGAGAGAGAAGGAGAGGGTGGTATTCCGAGCATTATGTAAGACATCAAACGAGTCCAGTCTGGCGAATGGTGTTGATGTGAGAGTTGTGGGCCCCTTGGGTCAGGTGGCCTCTCACATAGCCTCCCATATGGTCCACATTTCCCCTCATTGCCTCCGCCCTTCGTCTAATTGGCAGGTAATGTATCGTTTGCTCGGGCCTATCTTCCCCTCCGTCACTGTTATTCTTCTCTGTTATTAATGGAGGGCCCAGCGGTGTGGTGGTGATGGCGGTGGAGGTGATAGTGGCTCTGGGCTTGGCACCGCGCCACGGAGAGGCCCCAACGCTGATACTTTATACAGCGGCAGGTTTTACCAAGGTGTTCATTTCAGGAGCGTCTCCTCTGCCTCAGCTTCTTCTCTTTCTTCTCCCCTCGGCCGTGGAAGGTAAATCAAAGCTGGAAGCTGATACTGGAGACCTTTTATTCAATCTGTGGTTACAACCTACGCCCATCCCACAGTTGTTACATACAGATGGACACACACATGCACATGACTACAGGCTTGTTTGCATCCATCCGCACACATACTGTATGTGTGTGTGTGTGTTCTCTACCATTCATCACTCCACCTCTCACCATGTTACCCTACAGTGCAGGCTTTTCTTTCCCTCTCCCACTCATAACCAGCTAGGCAGCTTCTTTTACAGCCTCTCTGCTCCAGCCACTGCTAAGCATAACAATACCCCAGCAGACATATGTTTGTCATAAACGGCGAGGCTCAAAATGACATTACAATCGTTTACACTTTGAAAGAGGTTCAAAAAGAATCATTGTACACCACATTTAATCATGCGCTGTACTTAATGTTCATAATTCTCTTGTACTTTTCCACTGCTGCCGGTCAGTGGAAGCCTAACTACAGCAAAACAACATGGGCCAATCAACCTAAGTAGGCCTGTTAGTAGCAGTAAATGCCAAACCCTGTTTGTTATGCCTCACAGGCCAAGTCTCTCACTGCAGCGACTCCATGTATGGGCCTGGAGCTCCACTATATCCAGATTCTGGGTTAGCAAGCTGCTACAGACATGACAGTAGCAACATGAGCCCTACTGAGTTCATCAGGCCTTTGTGAGGAACATAAATGTCCATAGGATTTCGCTAACATCCTGTGCTTCGGATCAAGCCAACATTACCGTCTGGTGCACATGGAAGAGCTCAATTACATAACTTAAGACTTTCATTAGCCTCTCCGCTCCATTGAGTTCTCTGGGAAAGGTCCAGATGTGACTTCATGAAGGGCCCTCTCTATGCCGAGCCTGTTCGCTCTGTTCCGCTATGCCCCCCTTCTCCATCCCTGCAGCTGTAAGCACTCAGAGGAAAAAGCAGGGAGAGAGGGGAGGGAGTGCTTTATTAAAAAAATCAGACACCCCATAGACCCCCCAATCTCCCTTCAAAACAGTCCCAGCCCCACCCAGAGCAGGCCTATGGTCCCCTGCCCTCCCATAGGTCTTCTAAAGTAGGCCAATAAGTCTTTTAGCATGTGGTCTCCCTGTCAGCCCGAGGTGGCTGACTAGACAGGCTGCTGCTCCAGGCGCAGGGGCAGGAAGTGGGAGCCGGCCAGGAGACACTCTCTGAGAGGCTGCCCAAGTAAACATCCCTCCCCCTTTAGCACACATGCTCATACACATTCGTATGTGTTTGTATGCTCATACACATTCGGATGTGTTTACATATGCGGCAGACATACACACACACACACACACGCACGCACACACTTGATGCGTCACCTCCAGAAAACACTGACAACCTTTTACTGGGAAACACTATAAATCCGGATGGCACCGTCTTACTGTTAATATCATGATGCTTCGTGGATGACGTTCGTTTATTTCAGGCTTTTTTGGGTTTGGCTGCGACCACAATGCCCTTTTAAGACTGAAAACTGGAAATTGTTGAAAGCCTTCTAATCAAATTAATGGCTGCGTTGTTTGATCGCGTGTGTGCGAAGCCTGAATTTGTACAGCTGTGTGTGTGTGTGCGCGCCACTGCGGAACGTCATGCCAAAATCCTATGCCAAAACAACAATTTCTGCCTTAACGGGGTAAGTTCTACACATTGCCGGGGTTTGATATCCGCGACTCTTGACTGTGCGATTTTGTGTCTGAGCGTCGTGGTCATGATGGTTTTCCAGAGCAGGGCAGCTTTCTGTGTGACTCTGTGTTTCTGGGAAGACGGCGGACACAGGTGGGGAATCAGTTACGGCTGTGATTTATAGAAATCTCCTTTGCCTCGCATTGTGCTGCGGCCTTCCTCCGGGCCTCAGCCTGCTCTCACACATCATGTTCCCCTGTTAGTCCACGTCTCCGATAACAATGATGCCTGATTCGCAGAGTAGAAAACCCAGATGAGCAACCCTCTGAGGACAAATGTATTACTTTCCCGCAAAGAGCTATTGTATAGGTGGTTTAGGTTTTTTTTCTGGGGCAGATGCAGACTTTAGGGGCCAGTCGCCGCCCCGAACCGTCAAAACCAATCTCAAATCAACTCTCATCCTTGGGTCAACTCTTCATAAGCAAATTCAATTGCAAGTCTGTCAGGTGCCGACTAATAAAAGGAAATGCTAAAATAGTATTTGAATATTTTCCTTTCAAAGCTGTGTTGAAAAGGTTTTTACATACTGTAGCTAACACAAAATGCTTCAGGTGCATCGGCCTAATACTTCAAGACTCAACACCGCCATGCGAGGCGTGCGTAATGATGTCTTGCTTGTTTTTTTCTTTTTAAAGTTCTGGGATATTTGAACATTAAGACTTAAATGGGACTTATTATGCTAATATCAGGTTCATACTCCTATTTGGGCTTTCTACTAAAACATGTTTTACATGCTTTAATGTTCAAAAAACACATTTTAATGGAAATATCTATAGAAATATGAGACTGTTATATGAAAATGAATACAGAGATATAGATATAGCTGAGACATACACAGTGTGGACAGTAGTATACATATGTATGTATGTACGTATGAAGAATATAGGCTACAGCCACGTGTATGTACAGTAGTAAGTCCGCAGCCAGTGAGGTGGAGTCATGGTGGAAATGACTGATTGTTATTTAGTCATTTAAAAGTTCCATATTTTTGCTTCAAACTTTCAAGTCCAGGCACATCTAAAGTCATCATGTTTGTGGTGTGAATCTGACTCAAATCTAAGTTTCAACTGTCAAATCTACAACTCTGGACTCGGGTCACAGCTCGGGTCTAATAATAATAATCAGAATTTGAGTCAACTGTCTGTCACCCTCCTGATAAAGTTCACGAAAAGGCAAAAAGTTAGAACAGTACACTGTGGGCGCACTGAGTTTGAGATTGTTGGTTTACTAACATCCTGACACCACCATTTCTCAAGACCTTTGTGTAAAGTTACGCTCTAATCCTTTTTTTCCTGCCTACATGTGCGAGTGCGTGTCGCAGCAGGTTAGCAGGTGAGGCTGGAGGCTGAGCGCAGGACAGGTTTTTAGGCTGGGCCTTATCTTCATGGAAGACTTGCCTTGAGAAATCAGACACTTCCACATAATCTCTGCTGAGGTTTTTTCTAAATTCCTCGATCATGAGGAGCCCCACGTACGTCCCTGAGGGAACCCAATATCCACTGTTAAATGTGCCTTTTCATGAGGACTGCAGCTTTGTGTGTTCAGACTTATAAACGAGCTGGAGCATGCACGCACGTACGCCTCGTATGTGTGTGTACTTGCATGTTGCTGTGTGTGTTTCTGTGTGCTTTTTTCTTAGTGAGTGGGTGTGAGAGCTGCGGTTTCTCACAGTCGGTTCTTATCTTCGTCTCTGAGCTTCAGCCAGCAGATCATTGTGAAATAGACACACACGCTGAAAGAGACGGAGATACAGAGTTCACTTTTAACTATTCCCTAACCTCCCAAGGCCATATATCTAGGCCTTGTTTACAACTCAAACAGAAAGAAATGATACAGCCATGGTTATATTAGCAGGAGGGTGACTTTAGTCCAGTCTGTTTGTCTGAAGCTCCCAGTGTCACCCAGTTTCATCACGTTTTTCACCATTTTGGATCCCTCGAGTTTTAGATCCCTGATACAAGACATGATCACATGTGCTCAGGGCCGACTCGGCCTCTCGGTACAAGACGGAGCAAGAACTTCCTGTAAAACTATCACTGATGTCATCTTCTGTCTGCTTATACCTCGAAAAGGCCTGAGTGACTCAAAATGGCTATTTAGTCAGCTATACGGGTCTATCATGGGCCAGTGCTTATCTGTAGGCGGGTAGGGGCGTAGGAGTGTGTTTATTTCTGGCAGTGTGATGTGTGCGCTGAGGTTATATAAACCAGTACTGAAATTGTGAGAAACTGAAAACTGCGTTTAAGAAGTGGGAAAGAGGTTGTTTTCTACCAGAGGAAACAGATGCTCCGAAATCATGTGGGAGGAAATGCTGTTTTAAGCTTTAGCATGGTTCACTGACTTAATGCCAACCTCATTCACTGTCATGCATGACACACGTAGGACGTTGCATAGCTGTGTAGTCTCTCTGTTTCAGTCAGGGTGTGTTTGTGAAAATCTCAGAAACACAAAAGTCACGTGGTCTGCCACCATGTCTAGAGGGAACAACATTATACAGTTTATTGCTGAGATCTGGGAACACGGCAACATTGGTAAAATAAAAAGGAGGAGCCGGAAACGGTTTTAAACTCACCTTCAGGTTAGTCAAAAGTATTTGGAAGAGAAAAATGACGACAGGCAAGGTAAAACTTTTACCAAACTCTCACAAACATCCATCATGGTGCCCAGACCAACGTCATGGTTCAACTTTGACCTGTCATACTTGTCGTGCAATGCCGTTTTCTTGAGAAATAAGGGGACTTTGGCTTTGACCTCCAAATAAAGTGGTTTAGGTAGCAGACTGGACCCCAACAAGGGGTTTAATTGGGTAGCAAATGAGAAAAAAAACAACTAAATTCTGTTACACAAAATGTTTCATTAGTTAATATTTGCCTCTTTTTCTATTGAAACTACTAGTTTGCCTCTAAAAAGCATTGAGGGATGGAAAATCTCGCTCTGAGTGCACCGCTCATAACTCCTACTGAGGACGTGAACGCCGTGACGCGGAGTTGCAACACGACATTGCTTCGTATTCAGGGTTCAGAAGCAAAAAAAAAAGGTTGGGAACCGTTGGTTTTGATGATATGGACAAACTGCAGGCTCGTTTACAATCTGTCTGATGACACGTCACCCTGTGACTGTCATCATAAGCATCGGAATCGATGGCCGAAACTACAGAAATAAGCTCCAGCCTGTTATAAACTGGATTTATCCTCTGAGGTCCAGTTTAGAGCAGGAATAGGTCACAGTGCACAGCAGGTGTTGGTCCACTTTCCTCCCATCGGGCCATGATGGTGGGCGTCATGAGGCAGGAAGAGTTAAGTGGTTCAGTAATCAGGAGAGCTGAGGGAGAGACTCACTCGGCCCAGTGGACCAGAAACCCAAAAGCACAACAGTGTCAGGTTCGGGACGGGCTCTCCCATTGGCCGGTCCTCGTCTCCTGTTTCCACTGGGCCAGTGCGTCTCGTTAGGAAAAAGTCATCGCTTGTCCATTAGCGCGGGGCTCAGCGCGAGTTTAGTGGCTCTGTGTTTGTTTTTCTGTCACACTGAGGAGTGGAAGGGTGTGTTTCCACAACCTGTCAGACGGCCATCACCAGCGCTCTCCTCCGAAGCCTCCTCACCTCCCTGCTCCTCTGCTCAACACATATGTGTTTTCTCTTCCTTTCTTTTACAGGTCAAGGGTTGCCACTTAGCCCAGGGGAAGAAAAGCACATGTGACACTGGATCCTCGCAGGGCTAATGGTCATTACTCGGTAAGCAGTGAGTCGCGGCCTCAGTCGCCTTGATAATAGGGCTGCAGAGTGCCTGGGTTAAACCCACAGGATCAGGGTGTGGTTGTGACTGTTGTCTTTGTTGATCTGCAATCAGTCTCACTGTGACACATATGGCCATAGACCTACAAAGATAAAGCCTGCCGTTTTACTGCAGGCAGCACAGAAATCTGCATGACTCTGAAGTAAAGTGTTACATAGACTGAGATTAGAGCGGCGTGATTACTGAAATGTGAAGTCAGACGGTTGCTGCTGAAACGTCCTAACTGGATGAAATGAGCGATTAACCAGAAACATGTATGCAGGGGGAAATTGTGAGGTGGAAAATAGGACAATACTCGTAACAAGAAGGCTACTCTACACCAGGGGTCCCCAACCCCCGGGCCGCGGACCAGTACCGGGCCGCACAGAAAGAATAAAAAGTGTTTTTTTTGTGTTGGTAATATTTATTGTTAACATTTTTATGTATTATATTATATACATTACAATGTGATGACAATATAAATAAAGTGCATCATATAAAATGGAATAATTACATTTACATTATATATGTAATAATTAAATTATAGCTTGGAGACCGCTGCTCTACACCACAACTGCACTACAATAGATGGCATATTTAATTCTAGTCTGTTTTGAAGGCAAAGTTCTGAAAAGTAAATGAAAGTGTGCACAATTTTTTTTTTTTTTTTTTTTTGGGGGAGGTATTGCACTTTCTCTGTCACTCAAAGTCAGTTATCAGTATTGTTTTGTATCCAGATGATAAACTTCCCAAACAATGAAATATACGCTGCAGGCTGATAATAGCCAGGAAGGGATTAGAGCTGGGATGAGAAGGCCTCTTGTTAACACAAATTATAAAACACATCCCCATAATTAATTTAAGAATTTCAATATTTGGGAAAAACAAGACTCTAACTCCCCCCACAATCCCACCTGTGAAGCCACATCAACCCCAGAGAGTTAAAGGGAGAGAGAGAGAAAGCTGCACGTCCACTGCATGAGCTAGAAGCGGCGTTTAGAGGCCGTGGCAGGTCTCGAGGTCAAAGGTTTGTCACTGTGACAGACGCATGTGTTTTTCACGAGTGATACCTGCATAGTGATCACATGTTGCCGTAATTCATCAAAGGTGAATGTCAAAGATGGGACTTAAATCTTCATTGGTGCGGTTGCTACACACAGTATCATTGTTTCACATTAAATATGTCTTCCTGACGGGGAAGCAAGAGTTCAGTTCGCCACAATATCCTTTTAGTTTGGTGGAAAATGTATTTCCCAAAATTCAAACTTCTGAAAGACGAGCAGATGTTTTGGTTTTAAAGGAATAGTTTTACATTTTTGGGGAACTATGCTTATTTGTTTTTTGTTTTGTTTTTTTGCGAAAGGTTGATGAGTAGTGAAGTCTTTGCTGGTTGCCCGGCAACTGGTCCTGACAAAGAAATAGTCCGACATATAAAGCGCCAGTAAAAAGTGTTAACTAGAACGCTTTAGAAGTGCTGGAAGGCGGCTTGTGTTATCTTTGGACCCCCTGTGTTCAGTGTTTGTGCTAAGCTAAGCTAACCTGCTGCCGTAGCTTCATACTTACAGTCATGGAAGTGGGACCAATCTTCTTCTAACTCTCCGTGAGGAAATGCCCAAAATGTCAAGCGTTTGCTTTAAGTTCGACCACCGTGCACTTTTGTTCCACGTAGGCTTATGCTCTCAACACGGGTCTGGGTTTTTCACTCCATAGAGGAACATCTTATCCCTCCACTGACATTAAAAGGGCAGATTTTAACGTGGGAGGTTGTTTCTAATGCAGGTTTGTGAGCTCTGGTATGTGTGTCAGAAGAAGGTTAATCGTGCCTCTCTATTTTCTACACACAAAGCAGCCTGTGAATAGCCCCTAACCTAACCTCACTCAGTGTTGACCTCAGCCCTTGTTTGGTGATTAATATATCCCTCCCACATCACCTGCCACACTGCAGCGATGCACACACATGCACACACATGCACACATGCATGGCAGGGCTGCAGCTATCCCTGCTCTCAGCTGGGAGTGTAGATAAGGGAAATAGCACAGTTAGCAGATCCAGTACTATTTGCTCACCTCTTTCTCAAAGGAAAAGGTAAACCTGCCTCTGATAACGCAATTACAAAGTGTACATGCCGCCACATTCTCTTGCTCAACCGTGAGGGTTAAAGGTGAATGAAGATAACGAGAGTAAAACTACACACCTGCTGTATCCTGTTGTGCAGGAAGCAATGAATGAACTACACAGTTGATCTGTGTCACAGGACTGTTTCCATATTGGAAAGCAACCTGCAGTAAAATGTGATGAAGTAATGGAAGTTTTTTTTTTTTTTTTGTTGCTCTTTTTTTTTCTTTGCCACATATCAAAGAGCAGACGACCCCCTCCCTCCGCCACCCTCAGACCTGCAGCTGGAGGTTCAGCAACCCACTTCCTGGTACTTCGTTTCAAGGTGTCTCTATGCACATGCACACGCACACACACACACACACACACACCGCACAAACAGGAAACAGCCCTCTTTCGTGTCACTAAAAGTGCATGCAGATTAAGTTCTTCTGAAAGTGCACAGCCAGAAAAGGAGGTGCGCTCGAGTCGCACTCACCTGGGTTACTTTGAGATGTGGAAACATTTCCTTTTCCTTTTATCTTTAGTAAGACACAACATGTAGAAAATGTATTCCCTGTGCCACAAACTAGGCTTGCAACAAACAATGAACATAAGCATCAAATAAGGAATTCACCAAATACGGAAAGAATTGTTTAATATGTGATATGGTCTTCGCGTGAGCAAATATATATATATATATATATATATATATATATTTATCTAAATGCCTGTTCCTCCTGTGAACACACTGTTACACATCACCAACAACAGAAATTATAATAACAAAAGGACCATTGCAATAAGGCCTTGTTTTTGGAATTGCTTTACTCCCAATAGCATTAAAAAGTTACATATTGTTTGAAAAGTAACTCCTTCGACTGCATTTGTGCAACCCACTTGTAAAACGGGCCGTTGCGTAACGGCTCCTTCTTCTAAGTTCGGTGTCGATCCCTGCTTTTAAAACGCAGTGAGGACTTTATGAGAAGTATGTTATGAATACTCGAAGGGTATTCAAGTTTGTTGTCCACATGTTGTGGTATTTTTAACTTTCTCGACTTTTAAAAGAATGTGCGAGACAAAAGGAAACACTATAAAGCAGTGAGTAATGAACTGTGAGTATCACAAAAGCAATGTTTGGAAGACTGTTTCCCCCGTTTAACTTACTGGTGGGTGATGTAACATTAAGTAAAATCAGGCTCCCAGCAGGCAGGCAGCTTGTCCAGAGATGGGGGCTGGGCGGTGGACGAGGAGGAAGTAAAGGAACAAGGCAACAATCTAGCAGGCCCAGGTTCTCTGGAATAAAGCAACAGCGAGGCCTCCACGGGTCAGCTGTGCCGGGTCAGCACCCACCATTGTATGGAGGGAAGGGAGTTCCTGTTCCGGCTCGTTTTTTTTTTGCAATCTGAGAGAATATAAACATGGACGGACGGAAGTGTCCAGAGAGCGAGCGAAAGCAGAAGCAGTGTGGATGTTGAGTGAAGTGTATGAAGGGGAAGCTACAGCGTGTTGTTACTGAAATCAAACACCACTCTGCTTACATAAATGGTGAAACAGCGATCTTTGATTTATCTCTATGTTAAAAAAGTCAAAAGTTTACCACGTTACTCTTATTTTGAGAATTCGGCCTACATCTCGTTAGTTTATCCAATACGTGACAGAAATAACCTCCCACGCGTATCGATCAGTTTACTTGTGACCTCAGGATCATTGATCAGGTGATAACTTCAGCAAATCACTTTTTTTTTTTTTTTATTCTCGGAAACCTAACGGTTACAGCCTCCCTGATCAATATTTCTGCTGAAACCAGGAGTCTCATCTTTGCGTAACCAAACCTGCTCCATGATGTTTGATCATCCCCAGGTCAATACCCCTGATTTCTCCTCTGTGCAGTCACCAATCAACTTCCACCACAGTGAAACTCCCTTTAGTTCTGCTTTACGCAAAGAGAAGCACAGCCACTTCTATTTCCCTTTTTCTTTTTTTACTTTAAATAGAACATTTGTAAACTTATTGTCCCTTTATGTATATATATATATATAAAGCAGGGATTGACATTGATCTGACATTGACCTTTTGTGTTGCCAGGGAGTTTCGGCCTATTAGTTTACATTTTGGCATAATTAAATGTATGCCGAATTAGCAAGTCCTGTTTGCAATGTACCCATGCATGTAAAGACAGCTATTACTGCATTACTTTGATGCTGAAGAAGTCTTTCAAATATGATGATTCTTAGGCAGGTTTGGAGTTATAAAAAGGTATTTCTTTATTTCTATGATTTTAGTGGATTTATGGGGCGTGCCTCAGTGTGAACACCACTTAATTCCCTGAACATTGTGCCAATGTTAAAGTAACCAGTCTCTTCTAATGCTACAGGAAATAAGATCCTGTAAGAAGTTATATTCAAAAGTTGGGATAATAACCTGGTAAAGTGTATATAATAAGTATTTAAAACTTCATCGCACAGACTTAAAGACATTATTTTAACCTCTATTAAACAGATTTTGCAGAATCATGCATGTGCAGCGTGTCTATAACTGCATTAAAAAAAGGTGTAGATTTTTAACCCAAAGTACACAACTCAATACACAGTTTAACTTTTCAAAAAATACGGGGTTTATTGACTTAACTGCAATCAATACTTACAAAAAAAGGGGAAAAAACAGGCTTTCATATAAACTCACAGAAATTACTGTAGTGAAAAAAAAAAAAAACATGGCTGAAAAAATACATTCAACTGTTTTACTTTCTTTGTGTCAAAATCCGTTTACCTCTTCCGAACACGTGAAGGCAACACAGAATAAGTGACTTTAAAAAAAAAAAAATAAAAAAAAACTTAATTGTCCTCCATTTATCAAATATAAAAAAGGCAGAGAAGCCTTAGCTACCTGGAATGTATTCAAAGAGGCACTTCCAATGGTCAAGAGGGGGCCAAGCAAGTGCATCAAGCATCCAATCAAATTTAAAAAAAAAAAAAAAAAAAAAGGAAAACAAAATAAACTTTCCTCAACCCATTTGGTCACAGCTATTGCTTGTAATAAACAGACTGGGTGCAAGAACATTACTGACGGAAGACATTCAACATAACCAGTCTTCTAACTCTCCTAAACCAGTGATGTGAGCACCCCTTTACTTCTACCATCAACCCAAGTACTGCGAGTAAATACTCTGATCTGAGACAAAGACAGACGAGGTGAATCAATGTAATAACAGTTAGCTACTGTTACTGTCAGATTATTGTACGGTGTGAAGGGGAAAACATCAGGAATGAATACAAGCAAATCTAGTTTAGATGGAATTGCAGTCCAATAAGAGGGAGTAAGAAAAAAAAAAAAAAAAAAAAAAAAAAGTACAATAAATAATCAAAACGCAAAACATCTTTTTTTTGCTTTAAATTAAGTTTCATTTTTGACAAAGTGTAGTTGCAGAACAAAAGTCATTGAAGTACAATATATTAAACTGTGAAAAAAAGGAAAACTGACAAAAACGTCTTCACAATCTTTAGATTAATATGGAAGATCATAATTTAACATAAAAGAAAATATATTCTATTGTTCATTATCCAGATAAATACAAAACAAAATTAACAAAAAAATGCATATGATCAGCAATAAATATGTTCTGATAAGTTAAATAAGCAGTGACACGCAAACCTTCTGTCTGGAAAGTTTTTCAAAACAATAATAAACGTAATAATAACATTAATAAAAAATAATTACCAAATAAAGGAAGCAAAAAAGGGGGATGTAATGAGTACAGAGTGCTCCTCAGAGCAGGTACTAAAGTGGGGGAGAAGTAAAGTAAAATAGCTTGGAGATCCGATCTCATCAAGTCGCAGGATGTACAACTGCACCATGGGAAGGCTGGAATTTCCCAGATCGAGGATGAAGGCGGGGGCAGGGTTGAAAGGCGGGACAAAGTCTTACAGGTTTAATGATCAGTTTGATATCAAGACTTCCTTCCCAAAAAACAAAACAAAAAAAAGAGCCAGTGACCAGCAACAGGAGGAGGGGATCATAACCAACTTCCAGTTCAAAGTCCTTCCTGCAGACTCACCAAGTCCACAATTACATAAGAAAGGGCTTGAGAAGAACTGTGACGGGGGGGTGGAGGGGGGGCAAATGAGAAAGAACCAAGAACCAAAAACAAAACAGTAGTCCATTCACCCTAAACACATGCAGAAACCGCCCCAGGCACTTTTTTTTTTTTTTCCTTTTTAAAAATCTATTCATATCTTTCAGGGTCTTTATTTTTTTTTTCCTTTTTGTCTTAACTCTGTCTGTAAAAACGGCTGCGGTAGATCTACAGTTACGTTAGTGAACACCCTCTAGCTAGCTCAGGGGAAGTGGTATCGTCGGGGAGGAGAAGGTAGGAGGTTGGGGCTAGTGCAATGCACTCCCCTTTCCAAGGCCACTTGTGCTGCTACACATTCAAGAACAAATGAAGGAAAAAAAACAAAAAAAAAACAAAAAAAAAAAACAAGTGGCACCTGGCAAAACAGTCAATTCTTGTTCTCATGATGATTTTCATTGTTCAATTTCCTCTCCTTTTTCTTTTTCTTTTTTTTGGCACTATGACACATGGCAGGGTACTTATTAAAACGTGCTGTGTGGATTAACATGGGTGAAAGGATAGTTTGAGTTGAGAGTTCCCTTAATTGACTGCATCCTTACAATGCTAACAAGGTGTTGTGTGAGGGAAGCGGAGGAAAGGGGCAGAGGTAGAGGGGAGTGCCGTGGTCTCTTTGTGTCATCGAACTCAAAGTCACTGGGTGCAGCCTAGTCATCAGAGATGGAGAGGCGGCTGAAGATGGGAAGGCGGCGGGTGGTATCCAGCGTGGGGGATTCGGAGCCGCTCAGGCTGCCTCCAGAGCTGCTCTGGTAGCCCTCTTGGTCTGACAGAGAGTCGGATGGAGGGCTGTTAGGAGACTCGAATATGTGAGGGGACTCCAACATGGGTCTGAAATAGTAAGGTGTGCTTGTTGGAGAGGGAGGTGCAGGGGTGTTGGGCTCTGTGCCCACAGGACCGACACTGAGGCTGGGCCCAAACAAGTTGGCCAGCTCCTGGCTGGAGTAGGTGAAGGGGTTACTGCTGGGCCAGTCGGGGACCTCATCAGGGAAGAACATGGGTGGAGGGGTGACCGAGGTGGGGCTGTCTCTCAGCCCAGCTGAGCTGGAGAAGCCTGCGAAGCTGTAGCTGTGCTGCAGCCGAGGCCTCTCCATCTTGTTGGAGGAGTTAAGAGGGGAGCACTGCTGGGGAGGTCCACGGCGCTCCTCAGCATTGTGGATAAAATGGCAGCGAGGCCCGTACGGGCAGAACCCGATGGTGTGGAAGGTGCGGCACAGCTCAGTTTTGTATTTGGGGTGGCGGCTCAGGCTGCGCAGTTCATGGATTCCATGAGCAAACTGGCATTTGTCGCCATACTTGCAGGAACCGTTCTCCTCAAAGGGCCTGCAAAGCTCCGTCTTGTAACGGCTGGAGTTCACTTGGCTGCCGCCGGTGGGGCTTGCAGGGCCCAGGCACTTGTTGAGGAGCCTCTCGCCCGTCTCAGAGAAGGAGCGGTCACGCATGCGGTTCTCCTTGTTGTTGCTGGCATTGCCAAGCCCTGAGATGAGTGAGGAGTGGTCCGCTGTCTTCAGGCTGTTCAGAAACTGGTTCTGGTTGAACTTTGTGCTGCTGACAGAGTGCCGCCGCTGGTACACGCCTCCCACCGAGGGTGATCCCACCGCCTTCCTGTCCAGCAGGGCTCCGGCGGGGCTGGAGATGGGCACATTAGTGCCAGTGCAAGGGACAGACATGGGATGGTGGGCACCCAGGTTGTTGTTGTAGCTGAGCAGTTTGTTGTTCTGCAGAGACACAAGGAACACACATCATGAGTATTAAAAAAGATACATCTCCTACATGTTCAACAGCACCGACAGTCAATGTGGTTCTCATTTAACGAGCTGGGAGGCTAGAGAGAGAGAATCCACAGCCTCCTCTTGCATGACTGTGTGCTTTTTGGCTCTGACAACACAAGCGGATACAGGCCTATAGAACAGCAGCTGGTTTGGCAAGTTGCCCTGGGTAGGAATGTGTGCCTGTTTAGTAAATGGAGCAGCAGCACATGAGGCCACAGGGCTGCTAGTGGCTACAAAGAGCCTGCATTTGTTGAAAGATAATGAAAGTGGCAAAGCATCCTGCTGAATTACAAGAGAGAACTGCTTTTCCATACACTTCCAAAACTACAGGGGGGTGACTGGGTTAGTCGTTCATTTACAGGAGTTTTAAATCCACCAGAGAATAAAAGCTATTTTTAAAAAAAATTAAAAAAAAACAACCGCGAAAGAAAGAAAAAAAAAAGGAGGCGCTGGTTTGAAAGAAATCCGATACTGAAAACATGAAAATGTATGCAAACGAAAAAACAGTGCAGTGACGTTAACTGGTGAGCAGTTAAGATTGTTTTAAAACAATAATTTCCCAATGAGTATTAACATGGTTAATCATAGAAACAGTTTTATAGGAGCGATAGTAGGTCAAAGACAGACACGTCTAGTCAATGATTAACGAGCATGTGGCTGCTTTGTGAAGAGTATTAAAAGTGGCGCAAAACTGCCCTCATGAATGAACTGAAGCGCACGTTCGACACTGCACCGTAACCGGTAGGCAAAACTAGAAATTGTAGGTTAACTGACGTGGCACATATTGCATATGCAACTTAACATTTCAACAAGTGTTTAACAGTTCCATGTTAAGTTACCGGCATGATTCGGCACCGTTTTAAAAGACACTCGTTTGACGTAAATAACGCCTACGACGATGTATAGACAGGAAACAACAGGCAAAAGTAAGCAAACAGTCGAAGTTAAAGAGACGCGGAAAACAAATAAAACCCAGCAAAACAAAAGCAGCACAGGCGCGTCACGGCAGAGGGCCGCGGGCATGCAGCTCATCATTCCTCCACAGCGGCTAACTCACTGCTGCTAACAGGCTAACGTTTACACACTTCTACAAAAGACAAGGGAGAGAGAGAGGAAAAAAAAGTTGTAAAGCTACCTTGTTCATTACTTCGAAGTCGAAGAAAGGCGACACCACGGCTGTGGTCATCTTTGCAGCGACCAGAATTCAAATCAAAAGTCGTTTTTTTTTTTAAATAAAAAAAAAAAACAAACAAAAAAAAAACAAAGTGTGCTTGTTCGAAAAGTTGCGCTGGTCTGCTGAGTTTCTGATTTGCAGCTCCTGTGTATTTTTGACCCTGCAGAACTCCCCCTCTGCCCCGCACCAGCCCCGACATTTGCTTTATAATCCTTTGCAGGAGGAGCCTCGAGCGCTGGGCGTTAACTTTCAGTCAACTTTTTTTTCTTCTTCTTCTATTTTTTTTTCTTTTTTTTTTTTTTTCTTCTTCTTTCTCTTTTCTGAGGGACAAACTTGCAGTGGGTCGTCAGTTTGTTTGAGAATAGGCTACTACACTGCTGCACGCAGAATGAATACTAAACAGTTTGTGGGCTTTTATTTCTGAGCAACATGCTGTAAAACTAACCCAGTTTTTTACCTTCATCTCTATAGCAAGAGCGTTTATTAGTTTACCAGGAGAGTACAACATTTGGATTATACATTTAAAGAAAAAAAAAAGTGACTTATTACACTTAGGATACATTCCATGTTCTGTTTATTAACTTTGTTAGAGGAATTAAGTTACCTTAATGTAAAAGTAAGTAAAACTAACTTACTACCGGTAGACAAAAAGTAGGTTACAACTTCATTTCCTTCTTTTTCTTATGCAAGTTCTGATACTTCAACAGTCTGGAGTTGTTTTCTGGGGACGCGCTGCACTATCCTCAGGGTTTCAGCTACCATCCACTGCTCTGTAATTAATTTACTCTTAATTGCTGGACTGTAACGTCACTTGTGGGATTTTCCGGTGAATTCAGGCAGCCAGGGCTTTTAACTCTTTCCCGACCAAAGTTATTTCCCCATTAAACCCTTCTTCCTCTCACTGTTTCTGTTACGGCTCCTCTTCCTTACCAGCTGGTATAACGCTGCTGAATATGTGCATGGATGTGTCATTCCATCATAGGCGATAACCTGATACGTGAGTGATCTCACCAGACTCAACCACAGCCAGTGACAACGATGCTTGCAGAAACATATGAAAGAGCTGGTTTCACCTATACAAGTCTATTGTGCTCCTTCGTCTTCCTCTGTCTCTCTCTCTCTCGCTCTCCCGCCCTCTGAATCCATGACAGAGCAGCCATCGGCCATGTGCAGAGTCAATGTCAGGGTTGGGTTGCAATAGAAAAGAGAGGAGGGGAAAGAAAGGCAGGGTCGGGGGGGAGAAGAAAAGAAGCTGTTAACTAAAAAAAAAAAAGTTTGAGTTGGAGGAGGGGGTGATGCTTGAGGGGGAGATTTATAGGAGACGTTTATTACTACACAGCGCTGCCCCAGGGAGATGATGGAAGAGGGGTGGGGAGAGAGAGAGAGGCTCAAACATTCCCTTTTTCCCTTCCTCTTCTTTGCCTATACAGAAGCCACACAGGGGGTGGGGAGCTTTGTCTCACTAGCAGCCGTGAAGGAGGCAGGGGAAGTTGTTTTTGTACTGAAAATGTTGAATTTGAGTTGAGTGGGAAAAGGCCAGATACAGGCATACACAGCATCTTTCCTTCAAACAAAGTTCTGATCTACGTCTGACTTTTAAGGAACTATGTTATGCTCCCAAGTAGATGTAACCTTCTGACACTGTCTGTTTTAACATAAAAAGAGTTTCACGAGCCGTGTGGAGTCACCTCTCCCCTGGAGTTCAAAGGCCCTGTCACTGATTGATTAAGTCGATCCGATCGATCGTAACTACAGCAAGCAAGGGGAATCACAGCATTTTATATGTTTTCTTTCGGCAAAACACGAAAAAAAGCTCTCATAACATGTCACACATTAAACATAATCGGAGGTATTTACGTACAATGGGCAGAAGGCTGTGATGTCGAAGCAAATAGATTCTCGTACGGTTTGAACTCTATAAGGTCAGGAGGTTCACAACACAACAACAAGCCTCTGATGGGAAATGTCTTCTTTACTGGACGCTGGCCTCAAGATGCCTCACACGCTGCCTCACACGCTGCCGTTGTTTACTTTAATACTCTCAGATGTGTCGTGCCTGCCTGGTATTGTGCGGTGCAGTTGTCCTTCCAGGTTTAGGAGGAGGCACCTGTTTCCTGGCAAAATGAAAATGTCTCAGGCGATATTGTGTTCCTGTTTCAAACATGCAGACGGTAAACTAAATCTTTTTTTTTTTTTTTTTTGACACCGCACCTTGCAGGCGTCAGCGCGCACACACACACACACACACACACACCGCTTGACTTTCTAACACAGAAGTTGTATTAGTTGAAATGCATTGATACATCTGGGATTTACCCACTTGTTCTCGTCCTGTAGTGACAAAATGAGTTTGTGTGAAATGAAGTTTTCTGTCTCTTCACTCAGAAACATACTTAATATTTGTGTCATATTTAGGTTGCTTTTAGCGGTTGTCTACTTTGTCTTGCCTTTAAATAATGTTGAGATAAACTTAACTCTTGCTTGCTGACAAAGTTGAGATCATTTCCCTAAATGTGATTTTGAGGTTTAGGTTGTGCTCTGCATAGAAATACTTGCACAACAGGATATGCAGTATTTACTAAAAGGCCACATTTCTAGCAGTCTACTAAAAATCTACTGCAAGAAAATGAAGGCGGCACCAGAAGATCGCATTCGATGAATCAAAATGACTTTTTTTCGGTTTATTGTTTGGCCTATCAAATGTCAGAAAACAGTGTAAAATGTCCTCCTGAAGGCCCAAGATGATGTCTTCAAATCTACCAACGGTACAATCCAAATATATTCAATATACTATCACACATGTCAAAGAAAAGCAGCGAATCTCGCAAATGAAAAGCTAGAAGTGGGGAATGTTTGGCATTTATTGCTTGGGAAAATGACTGAATGTATTAACCAATTATCAAAGTAGATGACTGGACTAATGGATAAATGGACAAAATAGTTTGGACTATATATATTCCATCACAGCGGGTAAGACTGAAGGGTGCAACCGTCCAATCACTCCACTTCCCAAGTGAAAAACACAAAAGGAACAAACTCGATCTCAGCTCTCCTCAGGCAGGAGTCGAGTTCTCTCTCATGAGACTTCATTTCTGAGGATTTGTGCTCCTCGAGGTCAAAGCTGTCCTCCTCCGGCTTGCCGGCCCTATCAGTCTCTGTTGGAGCTGCAGTCAGTCACTCCTCAGCCTCTGCTGCATGGTTGAGTTCTGCCTCCTGCGCTGATGACCCCCTCCTTACAAGGGAGGATGAGGCTTGAGGTCACTGATAACGTTTAAGTGGGATGACTGGATGTTAAATCTTTTATCTCTCTGAACGGGAGATGAAAGAAGTCATGGGGAATCTCTGCAAATTGGAAGTTGTCCGTGGTGACAGTCTGTTAAAGCAACAGTTTCCTGCAGTCCCCTTGTAGGGCCAACAGAGGGCAGAGTTCTTCGTTTCCTCTGTGCTCTTGTTGTTTCCTATTTGCTCCCCTCTCTTTGTACAGTGTTTAAAGTGTCTCCATGTTTGCCTAAAGCATAAATTGTGATTATCAGAACGGCTTCAGCGTGAGTGAGACTTTCTGAGATTAGACATGTAGGTCAGCGCAGTCAAACACAGCTTTTTTCCTTGTGTGGCTTTGAGGTGAAGTAGGACCTCGGCACAAGCCTGCGTATTGTGTAATTAGCCTGTCCACTGACACACTAACTTATTGGCCTTATATGAAGCAAAGAGACTTATCAGCTACACAAAACACAAATGCTCAGACTGGTTGTGAGGTAATCTCACGCTGTGCTGCACCACATCCCACTTAGGGCGACCGCAGGCTCATTAAACAACGTCTTAAAGGAGAAATAACTAGTATTTTTTACCGCCTCAGGGCACATCATGTGTATTCTGAGGACTGAATGGGTTGTTGTTGAACACCAGTGACTTGGTTGTTTGCCACATACTGACATTTATGATTTCTTATAAAGTTAATTTTCCAACTGAAGTATCTGTTTTGGAAGAAACAGTCGTCCCCCCCCACACACACACACACACACACTTGTATTTTCAATTCCGTAAAACTGCAGGCTATTATGAGCAACTGTAAGTGGAACATCCCCTCTTCACTAGAAATGTTTTTTTGCATGTTGTACATTGACGTGAAAATGTAAAGTTTTTGAAGTCAATCCCACTTACAGTTGCATGCACTGTATACTGTAGACCTTATTAATAATCTCGATTGTGCACATTTCATTTTTTATTTCCACTCTTTCCGACTTTGTTCTGCAACTGCTGCACAAAAAATGTCCCTTGTTCTGTCGCTTCAGCACAAGTAGTATTACCATAATGTAAAAACTCCCTGTTGCAAATTAAAGTCCGGTAAGTTTTATAAGTAAGTACAGAGTTGTATCAGCAAAGTGTAGGCTACTTAAGATGTGTAAAGTAAAAGCACTTCAATATACAGAAAAATGGCTCTAATTTGCTGTTGTTGTTGTTGGTTGAGGTGAAGTTGATTTTATGTAGTTTAACCTATAATAACCATGCACTATATTTTATGAATAAGTTGATATTTCAACGTAAAATCTCAATATACAAAGTTACAAAGTTTTTTTGTATGAAATGTTTTGTATTTCTTTGTGAAATGAAAATACTCAAGTACGGTCCAAGTTCCTAAAAGTTGTACTTAATAACAGTACTTACAAGTACATTTCACCACTGGACGCATGATATATCACAGAAAACTGTCCTATTAAAAGCCATGGATTACTTAACACTGCTATAACTTCCCATTTTTCCCCCAGCATGTGAGCCCATCTTTCGTAACACTGACTGGACACATTGTTGAGAAATCGGCGGCCAAGGATAGTCAAGTTTGACCTAAACAGGCTTTGATTTTTCGAGTATGTTGTCACGTGTCGGGAGGTTTCGTCTCTGTATACATTCTCTTCCCCCACATCCCAATTTGTGTGATCCGGTTCTTGTAAGCTTTTGACAGCCAGGCCATCCATGATCCTTTCATGTCTCATGGTATGTTTGCCAATTTCATATGGGAAGACTGTGGTCATCCTGCAGGGTGAAACTAGCCTCAGAGAGCGAGAGAGAGGGAGGAAAATAAGAACTAGCAGCGATTAATTGTCCATAAGAGTAGCCACAGCATTGTTAGTGGTGAACCGCCAGCTGCTCTTGCTGATGTTGTTCCCATGGATCGCTCCAGCGTGCCCATCCACTCCACTTCCACTGCCCTTCATCTCACACTGGGTGGGATGCGGCATCAATGCGAGGCCTCGGCTCATTTGGATTGCTTTGACACGTCACGGCATTACAATCGCGACCAGAGTTCAAAACAAACGGCATCTTGGAAATGAAAGTCTTTTGGCCTCCGCCAGTTCGCTGCAAAATAGAACAATAAATGTGATGTTTTGGTTAAATGCGAGGTCGCAAAAAATAGCAACAAAACACGAGAGTGAGGGGTCAGCGTTTAAAGGAGATTTACTGTCCAATTCTCTGCTGACACGCCGGGCCTCTAGAGGAGGGTTGTATTTAGAACGAAAGGCCAGCTTCCTCCTCTGACTTCCTGACCCGTGTTTCCTGAGGAACTATTTTTCTGTCTGCCCAGAGGGCTCTTGGGAAGGGAGAGTTTGGTTTTCCACTCGCACATTAGGGGTCGCAGCATAGGTCAAAGCCATCAAGCTATGGAAATATGACAATGACCACAGCTATACGGCACACGGCGCAGCACACTGATGGCACGCATGTGCAGAGAGGAGC
>CALSCE010009754.1:700695-718767 GCA_943593645.1 Bovichtus variegatus | reverse complement strand
CGCCCCCCCCCCCCCCCCCTGGGCTCAGTGTTGCTCCGCTGGGGACTGGACAGACCTGACCCTGGTCCAGGTGTCATGACCATGCGGCGGACGCTGAAACGAGATATTCCTCAGCCCCTCACTCAACGCAGGGGGAAAAAAAATCAATGGGCTTTGTATGGCATAGGAACAGTGGAAAGCATTCTCTCACCAAAAAACTCCTGCCCCTGTCCCATCTGTCTCCATTCTCCAGCACTCTCAGACCTCACAACCGGCCCTGTGTGGTCACTCCTGGACTAGAATTACACAGTCCATGTGTCCAGCTCTGGACAATACACAAAGCCAACCGCCCGTGTGACCCCTGCCCACTTTTCTCACACTTCATCCCGTCGCAGATTTATTGAACTGGACGTGTCTTCTCTCCGGTTATTGATATTCCTCCAGATGCTGTTGGCGAGGAGGCGCATTTTGTGTTTGACGACGGCTCCCCTATTGTACATGAGACTTTTGGAAATGAGCTTTTGATGGTTGTGTGAATTAATGGGAGCGCGGTTTTGATTATATTGATCTGTGGGAACAGGATCAGATACTTGTGAGGCGTCTTCAGACGACCCGGGGCATATGCAGATGTCAAATTCCTTCCTGTTGTAGGCGTGAAAAACGTGATTTTATTGCTACTGCAGCTCGAATTTCAACCTTTTTTGGTGCCTGTTTTTATTGGCGAATGTAGAATTCTACAAATGATCTGCAGATTACTTGATGAATACACTGCAGGACGTCTATTGTTCGTGGCCCTGAGAGCTCAGCGAACGGCAATTTGAAGGAAGAAAACAAAAAAAAAAAACACTAATAGAAAAAACACAAACAACACATGCTCAGCATTTGGAGAGAGAAAAAAATGCTGCAAAGAAATAAAACACAGACAAATTGAGAAACACATTCACCAATTTGACAACACATCTGCCTCCCAAAGAAAGTGGGTGCAATTACAGAAAACACAACACAAATACAGAAACACACTGGTTGTGTTTTCAGTATTTGAAGCATTTTCGTTTTTGTTTTTTTTCTGGTTTTGCTTCTGTATTTGGTTATGTTGTTGGACTTTGCTGCCTGTTTCTGTTTTTATTTTGTCTGTGTTGCCTTTTTGGTATTTGTCTATATTTGTAGTGGTGGTGACACCATATACGCTGCCACTGGTATTGAGTGTCTGCCATGTGTGGCAAAACTGTTTTTGACCGTGTATGTTTTTATTGGATATGTTACATTTTTTTGTGCCCACACTGCAAACCAATCCCCCTTTATCAGCTGTCAAATAGGCGAAGATGTTTTCTTGGTTGCGTGTGTTTTCTTCAGTTGCAGTGTGCAGTTCAGGGCCATCTTAGCTTATGGTTTAGGAGGGAGTGTAGCTGGAGGAAGCTACAGGTGTTTCAGCTTCAGCTGCAGCCTTATTCGTCTGTTAAACTGCACCTTCGCCTTTCCTCCTGAGATGAAAAGTCCTTGTAACGTCTGCGCTTTTCTTCTCCGTGACCTGCCGCCACTCCCGGAGAGGCATGAGCGTGTGAAGTGTATCCGTCTTCCCTTTAATGGAAAACGATGAGGAAATGAGTAAAACTCAAGCTATGTGGATAAAGATCAAGGAGCCTATGGCGGAAAGATTTCCTCAGAGGAATATAGACAAGGCTCAAACAGCATTTTATGCATCCCCCATCTTCCCGCTTTGATTGTAATTTTGCAAAAGCGCTCCCAATTACTCAAAGAAAACAACTGAGGGATTCCGTGTTATTGCCCACAGCCCCAAAATAGAGTTTCATGTCCAAGATGGGTCTAAGCTGCTTCTTTTTCTTCTGTTTTTGTAAAGAAAACAACCCTCTGGGTCTTGGAGGCCGGTCCAGTCCAAATGCCCCCAACTGTTCCCCACTCTGCCTCTCTTTCTCCTCTCCCTCTTTCAGACTGTCTTCTTCCCTGGCAGTGAAAGAAGGTGCAGCTGTGTGGAGTCCTTTGGGTTGAATGAGAAGAATCAGCCCATTTGGTTGGCTTTCCTGGCCAAAGCTGTAATTTTCTGCTGCCAGGGTTTAACAGTCCAGTCCAGAGCAGATCCTGGGCTCCAGCCTCTTGTATCCAACAGGACAATGGGGATTGTCCTGCAGCCATATACCACACAGGGGTCCATTTGCCTGTCTGCCAAAATGTGGAAGCTTCTACGGGTCCAGACCAAACCACTGCCTTCTTAACAAGTCAATTAGTCCATTTTTAAGCCTTTAACATTGCTGGGCCTTATTGTTTCTGTCACAAGTCTACTACCCCTTTTCCACCTAATGCACCTAATTTTGAAACGAGCATTTCAAGCAAAAGTAAATTGGTTTTGGCTGCAAGCAGAAAAAAATAGCAGGTTTTTCTCGACCTGAACCGTGGAGACATATTCTACCGGTTGGAAAGAGAGGACGGAGTCTCGCATGTGATAGTCTGCTACTTCTTTGTGTCATCAAACGTTGGACCATGCTTGTCTGTAATAACAGAACAGAAGCTTGAAGGTAACCAATGCGATCCGCCATCTTGCTACTGTTTACTCGGGTTGTGCGTTGTGTTTACACGTCTTTGATTCAGAGCTCATTTGGTGGAAAAAAAAAGGGGTTGTTTCAAGAAATCTGAGAACCAAATGTCATTTTCTTACATTACTGCAGGATTATGTCTTATTTCAAAGTGGTGACACTCGTTTCTAGGAGATCCAATGAGATCTGAGGGCTGAATATGAGAGTAAATGATTTGTCAAAGCAGATGTTTGTTGTAATTTGACCAGCAACATGTGTGTCAGCGAGTTTGCCTGTTTGCAGTACGGAGTGTTTACAAGCACGAAGCGGTATGAAGTATGCATTGAGTTTCTTTTCTTTCTTTTTTTTTTACATTTTGTGAGCGGTTTAGTGTCATTACTTCGGAAACACACACACAACTGCTCGTGTGTGTGTTTCCAGTCAGCACTATTAGTGTCACATCAGGCGCACGTGACTCTGTCATCCCAGGGAAGCACTCACATTATTGCTGTGTTGTGTGACAGCTGAATATGGAAACACTTCTTGCGCTTGTTAAATACTTTCTGGTTTGCCTTTTTTTTTCTTCTTTCTTGCCTCGCACTCTTATAGGTTCTACAAAGTCTAGTAAAATTCAATGGCTTTCCCAGAAATGAAAGTTTATTGTCCCCCTCAGCCCACCCGACTCATAAATAATGGCACATCTACCAAAAAATCCTAAGCCGACAGCCCCCACTTTTTTACCGTTACCAGTACCACTATACGCCAAAACCGCTGCCAAAATACACCCAAACAATCCCCCTTTCTCCTCATTGAAACCTTCCAACTGTCTGTTAGCGGTGTTTACTCCGTCAAAGCCCTCCAGCTCCACACTCAGAGGGGAGAGCGGTCCAAATGCTGTCGGTGGGAACTGTTTGTGCACCATTAAACTCCGATCTTCATTTTTGACTTTTGTTATCATAATAACGAGCTTTTAGTGCTTCACCAGGCGCGCGCATGCATCAAAGGCCGGCCTTTTTTCTGTTCGACTGAAATCTGTGTTGCGCCGGCCACAGTGTGTGCAAGTTTGATCCACAGTTAATAAAACTTCACTGCAGGCTTTGCAGCTAGAAATTGATACGTAAAAAGTGAGTCACGAAATGAGCTTTTGATGCTAATCATTTTTTTTTTTTTTTTTTTTAAAGTGCTTTTCAAACGAGAAAAAAAAAAAAATCATTTTTACTCTGCTTTCATGCTGGCTTAAGAGCAGGATGCGGTCGATTTCTATGTGAGACACTTATTCAGATCTTCTGACAACGGCAACACGCAAGTCGGCACGATCCAATAAAATCAAAGATATTATGAATAGGAGGATGAAATGAGTTCCACATGAGCACCATCCCTACGGGGGAACTATAAATACGTTTAATATAGTGACCTCAATCATTTACCTTATTTTCATAAAACATCCACAGCTGTTTCCAGGCACCTTTGGGAGTTCACCTTGACCTGCTTTGATCATCAATATTGGCTAAAAGTCCAAACAGTCAGGCTTTAATGTCGTGTGCTGAGTCTTTGTGACTGGGAGACAGAATGGAACAGAGTCAGGTCCGTGTGCAGCTGTGGAGGCAGAGGGCTGATGTGTAGGTGGGACCAGTACAGCACTGGAGCTTCCACTGTGGGCAACTCTCCCGCTGCGTGACTCACTACATGAGCTATGTCTACAATTTGAAATACCACTGATAATAGTCTCACCTAGTCATATTGAACGATGACATTAATATTGACGTGCAATTTGCGCCTTCTGTGTTTACAGTGAAAAGTGTGACATTTGACTAGTATCTCACCCCGGGGTGAAGCTCAGGAGCTTGACTTTCTACGATTACAACTTGAGTCTGATTTTGAGTCAAAGGCTGTCTTGTGTTTGTCTGACAGTCCACACACACACAGGATATGAATCTGTCCTGTTGACAAGCATATCAACAGCCTCCATCACATTGCTGTCATTTGAGATCAAAATTTGAACACTTTTGACCGAATTACGGTATGAAGAGATTTTAGATAATAATGTTGGAACCTTTTTCTAAAGGGCAAAGAGAGAGAGAGAGAGAGAGAGAGAGAGTGTGTATTTATAGAGCTCAGTATTCAGCCATGATTTATCTCCACTGAGGTAACATCAAGATTGGCGCCCTGAAAATGTCTTTGCTTCAACAAGGTGCCTTGAGCCGGATAAGAGGACCTAAAGCTCCCAGTTCAGCAGCATGATGGATGAAAGTGTTTTATCTTGTTTATGCAACTTGACACAAGGCATCTGCTGGCCTCTGGAGCGCTCACTTCATGCTGTAACAACCCTCGCCGCCCCCTGTTAGACAGTGAAACAGAGATTATCAAGGTATTTCAGATGGAGGAGATACAGCGGAGGGTGTAGGAAAATGACCGCTAGCTCAAAGACATTCAATTCATTCTTTCTGGAAACATTATCTGCACTTAGTGGATTTCTTAAATCTAATACCTACAATGTTGTACTAAGATATCTGATCGTGTAGTTACAGCACATTAAAACTTTCATACTTGACATTTGGGATTTTGAGGGAAATGTCTTGGCGGCTGTCGGATAGATTGTCATGACATTACGTACAAGCATTCATGCTCCCCTCAGGATGAATCTTTGACGACTTTGATGATCCCCTGACTTCATCGAGCGCCGCCATCCGGGCAACATTTTGTATTTGCCCAAGACTTTGATCACAAACCAATCGGTCTCAGCTGCTTTGTGTTTAGCGCTAATTCGCGAGTGTTAGCATGCTAACACGCGAAAACCAACGCGCCGAATGTGGTGCACATTGCGCCTGTTAAACATCGCCATTGTGAGCATGTGTGCACGCAAACATTGGCATTGAGCTGTCGTCCCCTTAAGAATAAAAAGAAACGATCTACTGCAAGATCAAAGCCTTTCAATTCATTTTGATCTTTTCTTTTAGCGTTACGCAACGCTTAAATCTTACAACATAAATGTGGCTAAAATTATGAAAGGCAGAGTTTAAGCTCATATCTTATCTTCTTCTACTAAGCTGGATTCATTCCCGGCCTCCATGCCACCACACACACACCTCACTGAAAGACATTTTGAGAGTAGCTTGCAGAAGCACGGATAAAGTCACGCCGCCACATCACCGTATCCTGCTGGCAAAGCTTTTGTGGATCTCCACAGTAAATCCAGGGCTGTGCAGATGTATTCAAATGTCTCATTAAATGTTATAGTATACTCTATTATTCAGCTGTAACATTTAGGTTTATTGCTCAGATTATGACACCCTATCTATTCATCCCCTCATCATTTTTTTCGACGAAGAAAATAAATTCCCAGCCAACTATTTTAAGTTTTGTGGCGTCAAGATTCTCTTATGAATTCTGGGCACGTTTCCTACTTTCCAGTATGTGAAGCAGGAGAGAGAGTGGACGCAACCAATGTGGAACGTTTGGCAGACTCGCACAGGTGTGGAGAGATGTGCTAAAAGTGCAGCTTTTTATGGTCCGAGCTGATCCCACGGAGCCAACTCATGTAACAGAACCCAACCAGCGTTTATGCTTCTGTGGTTTGTGCCTTTTTCAGATTAGACAAATAAATAAGTACGTATGGAAGAATCTGCCAAAACAATGTGCTCTCGAACATGCTGCAAGCATTATATAGTCATGTAATGTACCATAAACGTCATAGCACGAGGCACTGATGGAGTGTGTTTGCTCTTGTGCGGGCTCACTGTGTTTTTGAATTGCGCTCCATATGTGAAGAAGCTGTCGACTGCTGCTTCAATTTCTCTTCCATCTGTCTTTGTCGTATGACTAACTCAAACATAATCTCCCATTCAATTTTCTTCCCCCCCCCTCCTCCTCTTACACCCTCAATACCCTCAGTCCAGCTCATTTTTAAAACATCCATTTCTACGGGACACAAATCCCCTCAAACAAACAGCTGCTTGCATAAACTTTACCCCTTTCTTTGCTTGTATACGATATTTAAATGGTAAAACAACAAGAGAGAAAAGAAAGAAAGACAGCTGAAGAAAGACAGAGGGGATGCAGAGGGAGGGAGACCGAGCACCAGTAAAGGGAGAAAGCGCGGAGTCATGCTGCAGGAATGCTGGAGGGGGGATTGCTGGCGTGACTGCCCCATTTTTCACAGCCATAATCAGAGCCAGCTGTCAGTGAGAGGGCCCATAAGATGAAGGGGGGAGGGGGGGGGGGGCGAGGGATAGGGAGGGAAAGAGTGGGAGAGCTGGGTTTTTGGAAGTAGTTAGAAGGCGAGAGGGGAGGGGGAAGGCAAAGGAATAAAAAAGGAGAAGTTGTTTGAGATTGCGTTTTTTGTGAAGGTAATTTATTTTCTTCTCCATGTGTCACCGGGTTTAAGAGTTGTGTAAAAGAAAATGCCCGTAAAGAATCGTTAGCGTTAGAAGAAAAAAAAAAAAGGTGCGTGTTGGTGTAAAGACGCCTCCATGCACGCATGATAACAGCTATAAGGAGGAGGAGTGGATCAGACTGTGGCCTTCGCTCGGCCCGGCTGCAGTCTGAGCCAGGTTGAAGGAAGATGGAGGGGGGCCGGGGTGGAGCTTCCTGCGTCCCTGCTGCTTCTGGGACGTCTGCAGTAAAGAATGACAAAGCAGAAGCTCTGCATTGAGTGTACAATCCCTTGTACACGGAGCAGGGATATAAAGAAGAAAGACTAAAAACCCACATAAAAAGTATTGTAATGATATTGTGACTTGCAATTTTCAGATTTTCCGAGCATTATCGCGGAGCAGGAACAGATGCATCTTTGACTTGGGATCAGAGTGCAGTGCAGTAGTTGTGCTTTGCACATCTGTGGCTGTGGTAACGCTGCTGCTACCGGCCATGCCAGTGCTTTTACAGTCCCAGAGCTCTGAACGTAAACTCCTGGTGTGTTTATGTTTAGTCTACATCTTCCTTCCACTATATGCGAGGATCTGTTATGTTTTGTTCCGCGACAAATGTGTCCATCCTCCCAGCGGCGGGTCAGATGCATGAACTTGTGGCACCCTCATTTGATGAATCATGAAAAGAGATGATGGAAAGGAGAAATCCTGATGACAACAATGTTGCAGTTTCCCTCCTGAAAGTCCCTCAGCAGGGAGAAAAGGAAATAAATCTGAAGTGAATTATTGCGCAGCCGTTTCCTGACATAGGTTAAGGTATTAGGGTTTTGTGGTGAGATATTTTTTATGACCTATCTCCCTTACTCGGTGTACTATGACACATACTTTATATGACTCTCGGGAGTTTGATGGCAAACTAGGCTCTTGTGGGAACGACTCTGCGTGTTGGTTTTTTGGTGATTCATGGCTGTTAAAGAGGTGACCTCCTCGAAGTTGGACTACCGACTCTTCACGTCAACCCCACGTGCCTCGGACACAGACGGTCCCCTCGAGACTTCTGAGAAATGCTGTCACCGCCTAATGAACTTTGCAGCCTCTGCACTGATGTCTTTTCTTTCCTAAGTGTGTTCAAATGCATGTCCTCGTCATACGGCTGAGCTGTGCCGCCATGGTTTCCTTGGAAAGCTGCTTCTCTTCCACGCTGAGGCCTCCTCTCCTGTTTTTAAAAATATCTCCCTCTTTTCTATTATTACAATGAGCTGTTACCGAAGCACAATAAAGGACGCGCCCAAGCCGAAAACGTAAGAGACGTGCACCTCGTTGTCTGACAAGCTATTTTAAGGCCTCTCACAGAACTCCCCTTTGTGCCCACTTCCTGTGCTCGGGTCTTGATGCAATGCCTGGTGATTGGAACACAACAGGATCAGAAATCAACATAGGGGCTGGAGGGGGGGGAAACAAAAGCCCATGACAGTTGGGCTTTTTTCAGTGGCCCCTCTCTACGCAGTGCGTCCTATTACTCTGTTCTGGAATATTACTTGTCTCAGTTTTTGTGCAACATGTAAGCTCATAACTGAAGCACTTTTTCAACATATCACATATTACAGTTACACACACACACACACACACACACAACGTCAGGAACACTCTCTGCTGAGTGCCTTGATGCCTCCCACAATACTCTACGACAAACGGGTTCATGAGTTTGGCCGTGGTACGTGAATCCGTTTAGAAGTTTTGCGCTTTTTTTTGTCATTAGCCACTCTCAGTGCCAAGTGAAAATGGCTGTTTTGTTTTTTTTAATAGGGACCGTCTCCCAGGCCCTTGTCATGTCAGCTAATATCGTCCTTTAATGCTACACCTTTCTAAACAAATTTAACAGCAGCAACAAAAAAACAAAACAAACAGGAGCCACAGTGAACGTAGGGTCACACTAAACATTTGTCCTGCAAGTTTTGGCTCCATCTCCAATTCACCTCTGTTGAAAGGGTGAGTGCACTCACGAGTGTTTCCTGTTTCGTGTGATTCACTGTTCAACTTTGACCGAGGGGATGTGCATGGTCGGCCAATGGAAACACTCATGTGTGCGCTGTCCTACTACAAACTGCAGTATCGCTCTACACGCTCATCTTGGAGCTGTTTCACCACCTTTTATACTTTTCTTTTGTGGCTTGTGAGTCTCTCCTCCATTTCCAATGTCATATACTGTATATATATATATATATATATATATATATATATTCATTAGCAGTAAACTCAAAAATCAAGACAGTTTGACAAACTTATTTTTCACTTTTGTGACGTGAATGCACCACAAGTTTTTGGTTGTGGAAAAGAGTGTAAACATACCTCATATTCAAACTTATTGTGTATTTATTTCCCAATATGTAATACATAGTTGCATACCAACCTTTTCTGTGTACAAGCTGTGCGTACATCCAGCTCAGCTCTCTCTCATTTCTCTGCCCGGGAGTTGTTTATCAGACGGGGAGCGAGTGGCCTGTAGCCTCTCTTGAGTTTCAGCCAAGTCCAAAGTGGAACGGGTTCAAACTCCGGACTTTTGACTCTTTCCAGTGTGTCGACTCATATGGCCCGACTGGTCCATTATCAGAACTAAAGGGGCACGATGACCCTCGGCAACCTTGATTTTGGGAAAGTGCAGCGTCTACTATGAGTCATTACTCCATCACCCACAGAACAAAAGGTTAGACCATGTCTGAGTTGGATGGTTTCTAAAAAACCCTCTCAGATGGTGAAGGGTCGTGTTGAACCAAAAGTTGTTTTGTAAAACTAGTGATGTAACGCAGACTGAAAAAAAATGGGACTTTTTTTTTTTTTTTTTGGGGCTGGAAATGCAGCCGTAGTTTTCGACTCTTTTAGTGCCCCTCTCGTGTGTTTCCTTTAACTGAGTCTTTTTTCTTTCTCTTTCAGTCAGACACACAAAGACAAGTCACTGAGCCTGCGTGAACAGTGTGTCGAGATTAAGAGTGTCCGCTCTTATCATTTGATTGAGGCTGAAGATGACTTTCCCTCCGCGTCTGCACAGCCGAACTTCTTCTTGGGTACTTTCCAGGGCACTTTCTCCTGTTTGGCAATCTGTTGCCTTGTTTACCGAGCTGCTGAAACACTGGCGACACCACAGGCGGTGACTCACACTGTGAACCCGGCAGTCGCTAGTTCAGGGTTGAGTTTACAAACAATGTTTCTCTGGCCACTCTCGTCGTTCTCGTGTGCTTTTTGAGATCTGGCTTCGAAAAGATGACTTTGTCTGTCTGTGAATCACGTTGGTAAATCTCCTCCGGCTATATTCGTTCACGTGTGAGCTGGCACGATCACACATTTCAAAAGTCTTGTTGAGTTTAATTACAAAATGAGAGATCCACTCTCATAATATAGCAGCAGTGCTGTCAGAATGAATAATATTAATGCACGTTATGAGGTTACGAGTCACTGCTTTTTCTGTTGATATTCTCATCAGCGTTTTAGAAATATTGACTGATCTGATCAAATTCGAGTAGCAAAATATTTCTCCCAAATGCCTTGGTCCTACAGTCAAGGTTACCAGAGGTCACTGCGGGACCTTTTCTTATCTGTACTCCTCGGGTTATGACTAACTGTGGCTGTAGGTTAGAGACGATCACCTGCACACTGCCTGGTTTATATTCTCACACAGTTAAAGCCGTTTGTTTAAATGTCAAGAAGCACTCTTTAGCCCAGCATCATGGGACAACATTAAATAGGGGTCGACGATGATTAAAAAAAAAGGGGAATGAAGGCACATGTCAGCTTCCTGTGAACATAACACATGCAGCCCTCGTGCCACAGCCGCACAGCTCGCTGCAGGAACCTATGTCACTTCCTTTCTTATCTTATTGATGTGGAAAGAGGAAGCCCCCTTACTTTCCCCAGACCTACTTATCACAGCACCTCAAGAACTAGGTTAATGTTGTTTCAGAGCTGAAATAATCCGAATTTTCGACCGCTGCGCAAATCTTTAAAATCAACTCTTTTTTTTTTTGAACGTTTTATTTCCTGGCACATACTGTGTTTTTAGGCGTGCTGCGGTGTTTTGGTGACATATCGAACAGGATGCTGGAGGTTGTTCTCTGTGTCTCCGCCACCCACCTAAGCCTTGTACTGTATGAGTAAAAGTTGTGCTGCGGACTGTATGGAACATGCAGAGGAGGCGAGCAGCGCTCCATTCTTTGATGCCTCTGTGTACATATGAAGGCATGAAGCATCCATCCGCTCAGCCGCTTAACCCATTCATGCCCACACAAGAATAAGTTAGTAGCATGAAGGAGCAAGAACAACAACAGCAGCCTCCTCCATTCGGAAAATCCCCCCCCCCCCCCGTTGTTGCCTTTCATTTACTTGAGCACTTCGATGTGCTTCATTGTCATTTCCGTGAGGTTCATGGATCATCAATCGGGCGAAAGATATTGTTATTTAGGTCAGAGAGTTTGTTGTTCTGCAAAATGTCACAGCAGTGTGCGGACCTTGTGTTTCCGAAGATACAGACAATGTCCCAACTAAACAACACAGAGGCAGGAAAGATCTTAATCAGGTTCTCCATGCGAACAAATCCAGCGAGCATGATTTGGTGATCTACGGGGAAAACGACATCTAGGTTAAAAGCGAGCTGACTTTCGAGAGAAGGTTTCGAGTTTTAAAGTTGATTTAAGAGCATTTGAGTTACGATACACGTTGAATATCGTAACCTCATCGCCAGACAAGAATGTTGTTATCGGACAATAACGATGGATTATTTTCAATGACAGCATTTATTTTACATGTTTTACATTGAATCTAAACAGTGTTTACATTTCTCGCTCTCTACAATATCTGTAAATGCCAACTATGGTATGGTACAGTTTAGGGAAAGTTTAAACAAATCCGATGTCTATAGACAAGGCATGGTTAGGGTTAAACTACTAAAGCACTTGCTTAAAGAGTAACTTCACACCGGGCTGAAAGCCAGTGTTTCACTGCCCTCTCTGGTTGTAAGATTTACGTTTGTTTCACTTCTCAAGTTTGCTTTAAAGCACCTGTAGCTACGCCCAGCAGTGATGTCACAGGGTCCTGAAGTGCACCGGCACATCACTGCAGCAACAGCTGGACGTCATCAAAAAGAAGATTGTAATTAAAACGTTATTTGCCGGTGTGTGACGAGATGTGAACTACACACCCATCCACCACCCACATGGCTCCTCTGACCCCGACTTTTCCCTCGCGACACAGAGGGCATATATATACTAGTTCCTGCCTTCATGCTAAGAATCTTCCAATAATAATGCAGTTCCTTGGAAGACTGGGCTGTTTGAAGTGAAGTCAAAGAAACGATGTTGAAACATGTGTTTGTATGTGACCTTGACCCAGGAAAACTTTTTTTTCTTTTTTAACCAAATTTAGCCCAGTTTCTACCCAGAAGCCTGAAATCACCACATCACTTCCTACTTTATTCAGACATTCTGTGTGTAATAAAAAAGGATATGATCACAGCTGAAGTTCTCACCATTTTACCTTTTCTACTCCAACCCAAGCCTTTATTCAGCATCTGTCACTTGGCCTCTGTGTTTGTCTAGGGAGGGCCAGGCTAAGTGGGTTTAAATAGTTCTGCATTACTTCCTCTGGGAACCTGTTAATGGCATGAACAGTCCCTGAAAAACAACTGATGGATTGCAACGCATCTAAAGCTCACTTCTCCTCAGATCTGTGTTAGAAACTATTTGAAGAATTAGAGAAATGGAATGAGCTAATCTAATCTTCGACATGTTTCAGAGGATCCTTTATTCGGTTTGGTGGCTTGTTTATTTCTATTACTAGGAATGTACCGTCACACAGCGTGGAGGGGATTGTGTAACACGGTCTCGGAGAAGTTTGCGTCTTACTAAAATGCAAATCCTATAAAAATAATGTCCTCAAATTATAGCAACAAGCCCAAATAATTTCCTGTAGTGCTGCTTAAACTCTGCTATTTCTGCTTGGCCCTGTTTATTTTTGGGTGGAGGGCCCGGGAGGACGGGGACTGTGGACACATAATCCTCCCAGAAAAGTGATTTATTTATGAATTCCACTGCAGAACCTCCCCTCCTGAGAGCCGGCCAGCCTGCCAGAAGTCATTGGCTGATGTTTACAGGACTGGATTGGCTAATTCCCATGGTGCAGTGTGCCTGCAGTGCTATCTTATTTATACAAGGCCTGATATGGGAGAACAGAGGGGTTTATTTTGGGATATTCCCCATAGATGGATCCGATTTCTCCAACTGGAGCGGTTTCCTCCATACGTGCTGCACTTCAGGTTCTGCCGGCGGGCTGCACGCCTATGGACACAGCTCGCCACTCGCTTAAATTTAAAAGGGCTGAATTGGCTCAGCAAAGGAAACCATATCACAACATCTCAAGCTAGACTCGTGACAATGGACTGAGTTTAGAGACTACACAGGAAGTTGAATATTAGTCTCATAAAAAGTGCATTGTTTCGCTTGTCAAAGCAGATTTCTTGAAAAAGAAAAATCCCTACGTGGAGTTAATCTATCACTACATTAAAACAAAGATCTTGGTCTGTCAAGCAATAACTTACAATCCTTTGCTGTATAAAGAATTATGATATCGTTTTGCTAAGTAGCTTACATTCCTTTAAACAGCGGGTTGTTTAACGCTGCCAAAGAGTCATTTCTGAACCAGCATCAAACTGAAACAGCATTTTTATCTGGTGTGAGTGGATTTAATGATGTGATTGTGGTGATTAAAAAAAAACATATATTTATATATATGTTTTTCTTACCTCAACGTATAAATTAATCACGGTCAGAATTCTTGACTCACGCTTGCCTTTTTCAACAACAATCACCTCCAGACTTAGATATGCAGAAGCTTTGAGTGTTCAAATATTTCTCTCATGCTCTCAACAAGTGCTCCATGAGTCACATTTGGAAGGGATGACGCTGAATTTGAAGCACGGCTCTCGCGGGTCTGTAAATGTTTTAATTATGAAGCACAAACACATGGAGACACACCGCCATAACAGACAATATTTGCTATGTTAAAGCAACATCTGCCTTTTACAAGTCTTACAAAGACTCGCTGACCTACTACGCCTGCGATGGCAGAAAAACACCTTCCTGTTTATTTCTTTTTCTGTCTTCATCTGCCTCTCTTTTCTTTCCCAGCCCCCTGCTGCTCCCCTCTCACATCCGTCAGTGATTTAATGATTATATAAAGGGATGAGGGCATTATGGGAAGGAGTGCTGGACGCTGACACCATGGCTCAGATGTTTTTCCTCGCTGCTGAGGTGCGTTCGTCGTCTTTATCCTTCTGAAAGCCGCACAGGGCTGCTGGTGGAGCAGGTCTCCAGGACCAAGTTAGGCAAAGGAAAGTCCCTCTGCTCCTGATACCCTTAACGCCAATGAAGTGACGGCAGTAGTAGAAAATAACTAAGTACATTTATTCAAGTACTTGTACTTTACTTGAGTATTTCCATTTTCAGCTACTTCTACTGCACAGATATTGTACTTTTTTTTACTCAACTTCATTTTTTATTTACTACTTTTATTTAGCTACTTTGCAGATTCATAATTCATAATAATAAACAAATAAATGTATTATAAAAGGATAAGATAAGATACGACATTTTTGTTCCCTATTTAATTACATTTTTGATTTAAAGTTATTCAAATTAGCCCCACCTTCACCGACTTCAACAGTACCGTTGTGTGCACGTTAATGCATCAATAATTATAACACAATATTGTAACACATTCTTCTGAAATGAGCTGTACTGCATGATGAGTAGTTCTGACATCTACTCTAGTTCTACTTTTGGTACTTTAAGTATAGTTTGATGCTTATACTTTTGCACCTTTACTGTACAAATTAAGTTTCGAATGCAGGACTTTAATGAAGGTGAGCTTGTATAACGTTACTTAACCACTGTGCAGCTCTGGATAGACGCTAGTGATGAAGCAGTTTGACGTTCTGCGGCAATAAATCTGAAAAAAAAAAAACAAAAAAAAAAAAACAGGGCAAGCTTCCTCGTGCACTTTCTTTTGATGTCATTGCTGTTGGGTATTTTTCCACTCGCAGTGAAGGTCATATCTAGTTTCAGGTGCGCATGCAAACCGCACACGTGCACCTACAGTGTGTCATGACATGAAGAGATGAGTTATATCTTTGTGTTGTTCTGCAATCGTGTGCAAACCAAAATAGTCAGTTAGAGGTTTACTTTGTTTTCCCCTCAGAAAAACATCTGTAATGGACAACAGACTTTCTAATCAGCTCGCAGAGAGGAAGCCAATTGGAACGAAAACATGACTAGACTCCCACCAAGCTGTGACCACTGTCCCAGGGGCACGACTGTAGGAAACCCAAACACTGTGATCATAGTCTTGTAATCATTTCTTAGCTGTGTGTGCTGCGCTGTGCTGTGGGATTAGCGTGTCTTGAGAACTCAGGAATTGAATATCTTCTTGAACAAGGATGGATGGAAACAGCATGAATTTCACTGTGATGCCTTTTTGACTTCAGCGACGGATGCAGTGGCAATTTTTGCACAATTTTCCTTTTGCACAAAAGTGCTGCAATCTCTGACTCTCAGTCCGCAAGTCTAAGGAGAAAGGAATTGGAGCAAAACTTACGTAGTTCATTGACACGTTAAGCTTGACCGAGCATGGTTAATGCATTACGTGCTGGATACTTTTGTACTACTGCACCACTTTACTAATGTGTAGACAGGTCCAGTTAGGGACTGCAACGGGGCTCATACATTATGATTTCAAGTTTGCCATTTTGGGATATACAATACGCTCTGTGTGGCAGTTAGATGAGAAGACTGATAGGCTACCACTCTCATACCTGTCTTTTAAATGTAAGGCCAGCTGCTGGGTACCTTAGCTAAGCATACAGACTGGAAACGGGGGGAACAGCTAGCCTGTCCGCCTCTGAAGTCTCCAAAGATCACAAATTAACATGCAAACTGAAACTCAAGTGTGAAAACAGCAAGTTTCTGGCAGGAGGCAGATTTCTTTGACTTCTTTTTACCATCAGACAGAGCCAGGTTAGCTGGTTCCCAAGTTGTATGCTAAGCTACGCTAATCACATTCTGCCTCCAGCTACAGACATGATGGTGTGGTGTTGATCTTCTCACCTAACTTTTGTCAAGAAAGTAAATTTTTTGGTTAATATTGTATTGCTTAGAGCAGCGGTCCCCAACCCCCGGGCCGCGGACCAGTACTGGGCCGTGGATCATTTGGTACCGGGCTGCACAGAGAGAATAAAACGTTATTTTTTTTGTATTGATAATATTTATTGTAAACATTTTTATGCATTATATTATATATATTACAATGTAATAATAATATAAATAAAGTGCATAATATAAAATGGAATAATTACATTTACATTATATATATGTAATAATTAAATTATATGTTATACTTTATTGTGTGTTTTGTTATGCCTGCCTTGCCGGTCCCTAGAAAAATTGTCTTGCATGAAACCAGTCCGTGGTGCAAAAAGGTCGGGTACCGCTGGATTAGAGCATTTAAACAACACTGTTGACATCTGTTTTTGGTGAATTTCCCAGGCAGGAACTCATTTTTCCCATTATTCCAACACCTCATGAATGCAGCACAAATGCCCCTATCTCACAATTTCAACAAAAGTGAAAAATGAGCGCATGTATCCACCCTGTAATTTGGATCCGCTCCAGAATGCAATGGGTTGTACCTGGGCCCGTGCTACACCCTTCCACCAAGGTTCATGAAACGTATTTCTTCTGTAATCCTGCTGACAGACAAACAAACCGAGCAGAAAACATAACCTCCTCGGTGGAGGTAATAATTACTTTTTCGATGTAGACTAGGGTAAACATCAACTCTATAGTGGATTTAGAAAGTCAATGTACGTGTTGAAGTTAGGGTTCGGCGTTTCTATGCATTGTTGCGTGATACAAACTGCCATCTTGGAGCAGGGAAGCCTTGTTTCGCTTCTCCTTTCGACCAATGGAAATGGAAACCAGCTGTCCACATTGTTCGGTCGCAGGTAAACCAGTAAAAATAGACTCTCCATGTGCACACAGAGTCCAGTGGAGGGAGGGAGGGGATCAAGGAGTAAAGTGAAATACTTCATGCTTGAATTTTGTATTCGGCAAATCAAACGTCTAAGCGAGGTTGACTTTTCATGTCTGCACCTTGAACACCCAGCGTATACAAGGAGGTGCTTGAGGGGGAACTTCTAAATCAACTGCATCTTGGCCTTTTTATTTGGAGACTGTGTTTGTGCCGGCAATAATTTATTCCATTTTAGCACTGTTTGTTTCTTTCAAACAGCTTCCTTGCGAGAAACTGGTGATTCACTCGTTAGATTTGCATGTTTAAGTGTCCAGCACTGTTGTGTAAGTCCATGCCTGATGTCATGGGAGTGGATGTTGTGCAGTTCTCTTCTTGTTTATGCCATAATCACAGAGCTGACCAGATAAAGCTGCATGCTGCTCAGGCTGTTGTGTCCTGCTGTGGTGTTTGAAGTGGTACAGATGGAGGATGTTTGTGTCATGTTTTGTGTGAAAACCTCTACAGTATGTCTTCATAGTAGAGCTTTTAAATGTCTACTGTCTCTCTCTCTCTCTCTCTCTCTCTCTCTCTTGTCTCCTTCCTTTCTTTCTTTCTTTCTTCACACCTCTTCTTTATAGTTTATAGACAAAACGCGACATTAAGTGGTTCTCGATTTTCCAACCCTAAAAATGTCAAAGACACCCACGTACTTCTTGCAGCCGTCAAGAACTGGGTTCTGAGAAAAGTTTCAAAAAGCACTTCCTCATTTGTCTTCTCTTTTCTTTGCAAAAATGGCAATAATTCAACACAGGCTTGAGTCGCTCATATGACGCGCCAAACTGTCAAGTGCTGAGTGACTCAGATCAGCATAATGTCTCCATCCTACACGTCTGCAGAGGTTGTTTTTGTGCTAAAGGAGTTCAATGAAAAACGGTATAAACACTCGAGCACATGTTTTATCTTCTTATGACTTGGACTCATAAAGTCAAAGTAAACGTTAGATTTTCATGAATGACCAATACGTCCCATTTGGAGATAATCAACTTTCTTTTCCTTTTTTTTTTTTTTTCAGGCCTCTTTCGGGAAAAGCAGCTGGTGATTCATTATTTTCAAACACCGCTCTCTCTCTCTCTCTCTCTCTCTCTCTC
>CALSCE010009754.1:650182-700595 GCA_943593645.1 Bovichtus variegatus | reverse complement strand
CTCTGTCTCTCTCTCTCTCTCTCTGTCTCTCTCTCTCTCTCTCTCTCTCTCTCTCTCACTCACTCCCAGCACGAAAATATATGACACATACTTGTGCTTCTCCAACTTGGTTTCTGGTCTTACTTTGGTTGTGGAAAGCAGATTCATCAAGACAGGCAGGCTCCGTGATCTTCTCCGTCAAGCCCCTCTCCTCTCTTGCTCACTAACCCCAAACTCCTGTCAATGGTTTCCAGCTGGCCTTGGAGTGGCGCTTCTCCTGGGAGAGGAGGAGCGCTCAGCTGGCTCCAGGCTCTGACTTGCACACCATCCAAGAACACCCCCCCCCCCCCCCCCCCCCCCCCCCCCCCCCTTTATTTGTTTAATTTGTGGAAAAACCCATAAACATTTGTGTATGATTTGTGGAAAGCGGCTGATGGGGAGTGTGCAAGCAGGAGGGCTGTGTTTGTATTTGTAGTCCAAACCTCACATGCTGATTACGTCCAATGTCTTCAGTGATACTGTGAGGTTATGAGTTAAAAAGGCAGGGACATTAGCTGTTAGCTTAGCTAGCATGGAGCGGTTTGGTGACACGCCTGGGAATCTGCTGAGAGGGTTCATTTTAAGTGGGTTGAGGGGGGGGGGGGTTATGTACTTAAGAAGACTCATTTTTATGTCTTTCATGTTATCTTGATGAGTGCAGCACTTTGGTCTGGTGGTGAGGAACTTCTAAATATAGCTGAGAGCGGTTCAATAGCAGGGCACTGCTTGCGTCACCTTGGGTAAATATTTCTCTTTTTGGCAACAGTCGTGGGCTCTAAACCTCGCTTTTTTTTTCCTGAATATTCAGCAGAAAAATCGAAGGCTCAAACTGAGCTTCGGTCACGGCGGCATGTGGGCTGGATTTGGGAATTAGTCATTTAAAGGGTCAGAGTAGATAAACCCAGAGCACGTGAAGGTTTAATAAAAAGCAGGGTCAAAGCAAATGTTTAAAGAGGACACATGGACATAAAAGTTACAGGAACACAAAGACACACAGACTCGGTCACACACAGCTTCAGTACTCCGTTCTGTCTGCGTGCTAGCTTTTGCAAGACGCCGTGTTTACCCAGCAGAAGTGACGGTGATGACAGTCTGTTGTCATCGAGGTCAGAGGTCAAATGGGGACGGGGAGTGAGACAGCGGGCTGCTGACGGAGGGACCTGGTGCTTTGCCACTCCTCATGTCTGGTCGGAAGACTGAGTGTGTTTGGATTGGCTTGAGGAGTTTCTGTGTGTGTGCGTGCGTGCGCCTATGAGTGTGCATGCTCGTTTGCAGCGAGCCAACACACTGCTGGGAAATGTGTGTGTGTGTGTGTGTGTGTGTTATGACTGTACAGGGTGACATTGTGCACACTCACAGATCTGCAACATCAGCATTCATGCCTGCGTGTTTGGTCTATTGCCAGTTTCTTTAATTTTGTTACAGTGATACTAAACTTACGGCCCGTATCTAATTCACTATGAAAATAAATTGATTCATAGAGGGATGTTTTTTGTACTTTTAATGTAAATGAGAGAGAGAGAGAGAGAGAGAGAATAAGTTTAGTTAATAAGTCAATTAATAAAAAAAGAAAAGAAGAAAGAAATACAGAGAAAGTTGTGTTATGGGGCATTTAATGTGTATTCATTTCATCTATTAAATCTTATTAATGTGTGTTTATTAACTGGCCTCCTGTCATTTTGCAGAAGTGACCCTACTTATGACAAACCTCACCCAGTTTATATGCAGACCATGCTGTACCGGTGTGTGTCAGAAAACGTCTTTCTTCTTTTTCCCTTACAAAAGAAATCAGGAAGTGTTGTTGATAAGTTATTTCACCGTGCTTTTTAATTCTTTCTTTTTTTCTCCATAAACTGAACCTTGACACATCTCTGATTTTGCTGAGAACGCACGCTCTGGATTCACACTTGCAGAAACATCAGAGCTTTGTATTTACAAGGTGGTGTGACGCTGTTAAACTACAGCAGGTGTCTCAACCTGACCAACCTGATGCCAAAGCCTTGTGCATACATTATATTTCCCTTTTGCTTGATATGCTACAATGAGTTGAAAAACCTTGAAATGTGGTTTCATATCTTCAGTATGTCTCTATAACATTACACATTCGCATGCCTGCCTGCCTGCCTGCCTGCCTGCCTCCCTGCCTGCCTGCCTGCCTTCCTGCCTCCCTGCATTTCATGTGCCTGTGTGTGGTTTTGTCCGATCTGATTGACAGTTGTGACTGGCGCATTGTGTTTACTTTACTTCTTGTGTTACTTTTATGATAAAACCACTGACATGTTGATCTGTGGCGTGGAGAGTAACAGCCAAGGAGACAGCAAACACCCTTAATGTCATCGACAGAGCAATATCTAGCCCAAGTTAACAAACATTAGCTAACATTACACACCATGAGCTGCTGCTTCAAACCAGACCAAGTAACGCTGCAGCACCTCGTGAGTTTGCTGGACGTTTACTTCCTTCAGAAGTTACATGCAGTCGTCTAGCTTTAACACAAACCTTTAGACAGACGTTTGTTCTCAACTTTTGTCGCACAGAAGACTGATCTTAAAAGAAATTGAATGAAGCCCAGCCGATACTTCAAAGGAGGACAAGTAATACTCCTTGCATGCAGAGGTCACCCTGGAAAGTGAATCAAAAGGCATGTATGGATATAATAAAACAAGGAGCAGCAGCACTGCTCTGAGTTCTGCTTCCTTCTTTTGGATTTCTGTAAAGTAAAAACCTTTTAAATGATCTTCGCCTGTAGACAATTCTATTCAAGGGCGGTGGATTGTGGTGCCGTAATTCTTTGCACAGTTTAGGGTAGAGGGTAATTCTTTTGACTTTTTTTATTTGTATTTAATCATATTTAATCACATTTAAGATAATTATACTTTCTTTATTATTTCAGGCTCCTTGGGTCGCTCAATTATTATTATTTTTTTTTACATTATTCCTGCTGGTGTCTGGAAATGTGCTCAGCTCATTTTCCTCCTCCCATCTGAGGCCGTTGGCGGCCTTTCAGCACACCAAATCCTCAGGCTTGAGGAAATCACTTGAACTAATCCATCAGTGAAGATTAAAGGAGTAGTTTGACATTTTGAGAAACAGGCTCATTCGCTTTGTTGCTGAGAGTTTGATTAGAACATTGTTTTTTACCAGCATCATGTCTTTACAGTAAATATGTAGCAGCCGGTTATCTTAGCTTAGCTTAACATAAAGATGGGGAAAAGGAGGAAACAGCTGGCCTGGCTCCGTCCAAAAGTGAGAAAATCGGCCTGCCAGCATCTTTAAAGTTCACTACATGTTATATATTGGTAAATTGGCTGAGACTCCAGTAAGTTACTGGTCCCAGTCAAAAAGCCTAAATATTCCTCACCTGCCATTGAAAAGAACCAATTAAAGTCTCCTGTAATAAATAATCTCCCTACAATCTTTATTTCCTCATTTATATCTCCTTTTTGGAGCAAATGTAAACTTCATGTAAAAGGTAAATGAGCTGTGACGTTAAATGACACCAGCTGAGAGAGAGCTTTGTGCACAGATTGTCTCTGTGTGACAGGAGTTCTGTCTCGGACATCAGACAGGTGTCTGACCGGTTGCTCGGGTCGGCTAACTCCGAGCCTCGGGCCTGGCTCTGGTGCCGTAACGCTGGAGGTCAGAGGTTAATGGAGCAGAGTGGCGCCGGCCAGTCATCCCCCAGGATACTGGGTGGATTTGGTAAACAGTGAAGCTGTCACTGCAGATTAATACTGAGAGGAGGTAGAACAGGGCCGAGCACACAGGGGGCTAATGGCTCCCAACTCAGCCATGAAAGTGCCTGTCTTCCCCATTCTCCTCTCTCCCTCATCCCCGCAGATAAGCCCCGCAGGCTTAGAGAGGGAGGGGAGGAAGGGGGAGCAGGGAAGGAGGAGAGGGAAGCAAAAGGTAGAAAAAGGAGTTAACTCAGAAAAGAGGAGCTAACAAGAGGGCAATAATCACAAGTGCACTTGAGCATTTGAAACTCGAAAGAGTAAAGAGAAAAGAGGGGGACATCTAAAAGCTATTGGACCTTTTAAGGCACTGAGAAGTTTTTGTCTCTTCCTATTGTGTGGATGTCGATCTCAGCCTCGAGGTCATTCACTGGTTACAGCTTTAAGAGTACAACCCCAACTGCCAGCTCCCCTCTGTGGGGGATCTTTGGGGACTTTTTCTTTTCTTTTTTAAATATGAAGCGTACGCAAGACTTGACGCTGCGGTGTATCTGTCATTGCATCTTAGATACGAGGGGGCGTCTCCCACCACTTCGTACGCAGCTTGTGTCAACGCAGGATATTGTATGTCATGTCACTGTGGTGCTATAGTTTGTGGCTAAACTCTGGCCACAACTCATGTGACACAGAGAGAGAAATAGAAAGATATGAATCCATGTAAGGGGTCTTATCTTAAAAGATAGTCTTTAGTTACATCATGTACTAATAATGGCTGTGAGGGTTTTTTTTTTTTTTTTTGTTCAGAGAGTTGTGTTTTTCCATTACGTCATATGTGATTTTTGTGGAGATTTTAATCCTTTTTTTTGTTTTTGTTTTCATCATTGATGTTGTTATTTATTTATTTATTTGCGAATAAAATTGTAGTTTTTGTGTCATTTAGGTCATAACATGCCATCACATAAACAGAATAACAACTGGATACATTTCTTTCTGCTTTAGCTTCACAAAAAAAAGCTTTGGTAACTTGGCAACCCTGTTTCCTACAACATCTACTTATACATTACACATTTGATTTGCTGAACACATTTTGGTTCCAGAAAATGTTATTTGCTATACCTACAGTAAGCTATAGGGATGGTTGAGCGTACATTACAAACATTACATCTCAAGACTCTGCTCATCCCATCCTGCGTCCCGAGTCTTTAAAGGTTTATATTACTGAAATGCATATTTAAGATTAGTGTGTTTTAATGAGATGCAGAACAACTCATTGTAGCATGTCATTTTTCAAAGTCAACATTGACTTTTTTAATATTTAACCAAAACCGCAATCATTCCCTAACCTGTACTAATTAAGATTTTTAGATCAAATGACGACGTGTAATGTTACGTTATGTAACGTCATCTGCAGTGATGAATTTGGAGAATAATCATTCGACTCTGAAGTTCAAAAAAACAGAACAGTAAATATTGGACTTTGTCCGGTGGCCAGAAACACGACTGTTGCTCCGTGTCTGCTGCTTGTGTAAATAGGCAACTATTTGGTAACATGTCCGTGATAACAGCTTTAAGTCAATGTTGTGTTTTTTCTGCTACTGCCAAAATCAATCAATACACATTTAGACAAGTGCTTTTAGTTGGTGGGCTAAACATAATCATGAAAATGTTTGCCACATGTTTAAGTTTCCACGAGCGGATATTTTAGGGAAAATGAATGAAAAAAGACAAGTGAATGCTTTGCAGCTGAGTTGAATGTGAACACTTCCAACCTGCAAAAACGTTTTTGTTACTGCGTATTAGTTGCTCATGCACATAGTCTTCAGGAGGCAAAGGTTGGGCTGCTGCATGGGAGAACAGTAGTCATGCATATATATTTTACAATTTCATCAAAACAGTATGAACACAGTCAACTTTTTTTGTACCTTTATAATTTTTTTTTGTGTGCATTTTTTTTTTTTTTTATACCTGAATCGCTGTTAATTTGTGATCCTTGTGTGTGTGTGTGTGTGTGTGTGTGTGTGTGTGGCCTGAAATAACTCTACTTTACTGTACACAGTCCCACTCATTCCTCCAATTACCCCTGATGCTCCCTCCCAGCTATGTTGTCAGTTGGCCTGCGGGGGGGGGGTTTGGTGACGGGGGTTTTGGTGACGGGGGTTTGGGTCCAGAGCAGCGGAGGGGGGTTTTGTCTGAGCATATTCCTCGCAGTGCTCCATTGTACAGTCCTCACAATGGGGCCGAGCCTTTGATCTTAGATGGGTGCACCTCTCCTCTCTCTCTCTCTCTCTCTCTCTCTCCCATCCCTCTTCCTCCTCCTCCTCCTCCTCTTCTCTGCTCTCTTACTTTCACTTTTTCTCCAGTATTAGCCTTCACCCTCCACGTACCGCCAAGAGGGCTGAGAGGAGAAAAAGGAAATGAAACACTGATTGAAATGAATGAAAATGTAATGAAGTGAAGAGAGGGCTTGAGGATGGAAAACAAAGCAAGGAGGGGAAACAGAAATCAGTTGTTGTATCCCTCTTGTTGGTCCTTATTAAAAGGCCCGGGGGGGGGGGGGGGGGTACTGAGATGGCCCTTTGACAGATTGTTTGTGGTATATTGTTCTTCCCCTCATCTCTCCGCTGACACTGAGCAGGTGCTGCCAGGGTGAGACTCGAGCCGGGGGGAAATGGAGGCTCAGGGATGGGAGTTTGGCGGGGGGGGCAAGCAGGACAGTAGGAGCCCTATACATTCCCCGATCAAGTCTGTCAGGGCAATATTTTCTAAACGTTGTGACTGCACTGTTAATTCTGCTGCATCAATTCAAGCAGGCTCCCCTACCGGCTTCAGCCATCGCAGTGCCCCATCATGTCCTCTGTGCTTGGCTTTGGAAAACAGAGCGCTTAGCCCCCCCCCCTCCTCCTCAACCCTCCATCCAATAGCCCAATGCTCCAGTGGGCGTCTATAGATTCCTGGATCCGCACAGCGTTGCATTGTCTCCCTTCCCTGGCCCTCTGCCAAGAACCGAGCCAGCTTTGGAAAAGTTGTACTTCACCAGAGCCTAATCTTTTCTTTGCCTGGCTTCTTTTCTTGCTCCCCTCCCTCCTCCATTCTTTCTTTTCTTCTCCCTGCTCGGCTATGTTCTTTATGCCAGAGAGCCTGCGAGTATTTACCGATGCACTGGCATTGAGGGTCGATTGTGTTCGAGACTGGATGGAGTGCAAAAGGCGGAGTGGAGGGGTGGTGCTGAGGCTGCTGAATAAACAAGGCCGTGCCTATTGTACAGTAGAGATCTGAGATATGGTCAATACTTTGTAGTAAAGTAAGGTGAAGGTCGGTTTGCCCAAATTACTAAAAGACTAACTGTGTAATTCACCCCTCATGGTATCTAGTCATGCAGATAGTTTTGCTTTTATTTTCCCAGCTTCTGAGATATGCATCTCTAACATTTCTGTCACCAGCCCAACTTCCAAAGCCAAATCTCATTCCAGGATTCATATCCCTGCTACTCGGGGTATTCCACAGACGTCACTGTTCTCATTGGAACTGTTCTACCGAAGAAATGCTCCCCATGACACCCGTTAACCACAAAGTGTTCTGTTTATTCAGTGTGTGGGATGTGAGTGGAGTGTAAGTATACTTGAAACTAACTCACGGACATGTTGTCCAAGACAGAAAGTGTCTATATCTGTTCTGAATAGCATCACTTGAAGTGGAGCTCATCGTGGCTGCCTCCAAAAAAAACATATTTTGCCTTTTGTGCATCGTCGTAGCCTGAAACGCAACGAACCACACAGATGGGGATTTTGTCGCGGATTGTGCTTTTGGACGTATCACAAATATGTTCGTAATCAAAGTCAAGACAAACACAGGACTTCCCCCAGGAGACGTGTGTTCGAGTCACGTGTGAAACCAAAAGTCAACGTTGACCTATTTTAATTTCCATCGGTATTTAAAGTCTCAAACCATGACCTTTTCTCTAAACCTAAGAACCACTTGTTTGTGTTGCCTAAACACAAACAAGTGGTTTTGTTGCGTTTTTGTTTTTCACTTTTGTTTCAATCTAAAACATTAACCACGCGTTTAAAACTGCGACCGTCATCCCCGAGGAATATGTTTCCCTCGAAAAAAGAAACCAGAATGCAAAGCCCATTGGAATTATGACTTATGAAGGAGTAAACAGTGAGCCCATGGGACGGGTCAGGCGGCGGTTCACCTTGCATGTGCTCTTGTGTATAGTTGTCGGTGAAGCTGGAGAGAGATCCTGCAGACGCTCTCCCCTCCACACACCCGGCCACTCGCCTGCTGTGACGTGGCTGTGCTTGTCGAGAATGTGGGTCTCAGATTGAAAAAAAATTGTCAACCACAGCCTCGCCAATTCTGATACGGGAGAGAGGTGTGTGTGTGTGTGTGTGTGTGTGTTTCTTTAAATGCCATTTTTGCAGTCCTTTTAGCAGCACAAATCAAAGCCCATGCATTGTACTGCACTGAAAACAGATATTGTACATACCCATCAGCATGGCTGAAGTTGTTTTCTTTTCTAATTTTGGTAACCTGCTCCTTTAAAAATGTATCTCCCTCACTCACTATTTCAGTAACTCATTAACGTGCTCTACTTTTTTCCCTCTCTCTCCCTCTCTCTCTCTCTCTCTCTGAGACATGATAAGACCTGTATTTCCTGAGGGCGGCTCAGAGGAGTCAGCCTAACTTCTCTCGTCTAGCCCTGCACTCCTCCACCCTGAAGTAGCCCCCCCCCCCCCCCCCAGCTCACTCAGTGTCGCCTGTCCCAGCAGCACCCACACCCTTCAGGGCTTGCACGGGCGGGCAGGGGGGAGCATCCTATCCCAACAGCACTCTACATCCCAGACGTAAACACAGGTGACAAATGGGCCACAATATCAGGTATCAGGTCTCGGCGTGGAAGATTTATAAGGTAACAAGACAATGGGAGGCTGACACAAAAAGCCCCTATCTACCATCACCCTCTGCAGCTAAACCCACTGTGGTTTCAGCGGCCGTGAAGAAAATGATTTCCCCTTTAATCCTCTCAGTATTCCCATCCATGCAGCACAGATTAGCTGCTCTCGCACAGCTGAATCAGATGCTCGTGGCTCACCAAAAGGACATGTTTCGCTGCGCTGAAGGCAGAGGAGTCAGACACAAGAGGAGGAGAAGAGAAATAAATGAAGCCCCCGCTCATTTAAAGAGACGTTCGAGGGTCAGGCAGAGCTCGGGATGGAGGAGGCAGTTGCCCGTGTCATCCCGTTTTTACAATCAGCAGCTGTGTGCGTCTTAGCGGGAGTCTCCTCACGTCTCTTTGTGATTTGCGAGATTTTCAAAACACGTCTTGTTGTTGGTGATGATTTGATCTTTTGAGAATAAAGCACAGCATAGGTGGAGGAGGCGCGTGCAGGGGAAAAGTTAAAGCAGCAGACCACACAGATGTATTCAATCAAGGAGTTTCAAAAAAACTTCATCCAACACTCCCAGTCTGGAAGCTATAAACTGCTCTGATACACAGACAGTGTATACAGAGCTGAAATGATCAAATATAGCTGTTATCTACACGCATCTGGCTCACCGTCACTCCCTTTTGGTGTGGATTTCAACATCAGGCCTTTCATACTGTAGCACTGACCAAGCTATGGAAACACTGATATCATGTGTGTGTTTGTGTACTTATCTGCAATAATAGACCCGAGATTGACATATCATGACTTTTGAAGTTGATGGTAGTAGTTTGTTATTTACACAGCATATCCAGCAGTTACGTTAAGTCCAATATTAACTCTCTTTTTGTTCCGTTTTTTTTTTTTTGGTCTCCACCAACTCCTGAGGGAAATGTCTGACTCTTTAGCTGCTAAATGCTCCACTGTGTTCACCAGCTGCTAACTGTGTCTGTCTGCTGTTTGGTGCTGAGCAGGTAGGGTACGCTTGGTTTTTACAGCTTTTTTTTTTTTTTTTTTTTTTACTGAAAACAGCTGCGTGCTGACCAAAAGACCAAAACAGCAAAGTTACGGCGGGACAGCAATGAGCTGAAACTCGCTGTGAAGCTCCGTAAAGCAGAGGTGGAGCTGCTGCTTCTGGTGATGATTATCTTTCGGTTCATCACTATGAGCAAACCCTTTCACGATGTCATGTGATTTAGTTCTAAATGTTGATTATAACCGCTTTAAAGTCAAAGGACTTTTCTTTGTTGATGTGTTAGTCATTTAGGAACAGAAGCTGACATCTTACTGATACACTCAGCAGCACAGACTCGTCCTCTCATCCATCTCTGAGGCATCAAGGTGATGACAGGCGAAAGACAAGATGAGTGTCTGTGTTTGGGAGGAAGGGGACGCTGGCGCCGCGCACCATAGGATCCACACAGACTCCCGAAACCGTGTTCAGGACACGTGAAAATCCTGCATCCAGTGTCCCCCCCCCCCCCCCCCCCTCCCCTCCCCCTGCTCACGAGACACAATCCACCCCTCCTCCTACGCCGTGCGCCCACGGCCGCCCTCGGAGGACTTGAAACTGGAGACGCAGTCAGCAGGAGTGAACCTTCACCCTGTCATCCCCACTCCCTGTCCTTTGTCTCCTCACAATGTAGAGCGGTACAGTGAACGATTCCTCGCGCAGCTCCTCACGGAGAGGCCAGAGCAGAGTGTGTGTATTTCACCTTTTTTTGTGTGACATTCCATAACTCACTAATACACATTTTCCTCGTATAAAATGCAGACATAAAGGGTGAGTCTGCTGAAATTACCAATAATATCTCCCACTCCTGTCAACATTTTCAACTGGGTTTGTTTGTTATAATAAAATGCTCATACACTTAAAATAAGTCTGCATTTAATCAAATAACTCTGTCAGCTCTATGATGCATGTTTAGCGCCTTTTAGCTCATTGTTTTGGTTCACAGCTCTCGGCAGAAAGTCATCGACTGTTTCGTGAACGTGGTGGAGCATTTAGCAGCTAAAGATCCAGATATTACACGACCTCAAATTATTGCCAACCAGTGATGGAAAGTAACTAAGTACATTTACTCAAGTACTGTACTCACGTACAACTTGAGTATTTCCATTTCATGCTACTTTATACTTCTACTCCACTACAATTTGGAAGCAAATATTGCACTTTTACTCCTGTACATTTATTTGACAACATTAGGTACTAGTTACTCATGTTACTCATACACAATATAGATCAACTAATGAATTATGATGTATTATTATTGATTAAGATACCTGCCAGGATAAAAAGCCAGTAAAGTTAGCTCCACCTTTACAAGCAACAATTAACACATTAATGGATCACTAATTATTGTGGCCATTCATGATATACTTTTAGTATATAAAACTTTTAGTTTTGGTACTTTAAGTGTATTTTGATGCTAATACTTTTGTACTTTTCCTTCAGTAAAAAGAGATGCAGTACTTTTACTTAAGAAACAGACCTGAGTACTTCTCCCACCACAGATGCTAACGCTGCTCCGCGTCAGCTGGATGCTAACACGGCCCCTCCATCATCTTTATAAGGTGACGTGTCAGTGTTGTGTTTACAGCTTCCTGCGCTGCCCCCGAGTGGCCACAAAATCCCCTTGCTGCAGGTTTAAAACTTATGAAAAGAAGTTTATTTGAACCTGTTTCCAATGCAAATCAACGTGTTTGTATGTACAGTATGTTCTACAAAGACGGGCCGGTTGCTGCACTAGAATGCAAGAGAAGGACACTTGAGCGAGTTCTTATCTCACTGCTCTGACAGACTTTTAGGACCCAATAATAAACTTGTTATTAGTGGAGTATCCTGGCTATTGTGTCTGTTCATTTGTCGCTGCAATTGATTCAAAACGAATGTCACCTTTCAAAGCTTTGCGCACCACAAACACATTTGCATCCAGCTCCATTGGAGTAGTGACAAAATCTCATATATACTGTAGATTTTAAAACTGTGTTCATTGGCTAGATACTTCGGGAAGTACCTGGGAAAATGATGTTTTTTGCAATATGCACGAACTGACCCTTAAATGTCTAACCGACGCAAGTTATTTTAGGTTACATAATATAAATTACAGTATAATCCTATAATTAGTTCACTTTATCTTAGGTTATTTATCACCAAGTCATCAGTCTTGTGATTGCATTTCAGTAAAAGCCACAGAGCATCATTTTTCCACTGCCGTCTAAACATGGCTTCGCACCAAATCCTTAAGTCCCCTCAGTGGGTGGAGTTTTCCCAGCGGGTTGGCGGCGCTGGGCCCCGATTGGCTGACGGAGACAGTTAAATTGAGTGACGGGCTGTCAGAGGGGATCCATCGGGGGACAATGTGCGCACTCAGAGGCTCAGAGGTCAGCCTGCTAACAACTAGCGAAGTTTGTTTTCTGCTGAGGAGCCACCCTTTCATGTGTGCCACTCATTATCAGAGCTTGTGCCCCCCGCTGCCCCAAACAAGGCGGTCTGTGTATTTTACAGCTTCCAGTGACCCTGTTTTGCCAGAACTGGAGCGCATACAATTGGGAATCCGACTCAGGTTGACCTGAGCTGATCGAGGCTCGAATGTGTTTTGTTTGGCATCAAAGCGGGGCAGGAGGAAGAGCAAATGAATGTCGGTTTTATCTGGACAACCTCTATCGCCTGCTGTAGTTTTACTCTCCCCTTCCCAAGCCTTTAATAACCGCAGCCTCTTTTCAGTTATTTCCAGCTGTCTGTGCTCCATGCTTTTACATAATGTGTGTCGCAAAAGGACGTGCATCTTTGGGGGGGGGGAACAAAATGCTGTGCAGATATGGAATAGTTCCTGGAATGTGACTACCCCTTGGGGTGATGTCAACAAGGCCAGATTTTTTTTGAAGTTGCCAGAGAGCAGTAAAGTCAGCAGAAAACAGTGCACGTCCTGTTGAGGACGACAGACGAGTTAAGATCAATAGCTTGGAGATAGAGGAGTGTTATTTTGAGCAGAAGCCAGATAGACACAGGCCTTTTGTGTTAAACATGAGAGAGGGACTGAGGCTGTGTGTCAATTCATGGAGTCTGCATGAGATGGTGTATATGTGTCTACGTCTGTGCGTGCAAGTCCAAGAATGCCGGCGGGCAAACACTGTATGTGAGAATGAGGATGTGTGCATGAATTTCCGTGCATGTGCGTGGGTTCAATTGCATGTGTATGTGTCCATTTTGGTATGTGTGTTGATCAGACGTGGCCTTTTCTCTGGAGAAGAAAGCAGCTCACTGTCCTCGTGCTGTTCTGGGTCTCCAGTCTAGCCCGGCCGGGCCTGAGACCGGACCTGCATGGCTGGAGCTCTGTGTCTCTGCACGCTGAAGCCCTGCCTTGTTCCCAGCTGTTTGTTCAGCTGGCCCACCAGCGGGGACACCAGGGACTCAAAACCCCCCTCTCAGGCCCAGTTGGACACCTCCACCACCGCACCCACCCAGGTCACCAACCTCCTGACCCCCTCACCCGAGGGTTATTTGCTCCGAGGCCATCGTTTGAGAAGGGTGTTTTGTTCGGCCCTCATTCGGTCTGCAGTCTCCGCTTAGGCTCTTGTCATCAGTAGCATTGATCTGCTCCAAATGAGCTGATTAGGGGGCCTGCAGTTTGTCCTGTTGAGTGGGCCGGCCTAAGCCGGGTTGAGCTCGGCAGGATGAGGAGGGGGTTATGAGGATGAGGGACAGGGGGTCAGAGTGCACACCGAGCAAACACAGTTGGGCATTGACGCTCAAAGATGCAACATGAAATTAGTGGGGTTTTTTGAAGATTATTGGATCAAGCCCTTTTGCTTGTGTTTGTTATGTCAGTTCCAGTCCCTGTGGCTTTGGTGATATTGCAGCTCTCACATCAGTGTTGTCTCTGACAGCGCTCGCTTTGATTTCCACAAATGGACATCCCAGATCCCTTTCGCTTTATCTTTTTGCTTCGCTAAACTTCCGAGATTGCATTTCGGCCGATACATTCCGCCTACTTTGCTCTCCGCACAAATTGTTTACCGCTCAAACATAATCGGTCAATACTACTCGGACTACAAATGAAAAACGGGGCGCTTCCGATACCAAAGTCTTGTCCTGCTGCCTACAGACTGCATATGAATGTGGAATCTGTTTGTAGAGATAAATGCATACCTACCATAGGTATGATAGATACATGTCCCTACCAATGCCTAATTATCCCTATCAATATTATAACTGATCTCAGACGACCTGGTTATTTTACCTCTGCATACTGTTGCTGTAAGGTCTCTGCAGAGTTGCCAGGTCTTTGTGTTTCCTGCAATAAAACGGTTTGCGAAAGATTGAGATATGGGGGTTCTGTATGAGATAAATCAACCGCAGTGAATTTGAAGCGGTTGGTACTTCCTTGAAAAAAAAAAAGTGTAGGGTGTTTTTTAAGAAGAAAAAACTAAGTGTGATGGCTACAGAATAACAGGGGATCTGCATCTGTACCTGAGAACATGTGTGTGCGTGTGTGTGTGTGTGTGTGTGTGTGTGTGTGTGTACATTCATGCATTAATGTGTGCTGGCGTTTGCTCCTATTTATCAGTCTTGAGGACTTATAATTACAGTCTCAGTGTAATCTAACACTCCCACCACTCCCTGTATAAACGGAGAGTCCTCCCTCCTCTAGGTCAGGGATTAAGAACGAGGCCCTGCTGAATGAGCCGCACATAACTCTGAGACACCCTTAACTCTTGTCAGGCAGACAGCAATAATATCAGAGGATTGGAGTTTGTCTAAGACCCGACGATAAGGAGACGGGCCAGTTAATGACAGACAAAGAGGGGTTACCTACAATTACTCACACAATTTGTCGTGGAAGCATAAACAGAGAAGCAGTGATTTGAAATAATGAACCGTATTGTATATCAGCGTTATGTGGACACATTGTGCACATGCGTGGTTAGAGACTCTACATATATCTGGCCCGGGAGCTACAATGAAGCCTTTGTTTTCTTGCTTGTTTACTTGCACGCTGATATTTTCCACAATTTGAGCTGGTTTATGGCGTGAAAACGTTTCTTCCAGAGGGATAGTGAAACTGCATATGTGTTGGATGGATGTCATGTAATGATCCAGTGCAAATGAAGCCGTCTTCTCCTGCCAAAGTTCCCTTTTTTTTCTTTTCTTTTTTTTTTCTTTAGCTATAGGCCTCTGTGCAATGTTGTGTCATAGGTCAAAGTTTACAGGGTTAGGTTGGACGCTGTGTCCTCACATCCATCTTCATTAGAGGTCTGGAAGTACTCAGTGACCAGACCTCCTCCTCCTCCTCCTCTTTCTCTTCACAACTATCTGTCCATTTCTGATAAACAGCTACATCAGAAGACGGGGCTTAGCAGTGTCAACACGGAGCTGCCTGACATGATCCACCAGTGAGATGCACTCTGCAGTAGTTGTGTGGTGGTGGAACAACAGACAAACATTGCAAACAAAATAGTTCTTCAAAAAGAACTCCTCTTCAACTGCAACTAAGTGTCAAGATCTGCTATCGGAAGTGCTAACAGCTGCTATTTTGCACGCATGAGTGGTTACTTGGCAAGAACAGGTGAATTTTCTGTTTTGTAACAAGATGAATATCATGCAGTTTCCCAAATCAGAAATATTCACATAAACACATTCATCTTAAAAAGGGCGGCATATGACTACAGCTTAGCATTAAAACAAAAATAACATATTTTAACAGCATTTAGTCAGTGGTTCCAAAATAAGAACATTTGAATATCGAATGTCTTCATTATTCAGACTTTTCTCTAATATTTGCTCTTTTTTTTTGTGTGTGAAATACTGGATAGTTGTACCTCTTTGGTTTTCTGATTGAAGCAACAAGCTGTGACATGTGATGTGACTGGTGCATGTACTGTAGGTGTATTTTGTTTCATTCAGAAAGAGCTAGCCGTTTCCCCTTGTTTCCAGTCTTTGTGCTAAGCTACGCTAACCCGGCTGCTGGCTGTAGCTTCATATTTACTACACAGACATGATAGTCTCACTACATCTATTCCTTTGTTGTAAACTACTGGTTATTTTACCTTGAAAAGCCATCACAAAGGGCTTTAAGCAGCTGCTACTTTGGATTTCCGATCCTCACTGTTACTTGCATAAGTTCAAAATAACTGCTGTGGAAAAAAAGCCCCTATTTTCTAAAATGTCAAAGCAGTCCTCCAAAGCCACTAAATGCAAACTTTATTCTCCTGTGAGTGACTCACTGAAACATGATTCCTCTTGTCATGTGGCTCCCACTATAGAGAAACTCCTGGGATTCATTCCCAAAGTTCGGGAAACCGAGGCCTATCGTGGTGCATCAAGCTCGATCCCAACTAGACTAAACTCGAGTGACTCAAACACTCGAAGCAAACCAGAACAGACGCAACACATGCGAGGGGACTGTCCCCTCTTCCTCCCCGAGGACGTTATCAGAACAATGACATCACTGTGGTGTTTGTCTGTGTGACACTACCAAATCTGTGGTGAGGAAAAACAGCAAAGGAGCGGCGGAGGGAAATACGGAGATGCAAAGAAGGATGCATTGACAGAGACAGCAGCAGCTTCAGAGAGAGAGAGAGAGAGAGAGAGAGAGACAGAGAGAGAGAGAGAGGGAGACAGAGAGAGAGAGAGAGAGAGAGAGAGAGAGAGAGAGAGAGAGACAGAGAGAGAGAGAGAGAGAGAGAGAGAGAGAGAGAGCCTCGAGCTGTGTCTTGGCTGAACTCACCGTGAACCTCGGCAGATTTATTTTCTCCGGAGCCTGTTGCGCGCTCAAAGGGGGCCAGATTTACATGCCTCTCCCTGGGCTGCTGTGAAGCTCGGCTAGGGGAGCTGAGGATGGGATAAGTGGGCTGAAGGGGACGGGACGGAGGCAGGTTACGGAAAGAGGGGACGAGGGTTTCACGTGGAGTGCACTTTCTAGTCCATCATGTTGCCGCTTAATAATGTGGCCTTCAGCTTCACGTGCCCTGGTGGAGCATTGCCTGCTTGCCAGCTTACCACCCTAATGAGAAACACTCCCTCCATTAACCGGGGTGTTTCATTTTAAACCCTGCTGTTCTTATTGACAGGCTTGGTGTGAGCCGATGGATCCCTGCTCCCCCAGCTCGCTCAGCACTGCATCCTCTTTGATGGCATACCGGGAATGGTTATGTCATTTTTCTTTATTTTTTTTACACGACTTGGTTTCTGTAAGCCGTAACATGATTTAGCGTACTCGCGCATGTAGAGAAACAAAAACATTGGCATGAATAGACATGTACAAAAACACAGGTGCTTCTAGTTTGGTGTCATACACAAGTCGGGCGTTATATTACAGTAAAGATGAAGGGCGTTTGGCGATATCTGTGATGAACTTTTGCATTTCATTGTCTGGATTTCTTTTCATTCTCTTTGATATTTTGCCAAGCAGAGGCAATGTGACACCATGCTGAGGTACTGTATTTAAAATATAGGTTTAGTAAGAGAGGATTTTCCATGTATTGAAAACATCTGCAGTCAATGAGTTTTTTGACAGTACATTACAGTCAAAGCACAAGGACCTATTTCCAGACAATATCCGTTTCTGGGCTCTTTAGACCTTAAGGCAATACAGTCACAAGATATGATTTATTTCAAGAAGTTTTGGAAGTCATAATTCACTTTTCTAGAAAAGCTTTTGTTCTCTGTATCACTATCACTGTCCCAACTGTTCCACATAGGCTACAGTATCATCTACAGCCTCGTCTCGGGGGGGTTATCCATCAATGTATTAAAGAAGCACGCCTCCAAATGTACTCAAGAAGTTAACTTTACACTGCCTCAGATTGGGTGTGAAACAAAAAAGAGCCTGAAGTACAAACTGAAAGTGAGGAGTTAAGTGTCGTTAGCGAGGCAGAGAAGGTCTATTAAGAGAACACTAGCCATTGCATTATGGGAAATGTAGGATCTAGTGTTTTTGGAGCTTGAGCTATAAAGTGATTAAAAGTCAAGATATCCTTCTCCACCGCTTTCTTTTTCTTGTTAATTCCCAAACTTTACGGAAGTGCATCACTAAATCACTGGCGAGGCCCTTCAGCAATTCAGCTGTGCTGCCAAAAAAAAAGTCCCCTGGAGCCCAAAAAGCATTTTCTCATAGACAACCATTAAAACAGACGTCTGTAAAAACTGTTAACAGGAGACCTCCAACTGCAGACAAGGTTGATTTGTATTTGTATGATGAATTCAAAACTATAAAGCTTTATTATTACTTTAACTTTCTCAGAGCGATCGTGAAGACGACGGGCTGAGGGGCGGGGACAAGGACAGAGGCGATACTGTTTGTGTTCAGTCGACTGCACAATACGGAAACAAATCTGGAAGAAGCGCCGGATGAGCAACTTTCTTTGGAAGGAACGCATGTCATCTTGGAGTCTGGTATCTAGTTCTCATAAAAGCACCCACAACATTTTGTTTGCTGCTTAGAGCCAGTCTCATTTAAAGCTATGGGATGGATTCTGGAAGCTGAAGTGGGATGAGGAAACAACAACCAGCACAGATGTGACGCCATGAAGGCGACCGCACCGCCGAACAATTTCAAAATAGCCACAAAGACACTTTTTGAGGAAATGAAATCAACATTTGAAACCATTTTATTTCTTGTGAAAATTAATCAAATGAGATTTTGGAGATTTTCCCAGAGATTTCAATTTTTAGTCGTCATTAGAGGAATCGCAACCCAACGTGCTTCCACATTGGATGCAGCATTTAAACATGATGGTTGCGTCTTGATGTTTCCACACCAGATACGTTCATTCTTGCCTCCACCAAGGAGATTATGTTTTCGACTCCGGTTGTCTGTCTGTTAGCAGGATTACGGAGAAACTCCTGGCCAGATTCTCATGAGAGACATTTGTGCTGCATTCATGGGGTGTCGGAATAATCGGAAAAATCTGCGTGATTGAAGCCGGAACAACAACCTATCAACGTGATGTTTAAACGCTCCGAGCAATACAATACTACACATCTTCTATTTAACCATGTTGTTTCCTTATTACAACTTAAAACTCGTGAACACACTGAAGTCAGAACGACTTCCGAACTTGAAAAATGGGAATGCATGTGAATGCACCATTTGCCTTGGCGGAGGTCTGTGCTCTCCGAGTGCCATTGTAGTTAAAATAATGAAACACCTCTTTACAATAAAACTCCTTGAATGCAGTAAATGCTGCATCAAAGATTTGAACATTTATTGTCACATTATCCCTTTAAGGCATACAAAAGAGCTAACATAGAATTCCTTGGAACAGTGACAGATATCCATTTTGTATCCAAAGGTCAACTTCTCTCTAATTTAAACAGGATTTCCTCTTTTCCTGCAGTTCTACCTCATGTACTGTAATTGTAGAGGATAAAACTGTAAGCAAGCTCACACTGGAGCCCACTGAGGAAGAGAGGAATTAACTAGCTGTCCTGCACCTCTGACTCAACTCTCTGTGAACTGCTTGTGGAACCAGGGGTCAGCGACTCTGGGTTTCGTATCATTTTCCCCTCCCACTTCTCTGCTGTTTTTGCTGGGGGTGAGTTAAGGAGGGCTGGGGAGGCAGGAAGGCTCTCAGCTCCTGATCCCAGCAGAGCTCCAGAGGATTTTGGCTCCTTGCTTTGTCTGACAGGTAACGCTCAACACGCCTGTCGGAGCGGCCCAGCTGTGACCCAGAGAGGGAGGCGGTGTGAGGGCGAAAGGGCAGACAAGAGATAGGTGTAAAGCATTCGACCTCAGCCCTGCTCCGTTGATTTGAACGTTTTGCACATGTTTTAGATTTTACTATTAAGTAAAGAGGATGTGGGAAAAATAAAAGCATAAATGATCTAGTTAGGCACAACAGATGTTCCCTGATAATAGCGCTACATACGTTATTTGTTTTTGCAGACGATTTCCTTGAGTTTTTCTAACGGTGCAATTTCTGTCTTCCTTCCTCTATTGAAAGAATGGCGTAGTGGTCTCTGTAGGGGAAGTTTTGATTGCATTCTGGTACAAACTTGCTAAATGTGTAGTTTTACTTCCCCCAAATGCAAAGGGCTTTGCTAAAAGCAACATTTTAATTTGCTGAATCAGATGAATTAGTGATGATTTGTAACGTTGTGATTTTTAGTTTCTGGTGTGAAATCAAAATGAGAGAAGTCAAACAAAACATTTTTTAACTCCTTCAAAAGTTTCCAAAGATAGCAAATGAATTTTGGGGAAAGGAGTATTAAATCATACATAAATACATGAATGTATAATGCATCTATAATATTGTTATCTGATAGAACGTTGCAGCCATTGGGTTTGAATGTTTCGCTCAGATCAAAGATTATTGCTTAAATGAGGAACTTGAATAAGCGAACACAAAATAAAAAATGGAAGACATGATTTTAACAACCCTGAACCAGCAATAATATTTCTTTGGCCACTTGGGGGCAGCACAACGAGCTGTAACTACAACATTGTCATATTATCACCTTATAAACTTGATGTTGCGAATGTGTTAGCGAACAGCTAACCAGCTAGTCGCTAACCTATCGTTTGGAGCTACAGTAGGCAGGTAGCAGGAAGTTAAAAAAAAAAGCTGCAGCAGAAAGCGCTGCTGATGAGAGCGGCGAGACTTAACCAAAATGGTCTGGAAACCAAAACAGGCTGAAAAAACTTAAAAGTCTTTGTTGGTTGAAACATTTCTGTGGGTCCAAGAGTGTGCCATTTGAACCATGGTTAATAATACATATATATATATATATATATATACATATATATATTGAGTAGTGCAGCATTAAGCTTAAGTCCTTTTTAGCCTAGTAAGAACAATCTGAGGGGAAAAAACACTAGTATTTGATTAAAGCAGCTCTAAGGCTCCACAAGGGAAAGCTAAAAGGGGAAGATGGATGCTAAGAGGTTAAAACATAAAGTCTGCATGTAATAATAACCATATGCAAACAGCGCTTTTTGCCATATATGTATAGACGCAGTGCTTTTCCAAGGTTTTAGAGGTACATACTTGTATGATCATGTGTGCAAAGAGAGTGGGAGCAGATGGAAGCCCATTTGTTTCCCGAGTGATATTTCAATGATAAAGTCGTCCAGCACCACATTATTTCACTCCTGCAGACTCCCAAAGCCACCAAAACCACTCACATACACAAGCTTAGACACAGAACGTGAGCACAGACACAGTAAAACCACATGTTTGTGCACACTTGAAGTGGTGTAGTTTTCCATTTTCTAGGCTTATCAGAACTACGTGCACACACTCACACTCCAGCACACTCGGGGCAAAAGTAGGAGGACCGGATCAAAGAAAATGTGGTTAAAAAAGAACACCCAGGGACACCCACCTCCACATAAACAGGGGATCTCCTTACCAAAAACAAAGAGGCCGGAGCAGCCAACCCACATCCAGCGGAACAGGGAGGGGTGAAAGGGGTTTCAGAAAAGGGGGGGGGGGGGGGGGGGGGATCAAAAAACATGTTACATGGGCGGAAAGGTAGAGCAAAATCATTCATTACTGTAATTACAACCTGAGCCCACTTACTCTTTCATTCAGTGGGAGGAGTGGAAAAGAGGGAGAGGAGAGATTAAACTTGCCCACAGAGGTGTTTACCTCACACCCGTCCTGTTCCTTTCTTCAGATGAACACGCATAAACACATAAGCGGAGAAGAACACACACAACACCCACTGCAGGGGTTCCCTAATCAGTCAGAGTGATGCGGTTAATGTCAGTAAATGAAATGAGCTATGACGGGCCTGTCTAATTGTCTTCATCACGGTATTTATTTTCCCTCCCTGCTCTGAGTCAAGCCGTCCCTCCCCAACTCGCTTTACTCATTATACCTCCAAAGCAGAACAGTGTTTGACTGGTAGATAAACATTTCTTACTTTTGTTGTTTCTCTCATTATGTTTCAATGAGGACAGCTTAAAGGAATAGTTCTGCTTTTTTTCAGAGAGGCGCTTCTTTGCTTTCTTGCCGAGATATGCTGAGAAAGTTCAGTCCCATTCTGTCTGTTAAGGCGTCTGTAATGAATATTTTCCTAACAAAAATGTCTCAAATGACCATTTACAAGCTTTTACGGCTCCTTTTAAGCTCCAACCATTTTGGTTTACTGTCATCGCTCATAGTGTTGTTTTTGGTCGCAGCAGGCAGATGTTGTGACCATATAAACCAACTGCACACTCCCAATCAACACTTTTACAAAGCTAGTGCTTAGCTGGTAAACGTGGTGGAGCATTTAGCAGCTAAAGAGGCAGATATTCCCCTCAGGAGTTGGTTGTCACCAAAAACACAACAAAAAGGACAGTGACATTCGCCAGGTGGCCAGAAATACCACGCAAAAGAAATGTTAAAGTTGTCTCCTGGATGTTTAAATAAGCAATTGCGAGCTAACAAGGTAGCCATATCAACTCAAAAGATGATATTATGTCAGTGTTGGTGTTTAAATATGAAGCTGCATCTAACAGCTGGTTAGCTTAGCTTAGCTTTACTGAGTTTAGTTTAGCGTAGCACAAAGACTGGAATGGGGGGGAACCAGCTAACCTAAAATGTGCATACTAGCAACTCACAAGTTGATCCAGATTCCCCTGATTCAAGTTTGTATGCTAAGCTAAGCTAAGCTAGCCAGCTGCTGGCTGTAGCTTCATAATTAGCGGACAGATATGAGAGTGGTATTGATCTTCGCATCTAACTAGGCAAGAAAATAAATGAGTAGCCCATGTTTTTCAAGATGTTGAGCTACTACTTGAAGTGGAAAAACAAATGAATTGCCTAGATTGTTCTTTTCTAATCCTTGCCCAGGAAGGAGTTTAGTTTTAAAACTTCCTTTATCACTTTTAGGTGACGTGCAACATTATCTGGAGCCGGTTGACTCACTTTGTGACCGCAGCTTCCAGGCTCTTGTCCTTTTAAAGCCTCCCTTCAATGAGTTTACCTTGCTCTCATCTCCGTGTCCCTCAGGACTCCTTAAACACTGCCCTGGGTGTTCCTCTAGGGAAACAAAGGTGCTGCAGAGAGGGAGGGAAACAGTAGCTTAATGTGATGTGAGGACATCTCCAACAATGCCTGGAAAGTTCACCCACCGGGCTCATACTGCGGACGTGTATTTCCTGTCAGTCAGGAGACCTACAGGTGTTTCATCCGGGCCAAGAAAATACGCCTCAGGCATGCTGTAGCATTTTTTCAGAAATATGATACTGTAAATGCATAGGAAAGTACATAACACATGGGATACTGAGTATATACATGTATACACATGTGTGGGTGTTTGTCAGTACAGTGTGTGGGGTTTATGCTGAGGCCTTACCGTAAGTCTGTTTGTGGAAAAATTTGAATCAGAGAGAAAATCAGATTTTTCTGTCACAGTTGTACTTTGTAATTATTCTTCGATCCTGTCACGGAGGAAAGACAGACTGTGCTTGTTTTTGTTTTTGTTGTTTGATTTCATCATTTGTGTATTAGTGGAGGTCATGAGTCTCAGTCTCTGGCAGAAATCCGATTTGTTCACAGAGCACAGGGTTTTAAAACTCCTCCGGAGGGGCTGAGGGGCCTCTGCTCAGGGACAGAGCACAAGTGGCATCTAGTGGACACAAGCAGCACTGCACCCTGTAGAAGAAAGGCTGTTTAAGGCCTTGCTTGCTTTCTCACTCACTTGGTAAGACATGACCTGAGCAATAGGTCTTACCTCTTAAAACATACTCTCTTTTGTCTTATTACCGAACATGTTTAGGTTTGCTGTGTAGCGTATAACTGCTGTGTGGTGTTGACTGTTTTACCCAACCCTTTGAAGCAATGTGTCGGAAAGTTCTACACAAATACAGTTGTTGTTATTATTATAGAAAACCACAGAGACAGGGAAGTTCATTTTTATTTTCAGCATTAATAAGGGTAAGAAATCAAAACAAGATAAATCCCTGATATGCAGCAGCAGTGGTCACATATACTGTGAAATAATCCAATATATCAAGGGGAACAATATTAAAATATAAATCACAGACAAACTGTACTAGTGAAGAGTTTAAGGAATACTTTCACATTTTGGGATATACACTTCGTTTTCTAGCCAAGAGATAGATGAGAAGAATGATTCCAGTCCCATAATCATACGCTAAATATGAAGCAGCGGTTAGCTTAGCTTAGCACAAAGACTGGAAACAAGGGGAAACAGCTAGCCTGGCTCCGTCCAAAAGATCAAATCTGCCTTCTAGTGTTCACAAATTAAGGCATTATATCTTGTTTATTTTTGTATTTCTTGTCTCGAGACAACCAGACCAGTTTTCAGTATTAATGCTAAGCTAAGGCTGCTTTCGATCTTCTCATTTCTTTCCTGCGTATTTGCCAAACCGTCACACTGTTCTTTTAAGTCAAAGCACCAGCTGCAACAGAATGTGACTAATCAAATTAACAACAAAAAAATAACCACAGAAAGTCTCCGACTCTGTGACGCGGACCCAGTTAAAACTGCGTTGTGTGAGTTTAACCAAAGCAGCATTTGTGACAAAGCTGAAAAATTATGATACATAACGTGAGAAGCAAAATCAAGAAGGCATGATGTGGTCTGACTGCCCCTCATTGACCTCCTCTCTTATGTAAAGATGAGTTTACGTTTGAAGAAAGCTCCCTTGTACATCTCATGTCTCCTCACAAACACGATATTGATGCTATTGACGGCCCTCTGCGGTCATGAGATGAGTCATGAGTTATTAGATCCCGTTGCTCCCCATGGTCATATAACAGCCACTCCAGATGAATCTAATGCTGCTAATCTCTAAATCATAAAAAAAAAAAAAAAAAAAAAAAAAATGGCAAAACAAATTCGAGACTTGTTCCATGGATGAAGTAAGGTGCCCTCGATTGCCTCCTTGCTCACCCGCTTTCCACGAATTGGAGACTTTCCTTCTTGAAGATCGGTCCAATATTACATCATGCATATTTCAAGACTTGCTGTTAGGATGTGAAGGCACGGGGCATATTTTTGTAGCTGTTTATGGTCATTTCTCCTCCCTTTTTTTTTCTCCCAGTGTATGTAGTGGTCAGAACATCTGCGTCCGTCTGTGTGTTTGTCTTCCACCGGCCTGAAAACAGCTCCTCTTCCTTCATAGATGTCGAGCCTCCACGCCTTTCTAAACACAACCCAGCTCTCAATGGCTGCTTGTACCTTCTCCTGGGAAGCTACGCCTCTGACCTTCTCCCCTTCCACATTCAGAACTGCTGCTTCTGCGACGGCCCATTTGCTTATACACATAGACACACGTGTGCACGGCCTCTATATAAAAAAAAAAATAAATGTGTGTATATGGACAGTCAGTCATTCACACCAGCACCCAAGCACGCATGCAGAACCGTGCAGCAGCCTCTCGCCTCGTCTCTGGTGATGCTACATCTGCAGCCCAGATGTGCGCTGCGCTCTGAGGTGCTGCTGACCGCAGGATGTTTTGCATTCCCTCTGCGGAACATGTGAGGCGTTCCTGCGGGCCGGCCGTCTGGCTGCATTAGTCTGTGTGTCATGGGGATCTGTTTGCCTCGGCCCCTTGTTGGCCGGCTCCAGGCGTTTGAGTGCGACTGTTAGCATGCTAAATCAGGGCAGATGTTGGGTACTGAATCAGTTGGTGAGTGGAAACCAGCCCTAGCAGGAGGGAGACACTGGCTGCCCTGTGTGGTGGTCCAGCCCTACATCACAAAATGTTCCCCGCTTAACCTTCTGTGCTCCTGCGTTTGTCACATCTGATGTGGATATGATGTTATGATGTACTGTGTCTTTAGTGGTGGCATTTAGGCTTTTGTTTTTGAGCTACAGAACAAAATAAATACCCCAAGGCTTAAACTGTAATATCTTGTTCATTTTACTTTTTATTTTACTTACCAAATGCAAGTTAATCCAACTTTCTTTCAAAGTATAGTCTGTTACCAATATGTTCATATTTTTGGCCATTGTTCCTATTGCTTATAATAACATTATAGTCACACAAGTTGATTCCACAGATCTGGAAACATAATTGACGTCACTAAACAATTGAATCCAATTGTGTAGGAAGCATGCGGAGTCAGATGATGAGACAGATTTGAAACAAAACTTAACTTAGCCAAACTCATTTGTGAAAGAAAACAACGACAATAGTACAAAGTATTAGCTAAATGTTCACATTTCATGCTAACGTATCATAGTTGTGCATGCACACAGTCTTTTGCTCGAATGAGGGATTCCTTTCACATTTTGGGTGCACTCACTTTTGTTTTTACAAAAAACATTGAAATGGCAAATATGGTCGTTGGTCGGGTTAAACGGAATTATCTGTTCAAAAAAACGTACCATAATTCGAAATAACACACACACACACACATTTAAAATGTAGGTCATGACTAATTGATTATGATTGCATCATATCACTATGAACACATCACTGCCAAGCCCCCTCTGTTCTTACATTAGTCCTGGTTGGTGTGTAAAATGTGTGGTTAATGCAGCACAAAAGCTGCACAGGAACCCTTCAGATGGCACGAATCCCAGAGAGGAAGTCAGAGCGACATAAATATATATATATATATATATATATATTTATATAGCATGATGCTAAAGTATGTGTGACATGAAGAAGTTGTAGATATGTGACACTCCAGGACTTTTACAGTCAGAGTGGATCACGATGACAGAGTGCAGGGAGTAGAAATCGCCCTTTTTTCGCAGCGGTTGAAGTGGTTGGGGTGCATGAATATAATAGCTGAGCATAAAGTGACACATTTAATGAAACGCTAACAATAGTATTACTGAAGATGTACCTCGTCATTCCATCAACACGACACTTTTGGAAACTCCACACATTTCACGCAGTTTTCTAGCCTCAGAAAACAGGAGCTTGATGGTTTCTGAGGCTCTTGAGGATCTTTGTCAAGTCTGAGAAAACAGCCTGAGTGATGTCATCGGGGTCATCTCGGCTGGTGCTTAAACTCTACTAAATGTGAAAGGAAAACCTGTGTTGCAAACTGGGTGCGTGAGGTATTGAGGTGCATGATGGGAGGTGTCAGGGTATCTCTGAATCTGCTGCATTGATTTTGAATATATCTTTTCTATATATATATATATATATATATATATATATGTCTTCACCATACAGTCCATACGCAGACGGCAGACACAATAATAGATACACATAGTACTGCAGTTTGTTTTTATCTCCCACATGAGATCGCAAGACACCACTATTTATAATACAAAAACCAAAGGGAAAAAAAATCACTATTATAGACCTTCAAATAAAATGTGGATGTGGAAAATGTCACATTTCTTATCCACCGAATAGCAGGTGCAGAAGCTCAGTCCCTGAATTAATCCCAGAGTTACTCTTTGCCCTGCTCCCATGTAAATGCACACCAGTCCACCAGTCCCTCTCCCAGTTAAAGGGATAGTTTGGATTGTTTGAAGTGGGGTCGTATGAGGTACTTATCCATAGTCAGTGTATTACAGTAGATGATGATCTGGACGCCCCCAGTTTGTGGACGGCGGCAGCAGCGAAACATATTTTAGCCACCCAAAAGAAAAGCCCATCTAAAAAATTCAATATCGGTTTAAGTGTACGCTATATTTAGAATACTTTCATTGCTTTACCTTTGGTGTTTTAAAGGTTGATTCTGATTCACCAGAGTCGCACAAACTAAACAATCGAGGCAGAAGAAAACCAGCAACTTCTGCGTACTGAGAATTAAAACGACTGATTTTGTCAATGGAGCCTGGTGGCTTTAAAGAGATCATTGATAACAGCTTGGAAAGGGCTCTCTCAAGGTAAAGCGGTAAAAATATTCTAAATATACACTTTTACACAATGACATTGATTTCTTTAGGTGGCTAAACTATACGTTTCGCTGCACCCCCGTCCACAGCAGGACATTTCTCAACTTCCGAGCCCGTCCTCCTGTCGGTTTCTCCAAACTGAGGTGCCAACCACAATCTGGTGACTACGGATACGTATGTCCTCATACAACCCGCTTCAAACAATCATAACTATCACTTTAAACTTTTTTTCCCACCCACAGTACCATCTCTTCAGCCAGTCCTTGCCGTTGGTCGCCGGGGAACAGATTCCAGCCCAAGCAATTGTGGCCCTCACACCACCTGCTATAGGGTCATGGTCATAGAGTGATGTGTACTGCATGTGTGTGTGTCGGCGTATAGACGAGTGAAGGATGCTTTAACACACACACACACATAACTGACACAGCATGAGGCTCCATTGTGTCCTAATCAGTATACCAGGAACTGAATAACCAGCATGCCCTCCATCCTTCGCTCCAGTTGACTGAGTACGACGTAGATAGAGACAGCGAGAGACGGAGGGCTGGAATTCCCCTTTGATCAGCGTGTCCGTTATTCAATGGGATGTGACGTTGCTGGGGGTGTAGAGCGGCGGGAGGAGGCTGGCGCAGGGAGAGAGTGCTCAATTGTCTTGTCCCTTTCTTTTTCGCGATGCACACCCCCACCAAGAAGCCGATCGCGGGGTCGTGACCTTTTGCCCCCCTTTCTCCTGCCGCGTCGGGGGCTCATACTTGGAGGACGCTTTCTGTCCCGTGTAACTGCTGAACGACCCCCTTTTCAGAAACGTATGCACCCTAACTGTCTTGCACAACTACTTGCCACCCTGCTTCTCTCATGAGGTGGAGGTTTGGGCGTTTGTTGCGGGGGGTGTGGGGTGTTTGGAAGCTTTTTTTCTTTGGAGTAGATTAAAGACAAAAAGCTGACATGAGACAAATTGACTGTGTCACTGCGTTTTAGTTATGGCAGCATCTGTTGCTGCAAGTGTAGTTTCTTTTTTTGTTTTTTTCCTAAGAACTAAGAACGTTTTCTGAGAAATGGAGGAGGGGTGCAGCCGAAGGGAGCTGTTTGTTTCGAGAGTCTCGTGTTATTTACTCTATTGTTATATGTGTGTGTAGCCAGAGCAGAACATTTGGCCATTAATAGAACTGTTGTTTGACAGCTGTAAAACATACTTTTCACTTGGAAGTTGAGCAATACATTGAGCAATATGTCTGTGCGAGATGCTCTGAGTTTAGTCCTGAACGTGAATCTTTTCCCGTGTCAACTGAGATACAAGATATCCAGCGTGTGGAAAACATGATGCGGCGTGTTACCAATTGACGATTTCAAAAGAGTAGAAAAAAGAAAATCCAATTCTAGCAATTGTTCAAACATGTGAGGTACCCGAGTCCTTGTCTGACAATAGTGACATTGATTAGTCGGACATATAAAGCTGGAGAGTGGTCTGCTGGAAAGAGGACAAAAATAACATCAAACTCATTAACATGACGACACATTTCGCCGGGTTACACAGTCCAGGGCAAAAACAGAGCTGCATTTGTATTTGTAATTGATTTAATACGAACCCCTCAGGAAGATGACACACGATAATGGAGAGGAATTCACATCCAATACTTACGTAAAGCATTTATCTGATAAAAGTTTCAAAAGTTTGACGTCTTTCGATAAACAAATTAATGACTAAGTGGATGTCACGCATCTGGCCCCATTACCTTGTTAGTCCTGTCGGCACCAGTAACGCTCAGCACAATTCCAAGGCAACTCCTACATGAAGCATCCTGGTTGGTTTATCTGGCCGTGTGCTTTGCAGTATTAAAGGGTAACTCCGCAGATTTTACGCATCAAAATCAGTTTTCTCGTCATGGCAAGTACCGCTCCGTCTGAGAAAGCAGTTGTATAAAGTTTCTGTGGCTCGGGATGGAAATATAACAGCAAAAATCATGTTTTCTGATACTGAATGAACCATTAAAGCACATCAATTATTATCTCCTCTTGAGGCCCCATCTTGTAAAGTAACCCTGAGTTAAAATGTAGTTTCAAGGCCTTTATTATTTCAGGTTCATTTGTGCATGTATTCACAAATAAATGTGTGTTTAGTCAAATAACTATAGAGGAAGGGAGGAAAACAAATAGGGGGTTTATACAGTAGTAGTTTTTATGACGAGCAAAATCACTTTTATCTCTGTACATTGCACATATTCCATTTATATTTAATACTGTGAACTTTTGCACATCGCCTGGTTAACATTCTGCACATTTCTGCACAAAACAACTCAGCTCTCTCTATTTCAAAACAAATATACTGTACACCTTCATTACAGTTTTCTTCCTCCTATTTCTGTTGGACGTTTTTTGTATTCTATGTATGTTTCTTGACTCTTGCAGTACTTGCTTTCATTTTCTCTTATTATGTTTATTGTTATGCGCCCCTACACCGAAGCTAATTCTCCCGTGTGTGAAAACCTGCTTGGTAATAAACCGTTTTCTGATTCTGATCTGATCCATGAACCATCCATCGTCTCGAGGCTTTCATACACATCCGCCTTCAGTGGTGAAGCAGAGAGGCTGCAGTTCTGGCGGTCCCATGTGGTGAAAAGGGAAAAACACTGGACGTAACGGGCAGTACCGTCACTGTCAAGCAGAGGACGGCATGTCACTGAAACACTAACGTTTGAGCTCCCTCTCTTCCTCCTTTCTCTCTCTCTCTCTTTCAGTCACACTTTCCCTCCCTCTGTTCTCCCTTTTCATCTGTCTCGTTAATTCTCCATCTTCCCTCTTGAGCTCTTTCACTGTCAGCTTTGCTAAAGTCACTCACAGACAGACAATACCACACAGGCCGCCAAACAATCCATATGGTCTGGTTCTCGAGTTGTGTACCAGAGAGCTGTTTTTCCTCTCCTCTCTATACTGCTGTCTGAGTCTGCTAAAACCATCACTCTGCCCCCCCCCCCCCGACATACACCCTCTGTTTTTTTGCTCCCTCCATGAAAACGGCCTTCCTGCCTCCCTCAGTCCTTTCTCCTCACTCATCTGTCTTCCTTTACCACCTCCTCTACTTCTCTCTCTTCATTCTTCACCTCCAGATCTGTCTTTTTCGACCTCTCTGCAACCGAATGCTGGTACAGTCATTGACTACATGTGGATGACGTCAGCTCCCCCCGCTCACTGAGATGAGAGAAGCCGACGTATTAAAAGTAAGGCCAGGTGGGACGAGGCCAGAGTGTGCGTGTGTGTTGTTGGATCCGTCCTACCAGACCTAATTCATATTTCTCACATTTTCCCCTGTCGAAGAGGAGGCGACACTGTCAGAGTGCAGAACCGATGTTTTTTACATTAGCTCTCCAGGATCAGCACTCAACAACAATTCAATGCGTGCGGGGTTCCACAAATCACAACTTCACTATTTTCATTGATAAATACGGCAATTTTTAAAAGAAAAATGTTGTATTTGTTAGGCACTACTTTATGTCTTGCACTTTCACAGGGTTGTTTTTATTGGCGTGCGTGATCAGAATTAATGTCCCATCTTCTTCCTATCATGAGTACGAATTTCACGAAATTTAAAAAGCATTGATCTGCTTTTTAGGGCCTTTTTTTATCCTTTTTTGGGGTTCTATAAAGGAAGCCATTTTCTTATCAATTAATAAACACATTAAATGGCTTGAGCGAGTGTAATGTCAGGATTGGCATGAGATTTGGTACAGCCACTCATGGTTCCTACAGGATAAATCCCAATGATTTTGGTGATCCTCTGGGTTTTCATCTGGCACCAGTATGAGTAAACTATCTTGACAAACTATATGATGGCTTGCCATAAACTTGAGTACAGACATTCACGTTCCCCACAGGATTAATTGTAATAACTTTACCCATCATGAGTTCAAAAGTTTAATTTATCTAATTCTTTGGTTTATGAATAAATCGCCCTTAGCTGTACTATTTATCATTAGCGTGCTACTGTCACCTCTAAATTAAGATGGTGAACAGTGCACCTGCCGACAGTAACGTCAGCATGTGACTATTATCATTGTGAGCATAGTGACGTTAGCGCTTAGCTCAAAGTAGAGCTGTGCAGAGCTGCGAGCATGTCTGCAGACTCAGCAGTTTCTATTAAAATAAGCTTCTTTTAAAATCAACACATTGTTTTCTCTGGCCACAAGATTCTATTTGTCATCTACGGTGGCCCACAAGAGACAGTATTTGCATTCCCACATGTGTATATGGTGAGGGGTGCAGGGTATGAGTGTGTGTGTGTGCGTGTGTGTGTGGTTTACACGCCTGCCACAGCTCTCTCCGTCCTGTTCCTCGTCCCTTGAAGTCCTGTGTGGTTCTCTGGTAGGTCTCTCCAACAACAAAGCCAGTTTGGTATGTGTTTACACACAGCCGCCCTCAGTGTCTCCTCTCCTCCTCTGCAGAAGCTGGCTGGCAGATAACAAACACCTCTCAGCGCTGACTGGCCACGGGGATGATTTACAGCTTCATAAACGTCTGGTTTGGGGATGTGCTTAACAGTTTCCCTCCGGGACAGTTTTAGCTGTTTTCTACTCGTCAAACACGTCAAACCGCCGGTGACGATGAGCAGCCTGCAGCAACAGCATCTGGGAATGTGTGGCAAAGATGATAAACTATTTTCAGCTAAATGAGCACATGTGATGCTTTCTTGCCAAATCGAGACTTTGTTCGTGTCAGCATGTGTGTGGTATGTGGTGGTGCCCCCTTGAGAAAACAAGGATGTGTCAGTGCTAATCCTTTAGTGGGGCATTCGCACTCTTCTCACTCTTCTCCCTCTTCTCCTGGGGGTAAAAAGACATTACGCTTTTAACAGGTGCAACATACAGTAGCAGTGTGTTCATACTGGCGTTGTATGAAGGTCTGTGTGGGCCTCACACCTTCTCTTTGTGCTCACCTCTCACAACAGATGTATTCACACATCCACACAGACATCCCCGGAGGACCGGCAGAGGAAGTGGAGTTGAGGAAAAACAAACTTTGTCTGTTTTTGCATCTCTAAAGCTCAGTGAAAAGTGTAAAAAAAAAAAAGTTTTTTTCTGCTGTTTTAAGAGGCGTGATGTGCTGGACGTTTTTCATACAGTTGCAAGGAAACCAGCGCAGACTCTAGGAGGTTACTGTGTGTGTGTGTGTGTGTGTGTGTGTGTGTGTGTGTGTGTGTTGTAAATCAAATCAGCAAATTGTCATTTTCACACTTTCAGGTGCTGCTCGGCAGATTTCATCACCATAGCACAGAGACAGGCTAACTCTTTATCCCTGTTTCCAGTCTTTGTGCTGAGCTAAGCTAACTAAGCTAAACTAACTGTCTGAAGCCCTTATCTCGAACAGTTAAATGTGAGAGTAATAGCGAGCCTTCTCAACTCACAACCCCCTTAGATTTATCCTGTGACCCTTGTATATAGTGCAAAGTAATTGATATAGCTTCACCTCGAGCAGCTTCAACAGTAAGATGGTGCTTATGCATCAGTATTAACAATCAAATACATGTAATATTAATATAACACTGACTGACATGTTTTTCTGCAGAACGTGGACGTTTACTTTGATATTTTCAGTATAGTTTGCTGATGATACTTACACTTGAGCAGGATTTTGAACAGAGTATTTTTTTACATTGTTGTTTTTCTACTTTTACTTGAGTAGAGGATCTGAGTACTGGTGTCATAAAAGGTTAGAAATTGGAAAGAAACAGCAGCTATAGAAGTAAATTTTTTTCATTTAAATGTTGTCCACTTTGAATCTGCTTTTCTTTAAAACGATGGCACCCTCACATCCTGTCCACTCGTGTCAAACGAGACGCTTATCAAAGCTGGATCTTATCATCTCTTCATGCAAAGCACTCTCACTCTGTGGCTGCTGTCAACGGGCCAGTCGCAGGGCAGGACCGCGGCCAAAATCTCCCCAGAGGAGCGAAGCCTTCAGGCTGGAGAGTCACAGTTTACAGAGCTGGGTTTTCTCCATTTCATGCTCTCATACTCTCCATTGTCCCCGAGTTTTCACAGCTCCCCATCCGTAGGGCTTCAAAAGATCATGTGACATTGCCTCATCCTCTGTTTGCAAAACGCCCTGCTTTTCTACCTCCACCCTGTTTTACTGTGTTTTTCGAAATGTCTTCACACAGATTGTGCACGCTATCTGGCATTGCACTCTAAAATCTCTCACCCCATCATTCTTCGTCTCCTTACGCTCTTTCCCACTTGATTCCCTATTTCCTACTGTACACAGAGAGCGCATTGTGCCCGGACAGATCTTGTCTGTCGTCGGCGTTGACTGTTTTGTCTGTGGCAATCTCCACGAATCTCCACGATGAAGTGAGATCCCCTCGACGCCTGCAGTGTGTGTGCACGCGGACATTTCCACTCACTCTCACCTCATTCTGTTTTGACAGTCCTGCAAACAACAACAGTGTTTGGTTTAGTGCACTACGCCTGCTCTTCTTGCAAAGTCACTTCACTTCCTGTGAAGGCAGCTCAACATTAAAGGAGTAGTTTGACATTTTAGGGAATACACTTATTTGCTTTCTTGCGGAAAGTAATATGAGAAGATTGTGTGTTCCTCAACGAAGCTACAGCCAGCAGGCGGTTAGCTTAGCCACTTTTTGGTCATCTTTGTCTCATTCCATCAGGACAGTTCATGCGATCGCTTGGAATAGTTTGACATTTTAGGAAACAAACTTGCTTTCGTGCCAGGAGTCAATTGGGCATTTTAAAGGGCACCAACCAGCAGAATTCAGCACACGACACCACATACAACATGTTAATATGTTAGCTTTAGAGGTGCTTGTAGGCTGTTTTTTTAACCTTTAGACAGAGCCATGCTAGCTGTTTCCCCTTGGTGTCAGTCTTCATGCTAAGCTCAGCTAACGGGCTGCCGGCTGTAGCTTCATATTTAACTCTATAAGCGCGTGTTGAACAGCTCCTTTAAGCATTCTGCCCTGTAACAGCTGCTTAGAGTATTATCTTTTTAGAATAACCTGACGGTAAATCAGACCAGCCCATGGCTGCGAGGCTCGAAGGTTCCTCGTCTAGATGCTCTGCAGCATCGACACTGAACTCCACTCTGGTGCACATGTATGTTTTCATAAAGGAAAGTCAAACTCCCAATTGCATAATCCAATAAGAGGATAGAGCTTTTAAAGTATCAGATATGACACCAGGGGCTTGTCAGGAGTGAATTATTTTTTTTTTTTGGACTGTAGCTGTGAATTTGCGACCGCGGGACGTGAACGTAGATAGTTTCACAGCTTTAGTCGGGGTGGAAAACTATATTCAACAAGTGTGGTGTGGTGGTTTGTGGATTGGCTGCGATTTGCAAACTGGATCACCTATAGTGGATCGCTGCAACGCAGGACCACGTGACTCTGCTTCATCCTGCACACAGACGCACATGCTTATTGTTTACACACTGCAGACCCACTTATGTCTTTCAGCGATACACACACACACACACACATGCGTGCAGTCCCACGTGCAGCTTTATGAAATGAGTGTTATTGTGAAGTGGCTAAACAGTCATCACTCTCTGGACCTGTCATTTAAGGATCACCGTCTGACCACACTCACACTGTCTGCCTCCACAGTCACCAGGCACGCCGCTTTTACAGCACTCACCAGACGTATTTTCCAATAGCTGCCGATGATGTTGACATCCCAAACCCCGGCTTTAATGTCTATTACACATGCCCAGTATTAAGTCACATCGTGTGCACAGTGAAGAACTCAGCGGGTTAAAGATGGACCCAGTTTGAGTCAATATACTGACACAATACTGGGTTAACTTTACACAGCCTCAATGGGTTGTTTTGAGCTTGTGTTCTTTTTTTTTATTCCTGTAGGTTTATTTACCCAAACTAAAATGTGGTTCTTCGGTTGTACTCGGTTTTTACGAAGGTTTATTACCAGTTTCAGCTCGTGTTTTTAGCGGTCTGGCTGCAACTTTACTGTTTTGCTCCGCTCTCGCCGCTCTCTTGTTTCCAGCAGGGAGCTTTATTCCACACAAAAACCTCCAAAAAAACCCCTGTACCTGCTACCTGCTCACAGACACAGTTAGAGACCGGCTGGGGAACATAGTGGAGCGTTTAGCAGCTAAAGACACAGATGCTCACTGATGTTTAGAGTGTGGCGTTTTGGGTGTAAAAAAACGGGAATGCATTTCTACTATTTCCTTTCACAGCACTGGCCAAAAAGCGCGATGACTTCTTCTACCTGCAACACAAGCTTTTGTTGACTTGAAGCCACGCCGCAGCTCATCGAGCAGACCACACACGGAGCGAGGAGGAAGCGCACAGTTGAAAAAGAAACACAGAGGATAAAGAGGCAAAGGGGAGAGGAGTTAACGGTCTTGTTATCACAGAGGGTGAAAAATGAAATGGTGAGTCGTTTTTTTCCGCCATAAACACTCATAATGTATGTTCACCACCTCCCCTCAGTGTCAAACGTGTTATCCTTCGCATCTCTCATCCTAGGCGCTGTCCTCTCGCTCGCAATGTTGCCGTTAAAGTGAGTTTGGTTTATTTTCTTTTTATATGGAGTTTCCATCATGCTCCACTCCCTCTGTGGTTCCAGCGCGGCTGGCCAAATGGCAATAAAATGCTCAAAGGACATCAGAGAGAGAGAAGGAGACCTATTTGTTAGCCTAACAAAGTCTCCAGTGGTTAAATAGGCAGTCGACATGTGAGAAGAGAAGAGGCAATGCTCTGCTTCACTGCTGTTGTGAGGGGTAAGACAAGTGGCCGCAGAGAATCATCGGTGTCTGTGAGAGAGACGGGTCAATAGTTAGTCGACTAACCTTTGACATCTATATTCAGTCGTCTTTATTTATGTTGTGCGAGGCTTCTTTTTATGTACAGGGTCAATTAAAACTCAAGAGCACTGAGCATATCCACAATACAGGAACATAAAGTAAACAAATAAAAAAAACAAGAAAACAAGAACATAACTCAAATAAAAGCAGCCGTAAAGAAAACGCATGCAAAGTCATCATAAAAACAACCACTTTCAACTGCTGTGTTTGCTAAAATGATGGCTTTAAAATGCGAGTGGAATGAGTGAGTCTATGTTGAGATTTTCCTGCAGTCGGTTCCATTTGGATGTGAAATGAATGAAAACTGAAAGCAGACTGTCCTTGTTTTATTGTGGCGTACGGGATATTTGAAAACTAAACAGTCCTGACAAAGCTATGTTAATGTGTACCCTCCGTCTCTCTGTCTCGCTCATGTCGAAGAAGACTTGTGTCTTCTGACGGACTGTATCTGTATTATAACGGTCCAGTCTATCACCTGAAGTCCAACGGGAAACCTCCAGACAGGGAGTCTGATTTCACAGATCCGGATCAAATATGGATTTCATCGTCTAACTTCTTATTTTCATCGAAAACAAATGTAAGGGCGGGAAAAGCACGACATGAGAACAACAGCTCAGCTGACTTAGCAAAAAATAAGCTGTGTCAGGCTTTGGCTACACAGGAAATACTTGTTGAAGCAATTATCTGTTGGTTTTCGTCCTTTTAATGGAATTTGTTGAGAAGAAAAATATAGAATCTTAACAGACTTATTCTTGAAAGACATATTCACATATTGAATCACCCTGATGTCTGCTGTTATTAGTTGTTTGTATTATTTATGATGCATCTTCATTTCCGCTCTGCCTTTGGTTTACGATAGGGTTTGTTTGGTCTCCCATCTCTGCTCAGTGACCCGGTCACAGTCTGGATCATCACACATATCTGGAGGTTTAAATAGCTGCAGGAACACACATTAATCCGCAGACACTTGGTGAAACTGGCCTTCAGCTCGCTCTCTACTGTCCTGCCTCCCCCGCGCTGCACTGGCAGCCTTACCCGGGAACCATGTAGGCCTGACACCAGTTGTTTTGACTGAGAGCACTGAGGCACTGACTTATTGTGCAACACAAGGCAGAGCCTTTAGCCTCATAAACTACAACGATGAAATCCCGCCGTAAACTCGGCTCTCCCACTTCCAGATCGGATATTTTTTCAGGATGGAATTTGGAAGCATTTTCCTCTGAAAGGTGCAGTTAATCATATCAGAAGATCGTGATGCACACAGCAGAGAGTGTGTTTCTCAGCATTGTAACAGTGTGCCTGAGAAATTCCACACCCATTAGAGTGGATTTGATACTTTTGATAGTTTTGAGCAGCCGTATCAGTGCTGTGAATGGACAAACAATCAGCACTTAAATCGCTTACATTTTCACTTTAAAGTCAATAGTGAGATAAAGCCACTAAATAGTCTCAGATTGGCACTCAAGTTGTCTAACCTAAGTGGCACTTCACATGTTGTCCGAGCAGGGTATAATAAGGGCTCAGAACCAGATGTGGCTCAGAAAAGACAAACATTTTAGCCCTGCTGGCAACGTCAAAGTGTCAATTAGTCCGACACTTCGGTTAATGACCAAATAGCTGCACTTTTTCTTTAGCGGCAATTAGCTTAGCGTGCTGACACGCTTTACTTATAGGGTGTACATGATCGGCGTTATAACCGCGAAACATTGGGATGTTAGCATTATCATTTTTGAGCGAGCTTCAAGGTTTTCAGGAAATTTGTTTTGCAACCAGGGTTTAACTAAAAAGCCGAGAAGAAAAAGACAATATCGCCGACACGTCCACACAACGGAGAGCTGGAGCAGGCGATGGAGATTCACACCAAGTACTTGAGTACAATCGTGATAATGTGTGCGAGGGAAGTGCAAAGAAAGCAGCCAGAGTGCTATATACTATCAAGCATATTAATGGGATGGTATTATGGGATAGAGGAACTCTTAGTTCTCCTAACGGCTGCCCTGAAACAACGTCCTGAAGGCAAAAGCTTAAACTCCTTCAGAAGTTCGGTCTTGGCAGTCCAGTTTGCATTAGCCCTTCAAAGACCTGCCTGTTATAAATGTCCAAGAGCTTGGCCGGACGCCTCCCCGAAATCTTACTGGCCTTTTTAATAGGACTTCTAAGTCTATTGTTATTGAACAAATTTAGATGTCAAAACCAAGCAATGATTCAAAAAGTTAAAACGTCATTTCAGAAGAAAGAAAGTCATTTTTCTCAGGAAAAAAAACGCCTTGGCTGAACTTTTTTTCAGAGGTAAAAAAAACAAGCTGGATTTCAAGCACAGTTTGTTATCAAGAAACATACCCGAATATGTGTAGCTATCCACTTGGTCCACCTTTTATAACCGTTGGTAAGAGGCTTGGCGGCGACTTTCTGAAATCAATAATCCCGTCTTTTGTTTTAGACACAGTTAGAGGAAGAAACTCTGAGCCACAGAGTCATCCAACATGATCCCGTACCTCCTCTTTTAACAAGGCTGACTAATAACAGAATCATCAGCAAACTTTAAGATTTGTCCTCTGACGAACGCTGCCATTCTGACGTTAGCGTTTAGCTCAAAGCACCTGAAGCTGCTAGCATCCTTACACGTTAGAAAACTGCCTAGCTAACGCTTGTCGTTCTACAGAAACACATAGATGCGCTTTGGAGCGGGTTGAACAGAGCGTTTGTGTTGCTGAAGGGCTTTTATCCGCGTCACACAGCATCCTGGTGCAGCTGAGAGTAATACTTGTCGTGATTTGTGTGTTCTCTGTCTGACTCTGACTTCACACATGCACTCTGTATTCGTGCTTTACTACTTCAGTCAGTGGACGCAGCAGGGCGTGTCACACCACTGCATGCTTGTTGCATTAACACGCACACTTTAAAAGAAAAAGCATTGCCATGGATCCATTTCGGGCTGTATTATAATTAGATTTGAAATGTGCTTTTCTTCTTTTTACACTCTGCTGTGACTTATGTAAACGTAAGCTACAAATCTAATGAGAATTATTTATTCGCGTGATGATTAGACAGACTTTATAAAATGTTCCAGATGGAGATGTGCGACGGCTTCGGAGAGGAAACTGATCTTCCCACCAGGCCCACAAGTCTGCCTCTTTGATTAGGACCCATTTGTTTCTAAACTCCACCGCTGATTAAAACAAAGTATTTGCAAAGTATTTCTGACATTTGAGGGAATCCTTGTGAGATTTAGAGAATGAAGACCAGGATTTAGAGATTTCAGCGCACTTGTATTTTGTTGGTGTGGTTTCAAACCTTCCCAAATTATCTCCTCACAATTTCTTTTACCACCCAGATAATGATTCATTACAGTTGCAAAGCTCCACATAGGGATTTAACAACTTTTGATTCCAGTAAAGCCCAGCCTGCAAGCCTTGCCAATAAACAAACATACTGTAATTAGGCTACTTAAAACCTAAAAGTTGGACTTCTCAATGCTCCCTCATGGTGGTCTTGATTGTTAATCAGAGGTAACATAGGCCTACAGACTGCTTTAAATTACTATAAAGACCCCCTCCACTCAAAAATGTGTTTAGCTTATTGTTGCTTCACTTGCATTTTCATAGATTCTGATTTTTTTCACCGAGGGAGAAAGAGTAGATGTGTTTTAAGAACTATTAGCCAAGATAGTGGGACGCTAATTTAGAAATATCTCAACTGCGATTGGATGGACTGCCATTACAACGTTGTACATTCACATTCACGGCTGTCAGACGATGTTGCTGATACCTTTGGTGATCCCCTCACATTTCCTCAAGAGCTCATGATGAGGTTCACGTTTGTGGTTCTGAGTAAAAATGTCTCAAAAGCTATTGCCGTGAAATGTGGTACGGACAGTCCCTTCCCCCTCAGGATCAATTGTAATAGCTGTGATTATCTGCAGGCGTCTGATCTATGACCAGCAGCAGGTCAAAGTTTCAGTTTGCCCAATACTTGTTGTGACCAAATACTTGCAACACAGCCGTAACTAGAAGGGCACTCGCACAGCGCAGACCATGCTTTGTCTCGCAATGTTAGGCTAGCAAAAGTGAAAAATAATGACTGTATCCGCAGCGGGATTTGCATGAGCTCCAGAATTAAGTGGGTTCTTCCTCGGCCCATGTTACACCCTTACGCCAAGTTTCAACACAATTGGGCCAGTAGTTTTTCTGTAAAGCTGCTGACAAACAACTAAGCGAACACATAACCTTCTTGGTGTCGGGAACTAATGACATTCCCTTCTCAGCTTTAACAATTGTAACAAAAAAAAAAAAAAAAAAGTGAAAACTAAGATGGTGAATATAGTAGACATTGGCTAAACATGTGTGTTGACATTACGATGCATGTTAGCATTGGCGTTGGTGATGCGTGGCACGTTTTCATACAGCACCATCATCAGGTGACGTAGTTAATAACCACAGATGGTGAACATACAGTTGTAAACATTATTCATGTTAACAATATCCTCGTGAACATGTCACTTATTTAGCTCGAAGCGCTGCTGCATGATAGACAACTAGCTAGCCTACATACGTGTCCCTCGCTGTAGACTAGTTAACTAGGTCATTTGACTTTTTTTTAATAAATATTTTTCAAAATGAGTGTATTTTAAATGTCTTAAAACATGTCTGAAAGGGGTCTTTAATGTGTCAAGCCGTCCGAATCAGAAACAGATGTGTTGCCGAGTAGCTTTGCAGCTACAAGGCATTTGTCTTGGTGTTTTGGTGCATAACGATAAAACAAAGTGAAAAAGTCTGAAAATAGAAAAATGTTCAATATAAAATGTAAAAACGTATAAGAATTAACGTGAAAATATGTGTTTTTAAAGTGGGAGGGCTGTACATTTATGTGCAGGAATGTGCACACATATTGACCAGGAGATGTGTAAAAGTTAAGAAGTATAAGAATATAAAATATAAACTCAACCCTGGTTATGTTTTTGTGTGAGGCTATAGGGCAACACTTTTTTTTTTCTTTTTTTTTTTTTCTTCAACTCAAAGAAATCTTGTGTTTACATCCTAAAAGAAAAGAGAAAAAAAAAACCTGGGGCCAGCCTTAATGCAATATCCTGAGCAGCTCCTGCACACAAGGGGGGCCTGACTCCTGCAGAAATTTGATCCTGCATTGGGCCCTTTAAAGGAATATGGGATGAGTCTGTTGAATGGAGCTCTGAGTGAAGTCCCACTGAAGTCTGCAGAGAAAAGCGAAGGACAAGCAGCAGCGGGACGGGGGTCGACACAAGACATGAAACGCTGAAGGAAAAAGAAATGAATGAGAAATGAGAGCGCAGAGAAAGTCGACGGAGTGAAGAAGAAGTTATGAGCCGAATTGCGACGAATTACCGGGGAAGGTGTCCGTGAGCGGAGGAAGCCGACTGAAGGGGGGAGAGACAACAAAGTCACAAGGTAAAGTAGCTGTGAAGGACTCCGCTGTGGAGCCGATGTGTCCCGTGTAACGCACTGCTTTTAACGCACATGCGAAGGGATACGTTTTTCACTCAGACGCAGGAGGTTGTTGGGACAAACGTCGCAGCCGCAGCTGAGTATTTTGAGAGATGTCTGAAGCCTTTTTTTTTTTTTTTTTTTTTTTTCTTTCTGTTTTTTTTTTGCTGACTTGACGGTTTTACGGTTGCTACTTTTCTACTGAGCCTCCGCGTCTGGCACACCTGTTCCCTGTTTTTTTTTTTCTTTTTTTTTGGACAATAATCTTGGCCACTGCTTGCGTTTTGGTGTAGCTCTAATAGCACATACACAAGCTCCATCAAGCCCATGTGAATCCAGAAAACTGAAATGTATACGTATTCTTGGTTGCGTTTTTAAGGGGGAACTGTGCGTATTGATATATGTGCCACGCATGCTCTTCTGATCATTCTGTGCATCTGGAGGAATCCTACTGCTCCATTCATCAACCTGACCCCTCCAGCAGCACACTGAGCACCTTCCCAAGCTAAATCATCAACAGAAGATATATATTCTGTCTCACAATGTATGGTTAGGCTTGTCTCTTACTATAACTCCTGCGAACAAAGCCTTTCTCCAGTGCTGCAGACTCCTCCGTCTGTAGGACAGGAGAGCTGCAGAGGTAGATGTTTACACCTCGGCACAGAAGAATGTCAGGGCCTGTATTTAAGGCTGAGACTGATAATGAGTGTGGTCAGTTTTGCGGAGGCCTGTCATTAACCTGAGCTGGGAGTGAGCTGCAGGTTTGCTCGCTGGCAAAAGGTAGGAGGAGAGGATGTGGAGGAGGGGAAGAGGAGGGTGGGAAAGGTGCTGCAGGAGGAGAGGGAAGAAGCGCAGGAGGATGGAAAGTAAGAGGAGGAGGAGTAAGACAAGAAAGATAAGAAAGATAAGATGATAAATAGCAGGAGGATAAACATGAGGTGTAATCATGATTTTAAAAAGCAGGCTGAAGGCCTCTGTTGCGTTTTTATAGGGCTCATTTTGAGTCATTGCTCAGTTCAAATTGCCTTTTTGCATCTGAATTATAACAAGATAACAATAAAAGTAGGTCAAACGCTGTTGTTTATGCAGTTTTTAAACACTCGCCAAGTTTTCCAAGAATAGGGTCAAAGGTTAAGAAATGTGTAGCTGCATTGGAGACCCCCCCCCCCTCCATTATTTATAGGAATACATCCCAGCTGTATCAAAATAGTGAGTCACTAATTCAAACAAAAGTGTGAGGCCCGCAAGACGGGATGGGAGTCGACAGAGGTCCCCTTCGTTAAACATACGGGGCCGCTGAGGAGAAGATAAGGCGATATTTAACACAGCCATACTTGACTCCTCGTGCTCCCGGATCATTCGTCTTTGTCTGCTTTCCTACACACGGACCTCTGCCACGCTGACTCGACTGACCCAGATTTTAACACATGCTCCTGTGCTGTTTGATGGGAGTCTTTTTTCTTTTGTTTTATTCAACGGGGGTTGGAGGGAGGGAGTGGGGGCGGGGGGGGGGGACGTGGTTAAGCCAAGTTGGACCTCGGCAGAGACAACAACAGCAGGGATTTGAAATGTCTGGTGGGGATGATATCACTGAACCACCTAATCACTTACATCACCGCAGCTGCATGCTCAGCGTTGTGTCAGTGTATACGTGTGTGTGTGTGTGTGTGTGTGTCTGTGTCTGTGTGTGCGCACGTGTGTCTGTTTCCAATCTATTTCAGTGTGTATCTTCATCTGTGTCTGTCTAAACTCGGGTAAGCAAGCTCTGAAGAGTTACGGCCAGCCGGGGAGTGTGTGTTTGACTATGTGCTGATTAAGGAGGTTGTAGTCAGTGGAAGGACTGACTTGAGACTTGTACCCGTGCTTCTTGCATCCTCTGGGTAAAGGTGCAGTCAAACGCTTCTGCTCGGCCGGACAGACAGATGAACTGTCCCGTCTAAACACTTCCATAACCATCTCTGATAGCTCCCACATTTTTAAATCAAAAACCCTCCTCGCTGGATATCAAATCTCACTCAGTCTGAGGAATAACGCAGTATATCTGTCAGTGTAGTCAATGGAAAGCAGTTGTCGGCGATGGCAGCCGTAGAAACGGGCCTGCTGGGATCGTTGCGGTGGCGTTTCCATTCAGTCGTCCTCCCCAGTGTTTGCTCTGGCCGCGGCTGCGCGTAAGTTCTCGCAGCTAGATGGAAGTAGAGAAGCTCCAAGGGCCTTCGTGTCTGTCTGCAGCCAGGAGAGGATTCACCAATCTGGGCTTCAGCTCCCCCCGCGCACATCACAGTCTGGGTGGCCCGGTTGTTACCAAACATGGATCTACCGTGCAGATTCCGGAAAAAGCTTGTTTTTGTTGTTGGCCCCCCCCTGCCACCTGAATATTTCCAGAATTGGCATGATATGTCAAGATACTGCGGAAGAAAAACAGTGTTTATCAGATCGTATATAACTAGTAGAGTCTGCGTTTCTATAAACCGTCCCACCATGGAGGGTTACGCTCATGTAAAAGGAGAAAATGACTCCAGTTTAAATGTCAGCTGTAACAAAAGCTACATCACTCCCCCACACACACAGTGAAAATGAGCTCATTCTGGTGATGTGGGGTTGATTTCATCCTAATGCACGCCGATGCAGAGAGGAGTTGTGCCCTTTTGTAACCTCTGGCTGCCCTCCTTCCTCATCCTGCTCAGGAGAAGGTTTAACGTTACACTTGCCGATTATTCAGCTGGGTTCCTGGCACTGGTTGGCATGAACTGAAACAACCCCCGTTATTTCCAACAAGCAAGGAGTGCTAAAGGAATTGCTCCGGGGAGAATTAGCATGGCATTGCTGAGAGTGTTTAACCAGCAAATGGCTTGTTTGCACCCAGCTGTTTTAGCTCCTGGAGGAGGGCCTCAACTCGTCTGTCCTGGTTTGCCCCAGTGTGGCCCAGCAGGGCTGACTCAAGCTGCCTGATTTACCCTCTTCCCCACGCCCGCGTCCAGCTTTACTTAACCTTCATACCCTCCAGTCTGCCCCGGAGAGAGAGAGAGAGAGAGAGAGAGAGAGAACCTTGACTGTCCAGCCTGCATACAGCGGTCGGCTGGCGAAACCTCCACATGCATGGCTTCTGTAATTTGTTTGCTAAGCCTGTATTTCTGAGCATGCTAATTGTAGGGAGTGCCACGGTGCAGTTATAGTTGCTGGACTTTGAACGTCTGCTGTTGTGCTGACGGTGTCTGGCTGCTGATTCAGTCTGTCTGAATAATGCTTAACTTTCTCAACCTCCGAAGCTTTTTAAACGTTCCACTTACTTCATTTGGTTTCATTTTTGCCCCATGCAACGCGAAACGTCACTCAAAATGTCAGCCGTCACTGCGCTCTTGTGAGTTGGAACCCCGCAGCGGATTGTTGTGGCTCATTTTATCTCAAGATAATCAGAGTTCTGTTGAATTCACACAGCAGGGCCTTAACCTTTTGTGAATGAGTCTCCGCTCAGAGAAAAATAGCCACTAGTCAATCCTCCTCAGGTAAAAATAGCCTCAGCGCCCCAGTTTCCCACATTCAGCACTCGGCCCATTCATTCTCACACATTCTTTCCTCCTTTCTTTGCCGAGGCGAGTTGACGGCCCCCCCCCCTCTAGCTGTGATGGGACTGTCATGCAGAAAGACACTATTGTGCTGCGCAGGATCCCGTTTCACTCTTGCCTTGTAATTAAGAAGGGATTGCATGGCTAGAGAGTTGTAGGTGGGGAGGGGGGAGAAACCAGGGGATTGGGTTAGTAGGTAATTTGGCTAAAATGCAGAGCGTTGACCTGCTTTGTAGCTGGCAGGCCTGGGAGCCGGCACGCATGAACCCAACTCCCCCACTGACACAGAGCCTCCCTGCGGAGGTTTTGTTCAGTGTGTGTGGGCATGTGGAGAGACGGCAGACGAACAGGAAAGAAAGATTCTGGCTGTGGGGATGTCTCAAAGCTGCGTACACAACCCGTCAATGCGTGCATGTCTCTTTGGGACTGTTACATGCCACGGAGCAAAACAGAAAGTGAGAGGAAGCTTTCAATAAAACGACTCATCGTTGCTTTACTCGCATGTCTTCAGTGAATCATGGGAAGTGCGGTCAACAAAGAGCATATAAAGAGGTTGAATCACTTTTTTCTACTCTTGTGCTGTAAATGAAAACAGGAGCTGGACATCTTGAGGAAATACCTTCACAGGATTGTGTGTGTGTGTGTGTGTGTGTGTCCGGTGTGGGCTGATGGGTCATTTACTGCCTTATAATCGACAATAGAAGGAGATTTAGATTCAAGTTACATATGAGAAAGAAACTCGTGGCAGCAAGTCTGACAAACTATACATGAGTGGACTTTTTGTTTTCTGTCTTTCAGTGCAGTCTGAGTCCAGAGGCAGATTTCTGAATCCCCGCCATGGCCGACGTGCTAGAGAGCGGTGGCGGGCCGGGAGCTGTCAGAGTGGCCAGCGTGGATTGGCAGAAACGCTGCATCGCTCTGGAGATGCAGCTGCTGAGGTTCAGGCTCCAGGCGGGGAAAATCCGAGAGCTGCTGGCAGAGAAGGTAAGAGAGAAAGTCTTCATGCGTGGTTACTGGAGCAAGCAGAGGCTCCAAACTTCTGGAGTTGCACCAACTCTTTCGAAGTTAAAACTTAGCCTGGTTATTATGTGTTTTACTAAGTGGAGATTTACAGGTCGCACCACACAAAGTAGTTCTAGTTCAAACTGGCTAAACTGACAAAACTAGTGTTAGCTTGCTAATATACCACATGAGAAGAGGTCACATTAAATATGGACGCTATGTCTGACGTGAAAAATGTAAAATACCATTTGATAATGATTGGAAACTGTGAAGATTTAAAATTATATTTGACATAAATAAAACGATATAGCTGGAATAACAAAACAATAATCCCATAAAGTCAATTAGGTTAGAATAAACAGATATTTCACGTAAATTCTAAACTCCATAATACCACCAATGTATGTGTATATAGATAGAACAGTCATACCAGCATTTATTTAAAGTTTTATTTATCATTTGCCCTAAAATTGAAGTTTGTACGAAATTGTTTACTTTTTCCAAATTCCTTTTTTTTTGGGGGAGTATTAGAAAGCAATAGTGGAAATAAGTGCGAGAGATGCAGCAAAGGTCGTCAGCCGGACGCTGCAGTTCTTGATCTAAACCAGGAGGACACAGTTGATCACCAGTTTGAAACTTAATAATGTATTTAATGGAGCGACCCAATCCTGATGAGAGTAGTTTACAACTGAACTCCAAAAAAACATTCAAGTCTGAGTGTAAGAAGAGCAGCCCAGAAACTACCTCCAGCTCCTCTTGGATGAACACGACATTCCCGAGACAGATGGGAAATGTAGTTTGTCCAAAGCGTATTCAGAGAAACGCAAGTCGCGCTTGTGGTCTCATCCTTCGCCTCACTACCAAGACGGTGAGGCTGCAGCTGAGATTGACCAAAAGCTTTTCTCTTTGATGTCATGCTAACAAACAACCATTCCACCCGGCAGCTTTAGCGTAAAACACTTCAGAACAGTAAGAGTTAACTGGATTGTGAGTAAGATTTTGCCTGCCCGATGATTTGGCATCAACAATGTAAAACGAACGGAACCTGTGGCTGCTTAAACTGCCGTACTGCTGTAAAGATTAGTCGCGCCACTCTCGTCTGCGAAGTAATCCATGCCACAAACTTTTCTGGACCAAACACTGTGCAGACCTCACTGCCTCGTCATCTTCTTCCTCTGGCAGTGGTTTTTGAGTGTTTTGCACACAAGGACACCATTAAAGCACGTGACTCAGTCAGAAATACAGGTGTGGATGACTGTGCGTTTGTGTGTGTACGTGTAGACGGGAGGGATTGCTCGGTTTATTTGGTAAACATTTGCTCCACTCATTCTGTGTCATCGGAGGTTGGCTACAGTTTGAGCCAAGAGGAATATTTAACATTCAACTCATCACTTCTGGAGCTTCTCCTCAAGTTTGGGGCGGGGGGGAGGGGAGGCGGGGGGAATAACCGCCAGCCAGCGGCCAAAGGCTTGTAAAGTTGTGGCTGTTGTAAAGCCTGACTACCAGACACTTTGGAAAGTAATCAGCCGTCATCAGGAGCTACAGCTCTGTTCTGAAGATTTGTTCGTAAAAGAGTGGAAGCGTTTGGATTACAGGGAGGAGGAGTGAGTGTAGTAGCAGAAAAACGGTTTTCAGTTGTTTTCTTTTGTAGCTTTGCAAGTGGTTGTGCTTTATAGACTCATGGAGTGTCACAGTGGTTCGCTTTCTGCATCATCTCTGACTCTGGAGTGGTTCATTCTGTCAGTCAGCAGGATGTTTACAGTCCAAACATAACCCACGTGTCAGATAAGAGCAGGACGACTCCCTGCTGTGTCGTCTGTCAGGCTCTGTCAGACCTCCAACACACACACACACACGCTTTCTAACATCTAGAACTGTCCGAAAACCATTAATAAAGAGCTCTTCCATCACAATAATCTCAGAGGAGCTTCTACAAAAAAAAAGAAAACCACAGCGCCCAGCTCACTCAGGTCTTAAAGTGTATATTGGTGGAGCTGTTCTTAAAGATGTACGTCTTCAGAGGGAGATAATGGGAGGTGAGAGGTGGATTGATTTGTAAAACATTGCTGGTTTCGGTCTTTTCATGGGATTTTTTGACAGTAAAAAGAAAAGTAAAAATAATGCCAGGATTATCCCTTAACCACCATAGCTGCAACTCGCTCTGCCTTAATAAGAAGCGGTACCACAGTTACACATACACACTTGTAGGAAAATACTTTTTGTATACAGCAATCATGCCGAGAAGAAAATAATTCATTTCCAGTTAATAGCCGGCATACACGGGACTTTTGATGTAGAAAAAATCTCCAGTATTGTGACTATAGTAGTGTTGATTTTTTAATTATAAATTTGTGTCACTTCTTAATCAGAAAAAAAACAACTTCTATATCCTCTCCCAGTCACCTCCCCGGTTATTTCTGTATGGAGGCGTTTTTGTTTTTGGGGGCATGTTGCCAAGAAAATAGGATAATTAATCTCTCACTTTTAATTTCACTCCTCTCATGAACACACACGCATACACACTGACACAAACAGCGCTGAGCGGTGTTTAAGTGGAGGCCCGTGCTGCTGAGTGTGTTTTTCTCAGGTTTTTTCTTTTTTTTTGGGGGTGGGGGGGTGGGTGCTGAGTGACTACTATGCCGTCATCTTATTACTTTTTGGAAAGTCTGCTTCACGCTCTTCATCTCCTCTTTTGCCAAGTTAGGAGTGTTTTACACATTGACCCACTTTGGTATGGAAAAACATGAAAAAAGAGAAACGTTGACGTGTCTGCCTGTGACATGGCGTTTATCCCCCCAGAGGCTGTGAGTGAGGGAGAAGCGAGAGAAGGAGATGCCCCATTGGCCTTGTGAGGAGTTTAACAGCACGAGTACTCCGTTTATGAGCTCTTGCTGTGGATTAGGAAAGTGCAATGGACAGCTGTCAGCTGGTGGACCATAAAAACAGAAACGTCTCCATACAGAAAGACCCGGGGAGGTGACTGGGAGAGGATATAGTTGTTGTTTACATTTCAATACTACTATAGGCACAATACTGGAAATGTTTTCGACAATTTTAAACGTCAAAAGTCCAAAAAAATTAACGAATCAAGCCTTTTCAGGGAATGCCTTTAGGCTCTCCCAGAATAAAGAAATACCTTATTCTGAGGAATTTTTAAATTGGGTGGTATTCCCACTTCAAGGTTTCCTCATTACTTGGATAATCTAATACTGGACAAATTAGATTAATCTCCTCCATTAATCTCACGTGGCTCGAGGAGCAAAACACAATTGTTTGACTCAGAGAGGTCATCAGGTTCACTTGTGTGTGTAAACATTTCTTTTTATTAGAGGATTTGTTCGGATCAGCTCCTTTTTTTTTTTTAATAGTTAAACTGCATTTAACCCGGTGACGAAAAAGCTGGATTTATGGAAAGCTTTCCCACTGATTTTTTAAATACCCTCTCATTTGTCTCCATATAAATGATCAAAGTGGATTTAATAGATAGTCACTGGGGCATTACAGTCATCAGAGCATTATAAGCTACTTGTTGAAGTACAGTATTTAAGAGCTGATGTCCCACGTGGTATTTACACTGTGCGATGCTTTTATTTGACTTTCTTTACCAGTGCCTTATTTATCTTTCCCCTTATCTGTCCACTCTCCCTCCTTTTTATACAAAGGTGTATTTTTTTTTTTTTAACATTTAATGATTAAACTGGAGTCATTGCTAAACATCAGCTGTGCACAAGGGTTAATGATTAAAGAGGAGAGGCAGGTGGAAAACTCAGTGAACGGATGTTTCCCAGTGAAACCACCTCCTCCACTGTTTAAATGAGTGTCCTTGTAACAATCAGATGTGTAGATCCTGATCAAGTGAATGGTGGTAAGAACTGCAGGGTAAAAAGGGTAAAAGTGAGAAGCATTCTGATGGATCTAAACAATCAAGCCACCGGATAAATCCGATCTATAGGATCAGATCTTTCAGGTATTTGTGTCGGGAACAGTAAACAGTTATTTAGCTGTGACGGATCTGCTGGCTGTCTGGGAAGCAGATGATCGTGTGTGTGTGTGTGTGTGTGTGTCTGTCTGTCTGTCTGTCTGTCTGTCTGTCTGTCTGTCTGTCTGTCTGTCTGTCTGTCTGTCTGTCTGTCTGTCTGTCTGTCTGTCTGTCTGTCTGTCTGTCTGT